>VDFB02000008.1:283136059-283530220 GCA_007258455.2 Sequoia sempervirens | reverse complement strand
TAATCTCCTACACTGCCTGAAAATGTGATTCTTAACATACCTTCAGCAATGCTGCCAGAGTTGCCATTTGGGGCAGTATTAAAACAGGATGGTTCTTTGCTAAAGGATGACAAAAACCTGCACTACAGAGTAGATTATCAATTTATTTTTACATGCAAAGTTGTGTAATATATAGAAATGATAGATGCCTATCTTTGTTAAACTGTGCTACATTATTTCACAATCTAAGGGAAAACTTAGCTAAATTCACAAAATACTAAAACTGCAGCCACTGAGTCAATCATATATCCATCCCATAAGAAAGAAGTTACAACCAAAATATTCTTTTCCAACCATGATGTCAATCCCAAACATAAAATTTAAACATTTGATAGTGAGACACATGAAGATCCATACCATAAGCTATATCAGATTGTTTTTCCTTTCCTTCACATAGAATCTTCAAAGCATTTTGCAATATTCCATACATTGGAAGTGCCTGCAACCCAAAGAACATCCAAATTACCGTAGCTTAACAAGAAAATCTAAGAGAATCAAATACTGTTCCATGGAAAAGTCAAGCCTGAAATGATTATATACAATTTTAAAATCCACTAATTTACCAAAAAAAAGCTACATAAATTTACAGAATTATAGGAATTATAATCATTTTCATTGCAAACAAATTTGATGGAAACCTTTATTTTCCTCTCTTATACCCTTGCCTTCTTTATATATATAATATATTTCTAGGGCTCAAGCTTGCCCCTGGTATTAATAGGAAGAACTTGTTTCCAGTATATGTATATATATATATATATATCAGAGGGAGGTATTAAAATGGTACTGGACAAACAAGGGAAGGGATTTGGGAATTTCCAGAAATTAGTAAAGTCAACCCATATGCCATTTGTTACATTTTTATGTACCTAAAAGTTTTAATTAGATTTGAAAAAGGAACACTATACAAAGTGAATGAATCAATCATTTTCAAGGAAAAACTGGCATCCTTCAAGTTCAAACCATGATTTGTAGCCTATGTGTGATCTGTACACTCATTTTTAGTAATTCAGGAGTACCTAGTATGGCCTGTACATTGCAAAATATGAAAATTGTGAATTGCAAGTGTATCCTTACAGCCTTGGTCAATAAATGTCTTCTAGTTGAACCTTTTCTCATGTACTAGATAGTTGGTTATCTTTCAATAATTTCATGACTATTGCAATTTGGAGCTGTTTAATCAGTTAGACTGCAATACAGCAACCCTATAAGAAAATGCATCTCAAATCTATTCATGTGATAGGTTATTCTATTACATTCATGATGCTAAGAGTTGGGCAATTGGAAGGCCTTTATGTAATGACCCCTTTCTAGTAGAAGCACTTAAACCCGAATCTTGCATTCAAAGTGTTTCTCAAAGAGACATTAGAAATGTTAGAAATCAATCAATTTCAGTAATAACATCTAATTAGATCAAAGATGATATAATTATTTGTTTCTCGTCAAGGGATTATTCATTTCCTCCCTATTACTCACTATGAATGATTCCTCTATAATATATTTTATGAGTACAAAACATCTTTCGAGATCCCCTAGATGGAATTCTATTATACCATTTAACATCATAGTGAATGAATGGAGTCATTATTACTTGTAAGGCTCAATAATTGCTACAAGCATCATTATTGGATAATCGCAAATAATACATTATATATATATATATATATTGTCTTGTATATATTGTATGTGCCCACCATCTATGATGTATCTATGAATTTTAATATATATATATCTAAATATACACTTATCAATTGTTAACATGTCATTCCAACTCTCAATATACTTATCCATCCTAATATGTTCAAACATATTCATAAATCATAGTATACTTAAATATATTTAGAAGCATCATCTGCAATTTAAATTAATATTATGCCTAAATCCACTATTCTTACCTTCTACACATTATGATATTAATCCATACTATAATGGAACTCATACCTGATAATAGGCGGATCTGTAGACTTGTATGAGTATTATATATACACTTCTTACTTCTATATTTTCTATCTTTCTTCTTATTATGCTCTATATTCAGAAATATGTAACCTTTCTTTCTTACGCCCTAAATCCCCCAAATACTTTATTAATCAATTTACTGATTTCTTAAAATGCTAGTCCAGATTTGACCCATTCCATGTTCTCCAAATGAGGAGGGTCATTCTATTTATAATCCCTCCCAGATGATGAAGAGTCATACTAAAAGATATACCCATTCATCTTAATCTTTCTAAACCGCTGCCTCTGTTGAGGAAGAGACAACTCTTCATGGTGGTCGCTGACTTAACAATCTTAATTTAATTTCAAACTTGCTGCTAAAGACATATTCTCCATAAATCCTTAATCGACCAACTTAACCAATCGCTATTACTAGCGTCAAAGCGATCTCCTTACAAGGTCGCTGCCCTCCTTATTTCATGTCATGTCCCCGTTTTTGGCGAGCATCAGTAAACGTGGGGTTGGCCTATCATGAGACCCTCGTCGGCTGACTGAGTGGTTAGAGGGTCGTTTCGGCGCTTGGCTCAGCGTCTGATTGGCAGTTTTGATTGATTGGCTTTCGTTCGGGCTCATTCGGAGACCTTTTGCAGAATTGCTATTTTTAGCAGTTCCTGGCAGGCAGAGTGGGACCACTGCTATTTTTAGCAGTTTGAGATTGGCAGCATCCGGAATCACTTCTGAGTTCGTCAGCATCAGACGGATCGGTAATCGGATGATTTATGAGGAAGATATTAATATTTAATTATATTGATTAAATATTAATTATTTAATGTTTATAATATAAAGTTATAATTTAAAATTATAACTTAAGTCATCTGCCTTGAGGGGTGCGCCCAACATCAGAAAAGGGGCCAATTTGAGAATTAAAATATTATAAAATATTTTGGCTGGAGACTTTTGAATATTAAAAGATTAAAATATGATATTTTAATTAAAACCCTATTATGGTGGAAATCGCACTTTTCAGCTTGATAAGGGTTTTACCTTGGTTTCTGAGCCATTATGACATTTTTGAGAAACAGGAATTGATCAAGTTTCGCCAGAGCACTGAAACTTTAGGGTTTCATCTCGAAATCGTCGGAGAACGAGCCATCTCCTTCGAAGCAGTTCAGAGGATGTGAAATAACATCTGATTTATTGCCAGTCGTGGGATTTCTTCCTCCAGAAGAAATTACAGAGCTTATCAGAGTTTATATATTTTACAGAGCTTCAGCTTAGTCATTTATTCAGGAGACTTTCATTCACAGAGGTGCATCATACCTCGGAGATTAGACAGAGAGGACAGAGGAAGTGTTTATTTATTTATTGCTGCTGATTAATGAAGGCCGTACCAGACTTGTACCTGGCCGTACTGTCATGAGAGAGGCAAGTTGTGATAATGGAGAAAACGCCTAACACTTAGTTTCCAGTTTGCACCTTTGGTGGCGCCTGAGGATCAAGAGTCATTTGCCAGTGCCAGACAGAGATACCAGAAAGAGCCGTACCATTATTCTCTTGATTTGCTGTTATCAGCCGTACTGTACTGCAGGCCGTACTATCTTCATTAGAGCCGTACAATCTCAAGGTTTCAACTATCACTCATTCACAGTGGAAGTAATCAGCTAAGGCGCACATTGTTTTCATAGCTGGAGATCCTGAAGCTAGTCATATTATTTACTAAACATTTGCTGCTGGTAGCTGGGCCGTACTGTACAGTACCAGGCCGTACCACCCTTGGGAAGAGCAAATATTCTAGAAGAAGAAAACGCCTATCTTCAGATTGCTTTCCTTCATCATCTGGAAGTGCTAGGGTTGCTGGAGGTGTTTGAGAACAACAGACTGGAGGAGAATATAATCAATCATTGCAGCCGTACCTTTTTGCTGTTCATTTAATGCTGCATCAAAAACCAGGTTACAATCTTTATTTGCCTTTTGCTTTGCATGTATCTGGGTTATACTGTAATCGTCACCAGAAGATTCTTTAATGAATAAGATTCAGTATTTGCAATAGATTTGGTTGTTTCCAGAGCTATATTATTTGTTTAGAATTTACATCATTAATGTGCAAAATCGCCTTCATCTTTATTTATGCAAAACGTCAAAAAAACGACACAAAAACCTAAAACGAGAAAAAACATTAGACAAACAGTCCGAGACAGAAATAGGGGAAACAAGGGGTTTCTACAGTGGTATCAGAGCTAAATCCTGCCATCCTGAGGGTTTAAGTCTTAACGGCAGACGGTTAGGTCTTATGGGTTTCATTCATTGGTGAACTGGTTAGCCGAACTAGCGAGGAGTTCGATCTGGCGTGAAACATGGTATGAGCCGATAAAGTGCAGGTGATAGAGCGATTAATCTTAAACTGAGACTCCCTTACAATATGAGAGAAATTGAGAACAGCGAGGTCTTGCATGCACTCAGAAGAACTTGATGCGGAGTCGCGGTCGAAATGGTGTATTACACGGGTGGCGGTGCGCGGAAGGCTGGATACTCCGAGGAGATCGTCACCACCTCGTGACGATGACAGAAGTGTTACAGGTTCGCGGAGAGCTCCTAGGTCAGTGTCACGGACAGTGGGTAGGCCTACGAGGCCCACCTTCACGAGACAGGAGCCCGTTGAGGATATACCAGGTGAAAGGTATAAGGGTTTGTTCGCCGGCACACTTAGGGCAGCAAACAACGAATGGCAGTTAGAATCACCTGAGACCAGTGAAAGGATCTCTATTGACAGAACACCGCAAAGCATAGAAAGAGAAGTGATTAGCATGTTTCGGGAGTATAGCAATCTACCTCAGAAGATTAAAGACAAACTTCCTTTCATGAGTTACGTGGATGTGCATCCGAGTCTTTGCTATAAGACAGAGTTCGAAAAACAGAAATATCTCACTACAGCTCGTGAGTTGTTTACACCTGGAAAGGACAGAGAATCTACACATGAGGATGATTCAGCTCTTCGTCAAAATGATGTGATATCTTCAGTTTCCTATGAAGAAGGTAGAAATTTATGTGATGAGTTTGACAGGAGTGCTGATTTAATTCGTGAGCACACTAGCACCGTTTGGGATAATGATTTACCTACTTCGTCCATGCAAGAGGTGACTCGAGAAATTTCTACGATGGAGGCCACTTCTGATTTTTATAACAGCGATGGTGAAATTTTGCGTGAGCATGATATAACAGCTGTTTCAGAGGTGCAAAGTAACCCTATTGAGTCGTCACGTGAAGAGACTCCAGAGTGGGGTACTACAGATGCAGTTGGTATTGAGGACTTATGTTATGATGAGTCTGATTTTCCGGATCAGACCTTTGAAAACCAGCTAGAGGATTCGTATGTTGACACGGAATCCCAGGATCATGCGTTGGATGAGCATGCAGTTACTTGTGGAGTAGAAGCGTGCGAGGATATTGTCGGACCAGCAACTTCTACCGTACCAGTTGAACCATCCTTCGAGGTACAGAGCAGCAGTACCTTAGATGTTGAGGTGTGCATGGTTGAGAGCACACACGATGCTGCAGATCATGAGGAGAGTGATGACGGATCAGCGTCATATCATAGTGCATATGGTGAACCGGAAATCTTGTATGGGGGTCGTGAGTTTCAGAATCCTCATCATTTGGTTGGGCAACTACATGTGGATGACACTATGATTACTACCGCCCTTGAGCATTTTGACGTTGCTCGTCAGATGTTGACTACCTACAGTAGGAGTCCTTCGACAGATGAGCACAGTGATAGAGGTTTTTCCCTTGCAGTGATACATGCACTCCGAGAAGCAATTGGAACGATGAAACAAAACTATCTAAAACTACTAGCAGACAGAGATTTCCTTCTCGAGTGGGATTGCCTTTGTTATGATGCATGGCGGGGAAAAGAGGAGCGGATCGATGAGCTCACTCATGAGCTTGAGGTGACTGCGAATTCATTGCAGAGCACCCAGTTGGCTCTTCGGGAGTCACAGTTACAGATTGAGAGGCTTACCGTGGCGTTGAGGTTAGCACAGTCTTCACCACCTTTGGACATCGTGCAGTCTTGCATGGCAGTGGTTGGTGAGGAGTATACACCCATGGTTCATAGCAGTGTAGGAGATGTTGAGGATGAGGTTACCTCCATCTCGGTCACAGGATCAGTTGATACAGATAGGATGAGTGCACTCGATGAGAGTTGCAGTGAGCCACGCATTGCACCTGGTTCTCATGAGACTAGTCCCGCGATAGGTGATGCAGGGCAGATCGTTGATAGTTCCTGTGACATGGTTGTTGATACACTGGAGAGTTGTGTGACAACCCTTGATACTTGTCCATCTTCACAGCAGATACTCAGAGTCTCATCCAGTTGGGAGATTGGTACTTGTGTTGATTTGTTTCCCTCTCCCGGAAGCAAATCACTCTTTTCATTTGATACAGTTGACTATGGTCGGCAGCTCGTTGAGCCTAGTCAGGAGTACAACTCAGTTTATTATTCCAGCGATTCAGAGATGGATGATTCCGATCAGGATAGCGTGATTGTGCAGTTTGTAAACAATCCATTGTTTGAATTTGATGGTGGGGTGATCTATGATAACCCACTCTTCGAGTTGGACGCCGATAGTACTCTTGACATTAGTTCTGAGTTGGGTGATGATCGTAGTGTTTGGGATTGTTGCAGTGCCTCGCAATTCCAAACCAAACTCACAGAGGAGTTCAATGAGGTGTACACGGTGAGGAGTGCTTACAGTTTTGTCTTTGATCCACCTGTACATGATTCGATGCACCATGCTTGTGCACAGGGTGATTCCCTCGGTTCAGTTGAGGGGAGTATTTCCTTATTGTGTGCAGAGTTACCATCTTCACAAGATGGGATTAGCAGATGCAGGTACTTGACTCAGCAGTTTGCGGAGTATTACTTGCAGGGGCAGCAGTCAGTCATTTATCATGCCGATATGTATTCGTCAGGGCTTGATACGGCTATGTTGCAGATTTTTCATACAGGTGCATGGTTACAGGGCGACTATGGTGTTAGTTGGCATGATGGCACGGACAGTTATTACATCCATGAGGGTTTAGCAGAGAACAGGGAGAGATTCAGGATAGTAGATGCTTCTAGTAGCTTTTATCTCTGCATGACGGATGGATGTAGATTTATATTGTATTGGGATCACGGTGGAGACAGTGTTGGCACCGAGTTGTGGGTGGGTCCCAGTGATTTACTTCACTATTCTCAGCATGGTGAGGTTGGAGGCAGTAGAGCGCAGTGGCAGCCTGAGGAGGACCGTCACGACGGACTCTTACGTTGGGTTTGGGATCCAGGCATTGATTGCGCAGTTGAGTTTGATGCCGCTACAGGAGATAGTTCGAGATGTGTGGGACATTACACAGTTTTCTTTTTGGGGCCTTCTGAGGAGTTTGTTTGCAGTTGAGATTGCTTGGGGTCAAGCAATTTTAGGGAGGGCGGACTGTCATGTCCCCGTTTTTGGCGAGCATCAGTAAACGTGAGGTTGGCCTATCATGAGACCCTCGTCGGCTGACTGAGTGGTTAGAGGGTCGTTTAGCTTGGCTCGGTCACGATTAAGTTTTGATTGATTGGCTTTTCGTTAGAATCATTCGGAGACCTTTTGCAGAATTGCTATTTTTAGCAGTTCCTGGCAGGCAGAGTGGGACCACTGCTATTTTTAGCAGTTTGAGATTGGCAGCATCCGGAATCACTTCTGAGTTCGTCAGCATGTCAGACGGATCGGTAATCGGATGATTTATGAGGAAGATATTAATATTTAATTATATTGATTAAATATTAATTATTTAATGTTTATAATATAAAGTTATAATTTAAAATTATAACTTAAGTCATCTGCCTTGAGGGGTGCGCCCAACATCAGAAAAGGGGCCAATTTGAGAATTAAAATATTATAAAATATTTTGGCTGGAGACTTTTGAAGTATTAAAAGATTAAAATATGATATTTTAATTAAAACCCTATTATGGTGGAAATCGCACTTTTCAGCTTAATAAGGGTTTTGCCTTGGTTTCTGAGCCATTATGACATTTTTGAGAATCAGGAATTGATCAAGTTTTGCCAGAGCACAGAGACCTTAGGGTTTCGTCTCGAAATCGTCGGAGAACGAGCCATCTCCTTCGAAGCAGTTCAGAGGATGTGAAATAACATCTGATTTATTGCCAGTCGTGGGATTTCTTCCTCCAGAAGAAATTACAGAGCTTATCAGAGTTTATATATTTTACAGAGCTTCAGCTTAGTCATTTATTCAGGAGACTTTCATTCACAGAGGTGCATCATACCTCGGAGATTAGACAGAGAGGACAGAGGAAGTGTTTATTTATTTATTGCTGCTGATTAATGAAGGCCGTACCAGACTTGTACCTGGCCGTACTGTCATGAGAGAGGCAAGTTGTGATAATGGAGAAAACGCCTAACACTTAGTTTCCAGTTTGCACCTTTGGTGGCGCCTGAGGATCAAGAGTCATTTGCCAGTGCCAGACAGAGATACCAGAAGGAGCCGTACCATTATTCTCTTGATTTGCTGTTATCAGCCGTACTGTACTGCAGGCCGTACTATCTTCATTAGAGCCGTACAATCTCAAGGTTTCAACTATCACTCATTCACAGTGGAAGTAATCAGCTAAGGCGCACATTGTTTTCATAGCTGGAGATCCTGAAGCTAGTCATATTATTTACTAAACATTTGTTGCTGGTAGCTGGGCCGTACTGTACAGTACCAGGCCGTACCACCCTTGGGAAGAGCAAATATTCTAGAAGAAGAAAACGCCTATCTTCAGATTGCTTTCCTTCATCATCTGGAAGTGCTAGGGTTGCTGGAGGTGTTTGAGAACAACAGACTGGAGGAGAATATAATCAATCATTGCAGCCGTACCTTTTTGCTGTTCATTTAATGCTGCATCAAAAACCAGGTTACAATCTTTATTTGCCTTTTGCTTTGCATGTATCTGGGTTATACTGTAATCGTCACCAGAAGATTCTTTAATGAATAAGATTCAGTATTTGCAATAGATTTGGTTGTTTCCAGAGCTATATGATTTGTTTAGAATTTACATCATTAATGTGCAAAATCGCCTTCATCTTTATTTATGCAAAACGTCAAAAAAACGACACAAAAACCTAAAACGAGAAAAAACATCAGACAAACAGTCCGAGACAGAAATAGGGGAAACAAGGGGGTTTCTACATTTCAAACACCTAGTTTAGAGGCTACGGACTGGCTCTTTTTGGCTGGGTTATGACGTTTTCACCCGTCTGGTGTTTCTCCAAAGATTGCGGATAGCTTTCTGTTATTTTCTAAATCCTTCGTGTTCTTCACCAGCCACCGATGATGATTATAAGTAACCAAATACCGAACTTAGAGAGGTCTGTGGAGTGATACGCTTTATTTAGAATATATTTTCCCCATACTCTTCCTAGTGATGATCTCCACTTATATCTTCTCACATTGGAGAAGAGGTGCAACTTTCTTTTGAAGGGACGTGCCTTGTTTGGTCACTGCCTTCTCAAAACAGCGACGACCCTAGGTAAATAAACGCCCAGCATAAGGCATGCTTTACTGTTACCATTTATATTGTTTTAAATATTATTTATATTGTTTTTCCAAGCGTATTTTAATATATTTATATTTACATTTATGTTCATTTGTATGAACATATGCTTTTAGTTATTTGTTTGTTAAGATTATTTTATTCAATATATTTTATTTATGATATTTATTTCATTTTGTTATTTGTATCCAGATTTACCATTACATTTATACAATATAATTATATATATTATTCTAATATTTAAATTATTAATATTAGCATTTATACTTATATTTGTTATTTATAAATGTAATAATATATATATTAATAATGTATATAATGATTTCTATCCTACGAATTGTTATTTTACAAAAGCAACTTCATCGTCTTTTAACATGATGTTTAAATCTTTAATTTAAACAATGCCTTAATAAGGGGACATGACACTTTACATATGTCGTAACAAACTTTAGACATTACTAGAAGATAAAAACAGGTCAAAGACTGAGTTGCAAATGAGAGCAATGATAGACATGAGCAGGGGCATGATGTAATAAACTAGATAGTAATCTACTGTGTTATAGAGAGACTGAAAATATATATGGAAAATTATAAATACGGAATGGAATACAACTGCAAGAAACTATTATAGACTCAAGTAAACAAAGAAAGAAATATAATGCTCTTGTGTTCACAACGAGCATGTATGGCACAAGTATGATGAACCAAAAGACTGAGGATGAGAATTCCCATGATCAGAGACTAAGGATGAGAATCCTAGCTGATTTTTTCAGTTGGAATGTAACAACAATGGTGAACCCAAGAAGCACACAGAAGTATCCTTCCTCTAGGGAAAATACAAGTCTATACACATATATCAGTTATAAAATGGTTCAATTTTATAAATTATGACAGTTCTCTTTCATAGTGAAGCAACCCTTCCCCATGCATGTCGGTGGTTTTGCGTGTCAGTATTCACTGAGTCTGGCATGTAATGGTGCTGGGCTGGTGCAGAACTGGCTCTGGTAGAGGTAGCTAGTAGGTGATTTAGGTTCCACACCGATCAACTATGGATGATTAATAGCATGTAGTTTTCACAGTCCATGATACTTTATTGCTGAGATTTCTGGTTTGAAACTGTGTGTGATGCTAAAAATCATACACAGTTTCAAACCAGAAATCTCAGCAATAAACTATGGATGAGACAAACATATATCCATCATTGTCGTTTAATCAACATTGATATCTTTTCATTAGCAAGTCCTTTCTTCCAATATATGATGACATTTTGTTGTACTCCTAGTTGTGTTCAAGCATTTGATAATGCATTCAAAGATAACAGAAAATCCTGTTGATCTTTATTTTAAACTTCTAAAGATGTGGAGATCACAGTGGCCCACAGAGCTCATTGTCAACAATAGAAACCTTGTAACTCCGAAACTGCATCCTCTAAGAACTTTTAAGTCCCCTTGCATTACCAATTAGCCCACGGGAATTCAGAAAATAGGCTAATGGTCTTCGAACTGATTAGACCTAACAAGAGGACATTACAAAGGCATCCTTTGAGGAGAGGTAGGTTGTATCTGAAGCCCTTTGTTTCTCTATCTCATAATGTCATCCTTGACATTATAAGTAGAGAATCGTCCACTTTTCAGCAAGAATGATTAAGAGCTTGCTAATGTGAAGAGAATGAGGGGGCCATTAGAGAGGTCATTTCAAAATGACACTAGAAAGAATGGACCAAACCATTGCAAGATGCCTCTGTGCAAATAATTTGTCCTTCAATATTTTTCAATCATCATATTAGGAAGATATATTGAGAAAACTAAATAATGCTCCAAAAGGGTACATTGTCTTAGATTTTGTTTTCAATGCATAGAAGCATGCCAAAACCGAGTTGTTAATCAATGTGATTGTAATATGTCCTAAAGAGGCAATGTTTTTAAAGTTATTGATTGTGAGAGATATGTGAAGGCATCCTCATATAATGCATTTAGGAAGTGGGTCCACAAAATGTTGTCTATCATAAATACAATGCAAATAATTGAGAGCAGCTAGCATGTTGGTTGAGATAGTTTTCACATATATTTTGGATGTAGTCGGTGTACAATGTCTATTATTATGCTTAAGTAATGTTCTTCTCATAATAAATTTTTGCTTCAATAAGGCATTTTGATCAAAATGGTCTAAATCATGTAAAATTGTTGTCAAAAGTCCGTTTTAGGTCAAACAAAACATAGGCTTTTTGTGGGCTTACATCAAGGGAGATACTTGCAAAATTCTGAAAATTTGAAAATTACGGTTTCGTACCCCTATTTTTAGGAAAACCCCTGAAAATAGGACCTTTCTAGAATTAGTTGAAAATAATTTTGATAGGATAAATTGACTTCATGATCACACTGGTCACATCAAAATCACCAAAAAGTTTGTTTTACTCTGGTGAGTCTATTTTCATCTTTCAGGAAGAAAGATAGGACCTTCGTGGCCATTAATGGCAAAATGGCCAGTACCAAGTGTCAAGATCCAAGCCTCAAAAGCTTCAAGGAAGAATCCATGGCGAAAAATGTTCGAAAAGATGCTTCGTGGTGGAGGGGATTTTCAAAAGTTGAAAAATGCTGAAAATTTTCTAAGTCTGGAAGATGGACGCCTTGCTACATGCTAGATGCTACGCGGTCAATGCCTTGGTGAATTTTTCAAGCACCTGTACACACAGCATGGTGAAAGCAATTGCTATAGTGAACGCGTTCGCGTCGTCAACAACGGTGATCAAGTCAGTCGAGCTACAATGGTAAACACAAAGCGCGAAGACAGAAGGTGCTGAAAGCAAATAGCATTAAAGATAGCAGTCAAAACATAAAAAAGTGCTCCTGTAGCTCAAGGGCACCCAACAATGAGACTATCTAGATGTCAGTTTTTGAGCAAGCTTATCTCCAAGTGATCTTCCCGACATCAGCCCAAACTTTGCAACGAACCTATTCACCAGTCTACAAGATGCATCAAACAATGACAGTTATTGATCATCTGAGCACGTGAAACGAAGGGTAAATCAATGAACATCAAAGCAAAAGAGCCCTTGCTGACCAAGGGTGCCCATCATTTTAGCTCCACGGGGACACGTCCCCTGTATTTTTATGCCATTTCCCGTACCGGGTACGAAATGGGGACGCGGGGACGGCCAAGAAACGTCCCCTAGCCGTCCCCTTTTGCCCTCCAAGTACCCGGTATTTCCAAGGGACTTTTGGCAAAACGTAGGGGACGTAGGGTACTTCTAGAAGTACCCTACGGCCCAACAGCAAAAAAAACACATTTTTATAAAAAAATAAAGTTTCTTAAAATGAAAAAAAGGTATGGGCGGGCGCACAAGGGACACCCCATGCCAATTAACCTAATTTATGCCTTATATATGCCCTAAAATGAGAAAAAGCAACTCATTTTTACATTTGGCTTGTGAAGTAAAGGAGAGCAAAAGAAGAGCAGTTGAGTGAAGGATCGCCAGACTAGTCAGTATCGTTAGACTCCAACCTTACGTTGGGATGTTAATCCCAAATATGCTATGCAGATTGAGGAGAATGCACATGAGGGATTGGTTGGGGTTCCATTGGTTGAGGCAGATCCTTCTATTGACATGGACATTGACACTAACTTAGACTCGAGCTCTGATGGCGAGGGCGATGCTAATTTAGACCTACCTTCTGCTGATTAGGGACCTTGGACAGCGATATATTTTCTTAGTTTTATGTTTAGCATGTCCTTTCATAGTTGAGACTTGGAGCCTTTGGGCATTTTGGTTATAATTATCAGACTTTTATATGATATGTGTGCACATTGATAATAAAAAGCATTTGAATTTTGTTAATTTGTTTGTCGATTCTCATGTGAAATCTCAATTCAAGTCTAATGATATGTATTAAGCTTATACAAATGTCTAGAATGAATGCTTTATCAATGTTATGCTATGAACATTTGAAATTTCTGTATATTTTTAAAAAATTCCCTATTTTTTTATCAGCCCTCCTCCCCTAAAAAATGACCCAAAAGTACCCCCGTACTGAAAACTCGTCCCGCCGTACCGGGTACTCCCCGTCCCTGAAACCCCGCGGAGCATAGCATTTTGGGAAACCAAATGAAGTTTTCAACAGCTATTTTCTACAAGGCATCTGCTCAACATCCTTTCAGCTTCGCGATCAATCCAATTGCAAGCTCGTGGGACCTGTCAAGCATTCATAGACGAAGATCAAGCAAAAAAAACTGAAGGTAAAGGCGAGATGAAGAACATAAAGAATTGGCTGTGTTAAGGAAATTGCACCTTCCTAGAAATAGGCGCACAACTTTTAGGGCAATTAGATGCAGTCTGCAAGCTCAGTGACCTCCAAGAAGTCCTTCTCCGTCTTGATCAATCTCAGCAATGACATTGTCAACGAATTCAACAGATAAATCAAACATCTGACGACAAAGATCAAGTTGAGATAGTTCATGAAAGATTGCAGACTGAAAATAACAAGTCAAAAGGTCAAAGGCACCCCTGCAGGCTAGGGGCGCCCATACTTTTGAAACCCTTAAATCAACTTTCAGGATTTGCAAAACTAGTCATCCTTTCTGGGGTTGAACTGGTTATCCATCCCATGTTTCAGCAAGATCATCAGACTCATCAGTCATTGGTGATCTCAAATTAGAACATGGAGGGTCAAATTGGAGGAATTGATTAACACTCAAGAAATTGACTAAATTTGGTAAAAAATGCACCTTCTTGGGAAAAGGCGCCCAAGAATCAGAGGCATCAAACTTAGGTTTTGAGCTTTGCAACTCCCAACCACACTTCTTTAGAATTGTTTCATCTCAGCAATGGATCTTGTTGTACCCCGAAATTAAAATTTTTGTTACACTTAGATATTTTGAAGAAATGGGTAAAAGTCTTGTCAAATCAGTTAAAAAGGTCAAAATTTGGGTGTGCATGTCTTGCATGAGGGGTTAAAACGCAAAATTTTCAATTTCTGACAATGTGGGTCTGCTAAGAGCAGCTTAATCTACAAAACCCATATCTCAGTTTTTCATCCCTAAATTTTAGGAAAACTGCTATTTTTAGAAATTTTCTAAAATTACTAACGTTTTCTGGGTTTTTCTGGGTTTCTTTCAAAATAGATACTGGCAAAATTTTCTAAAAATAGAAAATTTCTAAAATAGAAAGTTGGTCCGACAGGGTCCAAACTGATTTTGATTGGCTCAAAATGCGTCCGCATCAGGCTAGTGCAGTCAGAATCTCAAAATGATCAGTTTTGCCCTACTGGGTCTATTCTGCTTTTCAGAAGCATATCTGGAGCTCCGAGGTCATCAATGGAGGTCATTCGGCTGCCAGATGTCAGTTTCAACACTTAAACATTCGACAGAAGATGAAATGATGAACGTGCACAAAAAAAACGAGAAAGAAAATTGAAAATTCATGAAAATTTTCTAACACTGGCAAGTTTGGGCACCCCTGTTGAAGTAAGGCGCCCACCTTTTTAGGGCATCAGATGATAAATTAGGGTTTCAAGCCTCCAGTCAAACTTCCTCACTTTTCTGTCAGCTTCGCAGTGGATTCAGCGGCGCAGTCATCAGGCGTTTCAGTCATCCGGAATTCAAAGCTGAACAGGGGAGATCCGCACTGGAGTCAGAACGAGGAAAGTTGAAAAGGTTGAAAATTTGACTAAGTGTTGAGAAAATGGGCGCCCCTGTTGAAGAAAGGCGCCCAAGCTTTCAGGAGGTGAAACGAGTGAATTTGCAGATAAGGCTCTAATGTGATTTCATCTCGGTTGATCCAGCTTTCCAGTGAGACACTCAACACGTCAACCGGAGTTCGCAGTCACTAGATGTGAGGAGCTGAATATAGGGTCCGACAAAGGCTGAGAACCAAAATTCAGAAGCAAACACAGAAAATCAAAAAATAAACTAACTCTGGTGAAAGTGGGCGCCCCCAGTCAAGAAGGGCGCCCAAACTTTTGGAGGCCTTAAAATCATTATTTGATTAAGTTCATCCTAGAAGACCCCTCTTCATTCTTCGTTAGCTTCGCGATGAGAATAACATTCAGTCAATCCGACACCTGGAGCTCCAAGATTCGACGAGATCGTCTGTAGAAGGGATTTAATGAAGAATTTTGAAAGTCATGAAAATGGCTCTCTGGGAGAAATGGGCGCCCTGGAAGGAAAAGGCTCCCACAAATTCGGAGGTCAAGATGAAGTCTTTTGCCAGAGATGCCTCCAGAACTTCTTTCTCAGAATCAATCAGGCTCCGCCGTGAAACCTTCAGCTCACCTGTCAGATCAATCTGTCAACGGGAAATCAGAGGCGAAGTAGCATGTCAAAATGAAGGAAAGTTGAAAATGTTAAAATTTTGGCTAACACTGGAATAAGTGGGCGCCCCAGGTGAAGAAGGGTGCCCAAATTTTCATGCCTTAGAAAATTTTTGAGATTTTCAAAAAGTTTCAAAATTGCCAAGTGAAGGATGGCGTCCAAGTTCAAGGAGACTGAGTTTTAGGGTTTTGAAATAAAAGCAAAAAGAAAACAAAACCTAATCCAGCCCTAAAGTCTATTTAACATCATTCTTTCATGTATTTTCATTATTTTTGCGGTGTAGCATCCAGAGGGAGAAAGTTGAGCAGCAAGTTTCGGAAGAATTTTTTAGATTCCAACCATCCCGTCGGGTTTTATATCAGATTTTCAGGATCAGCAAGCATAAACCCTTGTTTTTTGCTTTTTGTTCCGTAAGATCAAATTTTCGCCGTATGTCAAGGGAATTCCATTTTTCGGGCCATCTCGTCTTTTTTGTCTCAATCTTCAAGAATTTTTCTAAGAACTTCATCAAGTTGTGTTAAAGTATTTTGGTTTGCATGTCGTTGAAAACTCGTACGCACCAAATTTCAACGTCTAGGTCCCTTCAATCAATCTTCCTCAAGAAAACCTTATATCGCAGCTTTTTTTTTTTCAAGAATGTTCAAAATTTAGGTTATTGCATTTTCGGACAACGCCGTGGTTTTGTAAATCCAATCAACTGGTCCATTTCTAATCTTGTTCAACAAAACCCGTGATGTCGACTTCTTTTTTCGAAAATTCGAAGAATTAGGGTTTGTCCTTTCAAGCAAAATTCAAAATTTTTCAAAAACGATCTATCCGCTTCGTTCTGCATCGACATTCCTTCGAACGTAAACCCATATCTCAAAAAAAATTTCAAAAATTTGTCCGCTTGGAGCACAAAAATCAGCATTCTAAAATAGAAATTGTTCAAGACTTGTCTCCAACCAAGGCGAAGCTACAACTATCTTTCGAAGTTTTAAATGGAGTACACTCCCAATGTTTTCAAGACTGGATCAGCTCTTTATCACGACTACATCAAAACAGCTGAGACAAACTTGCATCATGTCAAGCCGGTGTTCAATCTACATGCCTTGGAGAGTGGTGCAACACTTCAATCAAGAACCCGACATTCGACTCCTCGCGAAAAGTCAGTCACACCCTATATCGGTCAGAGCCTTGAGTTCGTGAATCTTGCATTGCCATTACAACCCGCTAATTAGGTATATCCAAATACACGGTAGATTGATTTGCGCCTAAAGCCCGATATGGTTTAAAGGCGTGTTTTTCCATTCCGGCTTGAAACGAATCCTCTCAAAGGGTGTACAAAAGCAGGAAATATGCATAAAGATAAATATAGCAAGAAGACTGCACAGAGATGGATGAAAGAAAAACATAAAACATTGCCCAAGAATGTCGGGCGAGGGGAGTTCAAGGACGAGGTTGCCATCATCATTACTTTGTTCAACAGGGTCACTGGCTTAGAAGATGCCACCAAGTTCCAACCTTGGATGTTTTATGCCATACCTCACATCATGAAGAAAACCGAATTCTATGATTGGCCTACTTTGATCAGTGATTGCCTTCATCAGCAAATAACAAAATACTTCCAATTTCATGTATTCCACATGGTGTCATACCTAGTCTACCTGGTGGCCTATCAAGGTCAATCCAGAGGGTTAAACACCGAGGGATCGTTGAGCATACAACACATATATAACCACTATCCCCAATTGGAGTTCACAAAGTCGTTGCACCACTACAAAAGGGTGAACGAGGCATTCTTGATGCAATACTGCCATGGACTTAGGACAAACTTAATTGCATGTTCGCGATCTCTTCGGGCCACAAAAAGGCAATGGCGGAATGGGCGGATTGGTTTATACAGTTTCCTACCTTTACCTATCTCAGGGTCTATGGTTATTCAGGTGCCCCACTCATGTTGCCAAGGTATCCGTCAGATGGGGTCATCTTCATGGAATTCTTGAGGCAGGCTCACGGTGTCCACACAGTCTTGAGGAATAGAAAGAAACCCTCTCTTCACTTTCCATTAGGGTTGGGTATTTATACATGCAGAACTGCTGCAGATGCCAGGACAATTGGAGAAGAGTTAGATAAATTCGGCCTCAAATCTTACAGCGAGAGACGATCATTTGATCCTCATGGTGTCTACGCTGGCCGATTGGAGAAGAACTATAATCACATAGCCGCACTTGAAGATTTTTGGGCTAACAGTGCAGATGAGTTTGAAGTGCGAAGGCGTAGTTACAGCAGGCTAACTCTCCATCAGATGAAAGATTGCTTAAATGAAGATATAGAAGGGCTATTAGATGATCATGAAGATGTGCTTCTCCCGATGTACACTCAAAAACGAATCGAGGATCAGCCTCTACCGCAAGTTAATTGGGCAAACAAAGAATCTCTTTCAGTTGAAGACAGAACAAGACAAGTCATTGAGCATAGTAAGGTTTTCTTAGTGCTTAAAAGGAAAAACTCTATTCCAGTAGCAAAGCCACCAAAGATAATTCCCTCTTCTTCCAGAGCACAGTCGAAGGGAAAGGGTAAAAGTCAGTCTCAAGAGGGCATCAAAGGTAGTAGATCAAATAAAAATGTAAAAAGAAGGTTGGATTTCTCAGGCATAGTCATACAGGAGCAGCCTACAGTTGATTCAGAAGTTCCTCCTGACGAACCCATACCTCAAAATGAAGCAGAGGAGCCACCTTCAACACATGTTTATGTACCTTTGACAGGTTCTACACCGATTCACATTGATCTTGATATCGAAGATGATGAAGAGATTGCAGCAGTACCTCCTGAGGAAGTTAGTAAAGATACTACTGTGTCTTGGCTTGAGAACTCCTTAGGAAGGGTTAGGAGAAGGCCTTCATATCACGTGAGTGTTGATGATTTCGATAACATCTATCAGGAACCTCCTAAGAAGAAGGCAAAGAAACAAGTTCACTTTGATAGGAATCCTGATAACGAGATAGTCATGGAGACTGCAGTGCCCCCAGAAGACAAGAACAGGGATGAGGTGAATATGGATGATTTCGTCATGGTCAAGGCTAATCTCGGTAGAAATACCAGACATGGAGATTTGAGTCTCTTCAAAGTTGTATCCGAAAACCTTCAAGAAAGAGTGCTTAAAGATGGGGAAGACAAGGCAGCCCTCAAGGCTGAAAATCAGCAGCTCAGGCTTTTCATTTCTAACCTTGTCCATGGTTCTTCACAAACAACCCAGTTGCTGCCCCAGGTCTTGGAGACACCAGCTGATCACCATCAGTTAAGACAGCTGGTCATATGTGGGAAAGAGACTCAGGAGTGGATCGAGAGCTTCATTGTCAGAGGAAGGGAGATCTTGGCACAGATGTTCCAGTTAAGGGAAGGCGCTCATAAGCTACGTCAAGGTATCCAAGGATTTGAACAGACACTGGCTGAAGTAAAACTAAGACATGAGATTATCATTGCTGATTTAGACACGGCTTACAGTTCAGCAGTTTTAAGAGAACACAAGAAACAAATCCTTTCCTGGAGGGAGCATCACGTTTTCAAAGTTAAAACCTATGAGAGGATATCTGAAGAATTCATCGTCTATAGACAAAGGGTGGTTGAAGCTCTTCTTTTTATCAGCGAATTCGTCATAGAGATCCCCTCTCAGTATAGTCTTGAAGATGGTTCCTACGTCGAGCTTGGAGGAGGTGCAAAATCAACCCAGAGTGTTGTCACAATTGCAGTCCAGCCAGCGGATAGGCCATATTTCAAGAATGTCAACAAAGTTCGATAAAGCGGCCAATGAGGTCGAAGATTTCCTAAGATCTATTGCAGATGTTGAAGATATTCTTGGTGCTTGCTTTTCGCTGCTGATGGCATAGATGCACCTAACCAGGACACAATCTCTAACTTCCTAGCGGATGTGATCGAGCTTTAAAGCAGCTTTCTTCTAGAAGCTTTCTTTCCCGCTTTCTTTCTATTCTTGGAATGATCCTTATCCATTCTTTGAGGATAGAAAGAAGATAAGATGTAATAGTTGGCGTTTCCCGCTTTTTTTGCTTTCTAGGGTTTTAGATGTTATCTTCTTTCTAGATTTAGTAATAAAGCTTGCTTGCTGAGCAAGCCCTAGATTGTGAAAGCAAGGAGATTTTAGGGTTCCCTACTCCTCTGCTTCTCTATAAATAAGAGCCTGCTCATTTATTTTTCTTTAACCGTGCTAGTGAGAACAAAGCGTTGAGCCTTATTGTGCCTTCTATTTGTTGCTCAAGTATTGTTCATTTGTGTTGTGATAAGCAAATTGTTGAGCCTCTTTAGCCAACAAGGAGTTAGTAGATTGTTGTTTTCTATTGTGTTAAAAATAAGTTTGCAAGCCTCCTTAGCTGCAATTTCTTGTTCAAGGCATGTTAGAAGTGAGCTTTGTTTCAGAGATTTGAGTAATAAAATCATGAGCCTCTTTTGCCTTGGTCAAAATCTCAAATTTCCAAGTTATCTATGTTCTACTTTTATGATCTTTATTTCAGCTTGCAGTGAAGTGTGTAGGTCGTTGAAGAGAGATTATTGAAGTATTTTTTGTCAAAAAATCTGTTAATTTCTAACTCTCTTGCTCTGCTATTACTTGAGAGGTTAGGAACGTCTTTAGTTTAAGTTAGTCGTAGTTGAACTTCTTATTTCAGAAAATCTCAGCTGCCAAAAAACCTTGTGCTCTAAGCTGATCAAAAGATAGGCAACTTAGTTTTAGTTTACTTTCTTTCAAACACCATCAGCAAGAGGGAGCTTCCCCTCCTAATTTGAAGAGCAGTTTATCTGTGCATAGCTGTCCGTTTTCAAATCCGCATTCCAGAGGTGCGAATTTAAACGCCAACAGATCTGTCAGCAACACTTCAAGATCAATTGAGCAACCAGAATAAGGGATCAAATGGAGGTACTTCGTCACAAAAAGAAGAATAAAAATTGCTCAACTTCTCAACTTGGACACCTAAAGTCAAACTAGGCCTAGTTGACTGAAGTTGTCTATTTAGAAAGCTTTTTCATGTCTAAAACGTCCACAAATTGGTGGAAATCAGTTATGTGAACTCCAGATCAGGCAAATTGACCCCACAATCATGTGTTGGCACCCAAACTTGATGCATTCAACATCAAACACTATTAATCAAGTCTAGGCATCATAATTCAACATCTTTCTTTGCAGGTTGAAGCTCAAGAACAAGCATTTTTCCTCTCCAACATCTTTTGAAGATCTGAAAGAGGGTTTTTTAGTGTTCTTCATGATTTCAAGAATAAAGTTGCACAGAGGGATAGATCATCAAGGACTACATTTCTAGGCATAATTTTCCTGAAGATCCAGAGAAGTAGTTGATAACTTCCAAACTTCTTGTCTTTTTCCTCTATTCTTGTCTTAGATCTTCTTGCATGTCCCAAGTAAACAAAGATTCTTCACAGATCTGACCTTCTGGGTACGATCAACACAGTTTTTTCAACAAAACCCACGTGCCAAATTTTACCAGAAAAAGTTGACATGTTGCCCCTTTTTTAGGGTTTTTCGGAAAAAGTCATAATTTCAAAAACCAGACAAACTGGGTTTGTTCAGCTTGAAGCACCTACAATACCCATGTGCCAAATTTTTTTTGGGAAAAATAAGCTTTTGCTGCTTCTGAAACCTCTACCCCAAAGGGCTCTTGCATGTATGAAGAAAAGTAACTTTTTGAAATTTCTGACGTTCTGGGTCCATTTAGAAAATTATTCCCAAGAAAACCCACGTCTCAGAAATTTTCATAAAAAGTACTCGGCAAGGCTATTCTTAGAAGTTGCAGAAAAAGTTGTCTGAACAACATCGTGTGCACAGTCAATCTTCAAGGTTTTCAGAATGCAATTCTCCCAAATCGAATACAAGACCAAAACGGTCTTGGTTCATGACTTCCTGAAAATGGTTGACACCGATCTGCACTAAGCACACCCAGAAGTCAATTTGGACACCTTGGAAGGCGTAGATGGCATCACCATTCGATGGATAGCAAGAAGTTGTGGAAAGAGCCACCACCGGTTACTACCACACTACCTTCCACACTTCATGTCAACAAGGCTGGATGACGCAGCTGCAAAGAATATTGAATATCAGTAGCAGATTGTGAATGGCGAAGAGATGCTGCGGTGACACATCATCATCCTACGAAGCATTAGTTGTCCAGAGGCAGAAGAAGTCAACGATTGGCTAGAAGAATTGTTGACTAGAGGTGATGAGGTGTAAAACACCCAGTTAGGTCGTCCTACCCCTCCAAAATAGCATTTATGACAAACAGGAGTTAACTTGATGCCTCTTTCCAAGTTAACGTCCCACTGATCATGCATGTCTATCTCCACTAATTGTGGATGTCTATTTTGGAGGCACTTTTGTATTTGGAGTTCTCTTTTAGTTTAGTTTTAGTTAACTGAAGTAGATTTCCAGTTAACTATTAGGTTACCTACTTTTAGACAGGAATAAATCTTGCAGATTGGAAAGAACTCATTGTTAACTCAAGGAGATTTTAGGGTTTCCTAATCCTTTGAGCTTCTATAAATAAGAGCCTTTGCTCATTATTTTGGAACTTTACTTCACGGTAGCAAAATGCTGAGCTCACAAGCCTACGACTTTGTTCGCTTAGTATATGTTCTTGAATCATATTTGTGATAGAAAACTGTTAAGTACAACTTGCATTCTTTTTATTCAGATAGGTGTGTTCAATCCATGTTCATGTATTCTTGGTTTGATAGCTTCATGTGTGATTGTCTCTTTGACACAAGTTGTTGTCCCAAAGTGTAACCTTTGATCGAAGATTGAGATAATAAATCAGGAGAGCTACCTTGCATTTGATCTAAAAGTCTCAAAATTTATCATTGTATGTTGTTCTCAATAATCTGTCTTTCGATCTACACCTTGGAAAGAGCATTGCACCTCCTTGGGAATTTAGAGAGTTAGATTATTGTCCTTTGTTGTTTCTATTAGTCTACCTTTCAGTCTACACCTCGGAAAGGACTTGGTGCCTCCTTGGGAATCCTAGATCTAGCCTACCGTTTGAAGATTACTTGTGTGGATTCTATTTCAGTGTAAATCTGGAAGTTTAGAGCCTTCAGATGCATTCTGAGAGACAATTCGTCTAAGTGATCGAACCATTCCATTCCCGCTCTTATGCCCCTCTTGCTCTGTTTATCTTGAGGAGATAGGATAGATTAAAAGTTAGCTTAGTTTTAGTTAAGATCTGCAGAAACCCGAGAAAACCTTAGCTGCAACGCATTGTGCTTTATGCACCCTTGTGCCCTGCCGTTGAGTAAAAAGACAAGAACATTAGTTTACTTTACTTTTTATGCAAACATCAACAAAAAGAGGGAGCTTCCCCTCCTAATTTGAAGAGCAATTACTACACACTGTGCATAGCTGTCAGTTTCCAATAAGCACTCCAGAGGTGCTAATTGAAACACCAACAAGTAATATTGGTTATCCGACTATGTATTAATTGATTGTCAGCTTTGGGTAGTTATAAGCATTGGTTGGTTGACAATTGTGTTCTTGGCAACTGCTGGGTCCTTTAAATACATTGTGTATCATTAAGGAGAGTAGTATGATCTAGTCGGATCGACTATGATCCTTGGCTGACCATCTCTGGTCTTCTATAATAAATTCAAGAGCAAATAAAGATATATTTTACGCATGTATCTTGTATGCATTGTCATCTCCATTATTAATTCATGTATTTAATTTATTAGATGATAGAGCAACAAGCATTTGGCACCGTTGAAGATACAAACTCTCATACACAACGGATAGATGAGAATAATGGCGTCATAATGGGTCAGGCAACCGAAGAGCCAATACAAGCAAAAAAGGAAAGAGAAGACACGTTGATAGAAGACCTAAATTTGTGCAATATCTCACTAAAGAAACACGTACGAAGGGAAGCTCTCAAGCGAGACATCCCTCAGGTAGCCATCTGAGACAATCTGAGTGTCAACCCATA
Organism: Sequoia sempervirens; assembly: GCA_007258455.2. Lineage (NCBI taxonomy): Eukaryota > Viridiplantae > Streptophyta > Pinopsida > Cupressales > Cupressaceae > Sequoia > Sequoia sempervirens. The sequence continues at coordinate 283,506,383 of VDFB02000008.1, read as the reverse complement.
GGTCAACCACCTTCTCGATAGACTACCGAGATTGATCGCACGTCACTACATCATACTCTAAGATCTTCAGGCTGACAAAGACAGAGAACAAAGAAGACAAAAAATATTGCAACAATATGAAGAGTGAAACAAACCTGAGGAGGAAGAGTGTGACACCAGCCATAGGCATCCTCTTGGAAATTAATGTTCATATGACCAAATAAAGATAGGAACCAAAACCCAAGTGGTCAGGAATTGTCAGAAGAACGGGTATGAAGATCCCCTGAGAGTAAGAAAACAAGAGGAACGACAAAGATGATTAAGAATAATCGCCAAAGAAACAAACCAAAACCTTGTAGACCAACGAAGACAACCGTCCATAAAGATAGTATCGGACAATGAAGAAGAAAGAGACTTTGAAAATGAATTAACCAAAGAAATTGAAAATGACATGCATCGCATTCAAGAACTATCCATATCTGGAGAAGAACCTAGAATTGGAGGGTTCGAACCAAAGAACCCCAAACAAAGGGAGTGCAAGAACGATCCCCGGGATTCCCGGAGTGCAAAGGACATTGGGGGTGGACGAGTGGAGGACTTGTACGTGGCCGTGAGTATAGGACAGGCACCAAAACATACTGAGCGAAATAGTCCAAATAGGTCCAACACGCAAGGAGAACATAGGGGAAGGAAGATGGTGACTCCACTAGCTAGTCTGAGTGTGGAGAGGCAGAACAAGTTAGAGGATCTGGTGAGACATTGCAAAACTTGCGAGACCATATGGATAGTGAGCGACCAAGAAGACAGATTATTGGCTAAGAGCGTTCCTAGCAATGGTACGAGGCATAGCAATAGATTGGTTCACTAAACTGGCAGCAAAAGACACAACCTCATGGGATGCACTAAGAAAGGCATTCGAGGTGGAATTTAGACTATTATGGGACGACAATGAGATCATCGTTGAGATATATAACACCAAACAGGGGAAGCACGAGAACGTACGAGCTTACAATCGTAGGTTCAAAGAATTGTTGGTAAAGCTCGAGAACCAGTCGACAGATGGATTGAAGAAGTGTTGGTTCATCTAAGGACTAATCCCCTCACCGTGCAAGAAAATGAAGGTAGTACCTTCATAGAAGCTTACAATCGGGCGATGGACATTGAGAGTGAAAACAAAACATCCTCCCGAACAAAATGGAAGACGGATAACGATGAGAGTACAAACGACAACAGTGATGGAGAATCTAAAACTGTCTAGGCCCTCTAATGAGATATGATGCACATGATGAAAGAATTGAAGGTCGACAAAGAAAACCCAAAAGAAACTAAAGAACTGTGGTGCATCGATTGTAAAATAGGTCACACAAAAAATAATTGTTCGAAGAAATCATTCTGTGACATCTATTAGGTATTGGAACTTTCACCTAGGGGGAACAATCACCACCTTTGACCACTCCTAAACCACAAAATAATGACAACAATAATGCATTTCCTAGCGGGTACTGCAATAGACAAGGAAATAACGATTGGTACAACCATAGTTGGAAAACTCGCCAAAAACTTCGAGTAATAACGAGAAGAACTCGCAGGAAAAAACTCGCCGATTTTTGTGAAAAACTCGCCGACTTTTGTGAAAAAATCGCCGACTTTTGTGAAAAACTCGCCGATTTTTGTGAAAAACTCGCCAACTTTTGTGAAAAACCTGCCGACTTTTGTGAAAAACCTGCTGACTTTTGGGTCACAAATTCTATGGACTACAATGATTGGATAGGGCGAGGGGAGCAACCTCCATTGTTTACTAAAGATGAGATTTATGATTTAGAGCGACAAGCAATGGAGGAGGGTGGATTTGCATTCTCATTGGACAACCTTGAGGATGACCCTGAGGAGGAGTCATTGCCAGTGCCACCACCACTAGCTGCAGGAGGATCTACATCCAGGATGGAGGTTGAGGAGCCACAGGCACAGCAGGAGCAAACTCCTTTGATTAGACCCTCTTCCGGTCCCTTACTGAGATCTAGACATGGGAAGAGGAAGATGTGATTCATGTGAATTTGTAAAAACTGAAATATATTAATGTTTGTAGTATTTACTTTCAGTTTTACAAAAACAATTTCCTATTTTCATTTTGTTTCAGACTATTATCATATCAATGCATTGAGCACTCAGCATTCCACATGAGGATGCCATTTTGTATCCAATTTTCTTTCATATCAATCAAATACTGCTTGTTTCTTATATGTACTCATTTATTGATTCATTGGATGCATCTTATCTTTGAATTTTGCAAAAAAAATGCGTTTTTAGTGAAGTTTAAGCAATTTTTTAATTTCCGATTTTTGCCGAGTTTTTGCCGAGTCGAAGTTTTTCGGGCTTGCCGAGTACTTGCAATTGGCGAAGTTTTCCAACTATGGTACAACAATGGGCCGAGAAGCCAAATCCAGGTATGATTCTAAAGGAAGACCTATGATACAATGTTGAAAGTGTAATAAATGGGGTCATTTTGCTAGAGAATGCTAGAACAATCAAGGTAAAGGAGGAATGTTATGTAAGTGGTGCAAACCAGGTGATCATGAAGACACCGATTGCCCGAAACAAAAAGGTATAAATATGTTGGAAATGGAGGATGAGGAGGATTTGGCAATTACCAGAGCACAAACGAAGAAGGTCGTGTACCCAGACCCTCGTACAAGGAAGTAAAGACTTCGAGAGGCCAAAGTAGAAGTAGAACAAGCAATGGCCAAGGAAAGGAGAACCTCCAATGAAGCAGCAAGTACATCATTGTGGTTAGAGTCGAAGAACATCGTATGGCAAATGGTGTAGACAACAATACCCATCAAGGTAACAAATCTTAAACAAACAACGCCACAACTGAGAGTGGCAATTACGGCTATATATATATATATATATATAATTTTAAAAATATAGGGAAATTTCAGATATTCATATGAGTAATGATAATCATAACAATGAACACTGATAAAGTTGCAAATGTAATCACCAATCATATTGACATATACATTATAGAGTTGAACAAATTAATACTACAGCTACTTAATTGCTTCCATGGACCATAATTCATGTCAAACTGTCAATGTGCATATGATATAAAATAATAAAATGCCCAAAGCTTACAAGTTTGCACTACAATGTCAAAATGACATAGTCACAAATGTCCAAAACATAGTAATAGACAGTATGATGGCTGCCTCTACTCGGCATCTGCCAACATTGCATCAAAATCAGACCCAGAGTTTGAGTCACTACCACTATGAGTATGAGAGGCTAGCTCATCTAATGGAACTCCAACCAACTCCTGAGTATGAGAGATTGGCATATTAGGGTTGGGAGGGCGTGGGGTCCACATAGAAAAGCATTAAAAAAAACCTTTTTTAATTTTAGACCTTTTTTTTTATGTTTTAAGGTTGCTGGAAAATAGGGGACGCCCGGCCGTCCCCGGGATGGTTGAGGGACGCTTGGGAGTCCCCTGACTATCCTGGGGACAGTTGATTGTCCCTTGTACATTTCCTCCAATCGGGGACGTTCCAAAAAAAGGAAACATTTTCGGGATGCTTGGGAAACGTCCCCAAGGTGTCCACTGTCCCCGAAACATCTCGGGTACGGGTACGGGGGGCAAAAGGGCAAGGGACGCATCGCCATGTACCATTGGTTTTCGTCCTAGGGCACACTGAACTTGCAAACGCAAGCTCTCCAAGATAATTTGATAAAAGATGTCAAAAATCAGGATGATCAAATGACTTGCTCTCCTCTCTCTTTAAAGGCTCGGTTGAGTCTTCTAGAAGAATCCAGTGTAACCTCAAATCTTCTAGAAGCACACTTTATTTAATAAAGTAACTTTATAATATTTAATATTTTTATTTTAAGTCACTTTAATTAAATAAATTACAAAATAAAGTTATCATTATGATTTAATTTATTTAGACAACTTTATAAATAATTAATTTAACTTTTATTCCCTTAAAATGTCTGATCATAGCCTATGTGAATCAAATAGGCTAGATGACCTTGTTGGTTAAATACTCAAAAAAAAGGGGACATTACATAAGAACTTGTAATTTTTTACTTTCCTAGATATGCAATTCATGATGTGATTTTCAAGGACAATCATCATAAATTCATAATAATTATCAATCAACTATTATATCTGACTCCTAATGATAATGTGATTTTATACTCCATTTGTATTCAAGGATATCAAATCTAATAGAAAACAATTCCCCATGGTTTTCTAGACTAATTTGATACATTTTATAATTGAATTTTGCAAAATAATTGTGTTTCTAAAGAAACTTAAGTACTTTTCTAAATTATCGAATTTTGTCGAGTTTTTGCCAAATCAGAAATTTTTGTCTTGCCGAGCTTTTGCTATGTTAGAAATTTTTGGCTTGCCCAATACTCTTTCAATCCGAGTTTGTGAATAATGATTGAATCAATGAACAATGAATATCTATCATGACATTTAAACTTGACAAATTGATATCAAATTAGTATATTGTTTTTCAAATTTGTAATATGTATGGTAGTTTGTTTAGCATATGCATGATATGTGGTATTATGAAATTAATTCTTGTTTTTTGGCTGTAAATATGTATATATTTCTTATTCTTTGTCTTTTTAATCAACATAACCAAAACATATCCAATCTAAAAAAATTGTCATAACTACATACCATACCCGCATACCCATACCCATGCCAAAATTCCAATTTGATACTGAGGTTTAAACTTGGCCAAAATGCTAGAAGCTTCAAATAACTTAGGAAGAATACCTCTTGGATCACCTTGAACATGCAATCAGGCTGACTTTCAACATGGTTTTTAACAGATTTGGGACCTGCCTAGATATTTTATGAATGGTACTAGTTTGGAGACAAAGAATTTCAACTTGATTGACTAGATGCTAGAAGTTTCAGAGAACTTAGAAAGAATACCAGTCATCCCACCAGTCTTGGATTACCTTGAACAGGCAATCAACCTGACTTTCAACATGGGTTTTTAACAGATTTTGGCTCCTACCTGGATAGTTTATGAATATTACTAGCTTGGGGACCAAGAATTTTATCAGCCTGATTGACTAGATGCTAGAAGTTTCAGACAACTTAGAAAGAATACCAATCAACCCATCAGTCTTAGATCACCTTGAACAGGCAATCAACCTAACTTTCAGCATGCCTTCTAACAGATTTTGGTTTCCATCTGGATATTTTATGAATGCTAGTAATTTGGGGACCAAGAAACCAAGGGATAACCTGAGGATGAGAAACATATTCCCATCTGCTCCCAAGTGTACTGTAACTGGTCAGGATGCTTCGTACGTGTCACTCTAGTAGCATCCCTAAGGAATAAGGAGACATTCCTGCACCCAAAAGAACACTTCATTGTAGAACCTTGGTAACTAGTTTCCACCACCAACCCCCACAGCCAATATTTTAATTACAATGAAGGAGGATAGTCCAATTTCAAAATGAATTGAGCTAATAAGTAAACATCTAATGGTAGATAGAGTTGAGAGTTTTTCTATACATCACAATCTAATTGAGGGTTTATGGAAGTTAAGGATTAACAACAATGTATAAGAGCTCAAATGTGGTATACCTAGAAACAATATTTTCAGCAAACCTTCAAAATTATGTTACATCAAATTTCAAGAAAGAAAGAAAGAAATCTTGTATACCTTTTTAATTCTGTAAAACAATAGTTTTCTTTTCTGCAGAATCTTGAAGCCATCGCATATTCTTTTTGTAAATATAGCATTGCCTCTATCAAACCGCAAAGCACCAGAAACTGAGAATGGAAATGCAAAGTAGAGGGTCCAAAGTAGTTCTTTTGCAGCATTTGATAAAACATCACAGACACTGCTAGCTTGTTCCGTCATTACATCACATTCATCATCACAATCCAGTGACAAACTGCATTTAAAATGGTGGTTAAACACATTATACCTCTATCTTTAAAGTTGACAAGAACTGCAAGAAAGTGTCTTCTTACTTTGAATACTAAAATTTGAAAAATCACCAAATGAAAATCCATGATACTCATAAACTTGAAATGACATTCATCCCAGAATTACAAAATGAAAAACAAAGAGTGGAAAGAAACATCAAATATAAAATATTAAAAAACAAAATTTCACAGATGCAAAATGAATTGAAGGACCCTAAGCAGTGATACTTCTTCAACCTCCAATCACCAGCAAATCAAGTAAAAAATATTAGACACAGCCTCATAGGAGATTCTTTAGATGTTCATGGTATTCTTCAAAGAAGGAATGATCTGGTATAGCAGTGAATCCTCTTAGTTAAGGAGAAAGGTTTAGCAATTTCTACAACTAATTACATTTACAATTTGGTTATGTTATTTAACTAAAATAATTTAATTTATGACCTGAATGACATGCAGCTACATATTATGCTGATTCAATCCTAGAAAATGGTGTACTGGTAAGAATGTTGGCGTTTAAATTAGCACCTCTGGAGTGCTGATTGTAAACGTTCAGCTATTTCAAATGTTTTGCAACACTTCTTCATTATTTAAAGAGGAGAAGTCCCTCTCTGCTGGGAGCAATGCGTAAGAAAGGGAAATGTAAACTAAAGTTCCTATCTTTTTATGCTTCAGCGGTAGGACACAAGGGTGCACAAACACAATGCGTCGTAGCTAAGCTTTTTCTCTTGTTTCTACAGATCTCAACTACGACTATTCTAGCTTTTATCTATCCAATACCCTCAAGGTAAACAGAGCATGAGGGTAAAGGAGCGGGAATGGGTTGGTTGGATCACCTGAATTCGCCGTCTCCTGAGAATATGACCGAGGCTCTGAACTCTCGGGTATACACCGGGATAAGGTTGGTACAAGCAAACACTCTTTACGGTAAACTAGATCTGAGACCTGCCAAGGAGGAGGGACTCCTATCAGAGGTATGGACTAGGAAATAGTTTACGAGAAACAACAATTTTACGATGCCTTGGCCAGCGAGCTTGCTAAGGAGGAGGGACTCCTATCCGAAGTATAGCTTGAAAGTCAATACATTAAACAACAATGAACGATAACTGTTAATAACAAATGTCCAAGGAGGAGGGACTCCTATCCAAGGAGGGAAATGAAACAACGAGCTATTAGATACAAGACGTGGACATAACTCAAAAAGATTGACCAAAATGCAAGCGCCTTCCGATATTCTCCTTCAAAGCTTTATCAAAGAATTACAAAGGTTGGGAAAGCAAAGGCACGAAATCATGCACAATTACGATTGACCAACGAACTCTCATCCAAGAGTGAACAAATATCCGCTTTCAAAGCAACAATTTTGCATAGCAAGTAAAAGTTAACAAAACAATGAGCCCAAGGTTCTATTTATAGAACTCAAAGGAGTGGGCAACCCCAAAATCTCCCTTGAGTTAACAATGCCCCGCCAATCAATTTAGCAAGATTTATTCCTGTGTTGGGGAACAAGCAAGACCGAAAACTACTTCAGCTAATCGAAGCAAACAAAGAATCAATCGAAACTACTTCGCTTGGATCGAAGTAAATCCAAAAAGGTGAACTTTAATGTAAGTATCCCTCCAAAATAGACATCCACATTTAGTGGAGATCTAAGATCCACAAATCATGGAAGCCAATTAGACATCCTTAATCAGTGGGATCCGACAATGCATGATTTAAGGAATATGGAGTTAAACTTGGAAAGAAGCATCAAGTTAACTCCAATTATAATTAATATCATCTTGAGTTGACTTGGAAAGAAGCATCAAGTTAACTCCCATTACATTTAATATCATCTTGAGTTGACTTGGAAAGAAGCATCAAGTCAAACTCAAGTCTCATAAATGCCACTTGGAGGGTGTAGGACGTCCTTCTTTGGTGCATTTATAGCTCACCACTAATCAGCAGTGTCTCTATCCATTGATTGACTTCATCAGCTTCTGGGGAGTTAATGCTCTGTAGAATGATGACGTGGCGTCGCAGCATGACCTCACCCGTTGTGAGTTGATTTCCGAAGTCAATACACTGAGACGCTGCCTCTTCAAACTTGGTTGATAAAGCTGCTACCTTAGCCAGCTTGCAACCATCTGGATCATCAAGAAAGGTACTACGGATGACAACTCCCCGAATCGTTCTCCAGATGTGCTGACCATCCGATGTATCTCCTCCCCTCACGCTGGAGCATTCCTTACGGAAGATACTACCAACATTCTCCTTGGCGGTTGATAATAGTGGCAACCACCCATCTGTAATCAATCAACTCTACTGAATGAGCGTCATAGGCTTTCACCTTGTGCGCCAATTGTTCCTTCCAAGCAAAGAGATGTTGCTTGTTTTCCTCAGAGTATACTGATTGATATGCCAATCGCAAATCTGCAATTGTGCTTTCGTCTTCAAGCCTCTTTTCTGCAATCCTTTGATCTGACTGCTGGATCTCCACACGAAGTCCATGTGCTCTATCCCGTAACTGGTATAGGTTTTGACAAGATACATCTACCCTTGAGAACAAAACTTCCTTAATTTGATCTCCAAAATGTCGTCGCATCGTTATCAATTGCCGATGATTTTGTTTGGCGAGGAGATCTAGTAATCTTGCTGGTAGGGCTGAGACGTTTGGGGTGCCATGTATCAAGCTGGTTATGTATGACCTCAGTTTCTGATTTTCAGCCTTTAAGGCTGCCTTTTCTTTACCATCCTTAGCCATTCTTTCTTGTGCGCTCACTGAAGCTATTCTAAGAAGGTCTACCTCCACCTGTCGTGTAGTCTTCCCGAGGTTAAGTTGAGACAAAGTGTAGTCTTCTACTTGAACCTCGTGTATGCTTTTCTCTACTGGTGGGGCAGCAGTCTCTATGATGATCTCACACTCTGCATTCCTTTCTATGTGAACTTGTTTCTTTAACCTCTTCGCCGACATGTCTTGTGGGACGTGGTCGAATTCCGTAAAGTCAAGTTCATAGGAGGGTTTTTCCCTCTTTCTTCCTAGGAAGCCTTCAAGCCAAATAGAATCTCGGCGAACTTCGCTAGGAGGGATGTGAGGCCCTTGAATGCTAGATGTGTGAGACTGTGCTGGAGCAATGTCTCTCGGTGGTGAATCCAAGTCGATGACTCGCGGACTTGTGGGATACCGCAAGGATATTGGCGGCTCGCCTATACGCACCGCCGCCACGCTTGCATTATTGTTGTTTCGACAAGCTTAATCGGGTTCTTCAACAACTACCGGGCCTTCCATGATAACTTCGCTGAACTGCGTTTCTATTCTTTGTTCCGGGGCACTGCGGATTATTTCGTGACTATGTGTGGCTTTCTCCACAGTGTCCTTTTGTGTTCTGTGTATTTCAGAGGGCTTTGACATCCTCATCCCTGTGGGAGAGGATTGCACCATCAAGTTTCCTCGCCAGGTTTCCTTTTGAAGTAAGCGTGGGTGGAGATCAACTGCGGGCGGCCTTTGCCTGCGGAGGTATCGCCTTCCTTGATTTCTTGCTGTCAAGATAGAGTTGGCTATTTCTAACCACTCTACTTGTTCTTTCTTCTATAGACATGTTTTCCTTGGCATACCAATCCACTCTTGGGAGTGGTTGGGAGTCAACTGAATCTGCGAAGAATGAGGGGAGAATGACTTCCCCTTCATCATCGGACAGGCCCTTGATGTCTGTTGACATAAAATCAGCAATTTGTGGGAGTTTGAACCTGCTGTAGTTCCTTCTTTGCACTTCATACTCATCTTGACAATTTACCCAATAATCTTCCATAGAAGACTTATGTGACGAGTGCTGCTTGAGATGTGCTGCATAGAGCCCTTTGGGATCATAGGATCTTCTCTCAATGAGATACTTGAGATTAAACCTCACCGTTTCCTGACTCATCATCTTAGCATCTACCGTGAATCCACATCTATATAGTCCCATTCCAACGGGAAAGTTAACAGATGTCTTCCTCTTCAAGCGCAAGTAGACATGAACCTCAGACAACTGTCTCAGGAATTCCATGAAGACTACCCTATCTGAAGGGTATCTTGGTAGCATGGCGGGGTGGCCAATGTAGCCATACACGCGTATGTAGGAGAACGAGGGAATTGAATGAACCAATCTGCCTTAATCCGCCATTGCTCTCCTCGTCACTGCGGAAATACGCGACGCGGCATCTCATGGTCTAGCTCATGTACCTGCGGTGCATACTTTAAAGAGATCACTTCCTGCTCTTTTAGGCGGTCAGCTTCCGCTTTGAGTAAACTCAAGACGTGTGAAATGTTCGTGAACCTTCTGCACACCTAAGGTTCCCATATTGTTCAATATATTGAAATCACCTTGGAAGGCAATCAAGTATACTAGGTAAGAGCACATGTGGAACCTATGAGCTTCTAGATACCCAGTGATTTTCGGTGGAGTGTGTCACTAATTAAAGTGGCCCAGTCATAATATTCCCTCTTGCCAATGATTTTAGCAATGATATAGTACATCCATGGCTGGAATTGACGACCATCTTCTCCAGTGATTCTATTGAGTAGAGTGATTAACACTGTGTACTCGTCTTTACATTCTCCTCGTCCCAATGACTTAGGCAAGCTTGCCTTTGTCACTTTTAACCATTTTTCAGCTATTACCTTTTGACATTTGTCTTTAGCTGTCTCAAATGCCTTCTCACATTCCGTCACTGATATGACTTTGCTGTTAGGACATGATGGAATATCAAAACACCTTTCGATATCCTGACGCTTTAGACTACAAACAATTCTTCCATCCGCTGCTCTGATTTCTCTGGTGGTAGGATTGTAATGCTTGACACAAGCGATTACAAGCTCTACGCTTTGTAGTGTGATGGAAATTGATGCGGCCTGCAGCAACCCGGATTCTTCAATATTCTGCAATGTGATTTGATTCATGCCTTCTAGCTGCTCCAAATCAACCACTGGATTTACCGATGTACCTGCCGCAACAAGCAACGCTCATTCCACAAAATCTCCTATACCCATCTCGTTCCAAACATTGATCAGAAGCTTGACTCGCTTAGATGATTTTCGGAACCCCTTAAAATAGCTACTTTGTCGAGAAGTATTTTTCGAAAAAATTCCGCACATGGGTTTTGTAGGTTTTCAATGCCTTTAACAAACTCAGCCTCGAATTTTGATTCCGGAAATATTTTGAAAAACCCCCAAAAATACGGGCAGCAAGTTTGCTAATTCTGGAAAATTTGTCGAGATGGGTTTCTCTGCAAAATTATGCTGAATCTACCGTGTTGATCTGATCTGATGAAGCCTGTTGCTTTTTCTGTAAAATGCAAGAAAACCTAAGACCAGAAGAGAGGAAGTAGACAGAAGATGGATTGGAAGTTTTTATCTGATTTCCTAAAAAAACTGTCTCCGAATCCAACCTTAAATTAGCAATCCTCTTCTGCTTCAGATCTGCAAGAAAAATTGAAGAACGGATGAAAACCTTGTTCAGATCTGTCAATGGCGTCCTTGAGAGCTTGTGGCTGTTCTTGATCTTTTAACCTACAATGAAATAATGAAGTAGGACGCCTTCACCTTGAATATATATGTTCAAGCCTTAGATCCACAAGTTTAGGGACCTAACTCAAGCTCAAAAGTGATTTTGGCTTGATCTAAAGTTCAAAAAGGTGATTTCCACTGATCGTGGAGTGTTTTAGCCAATTTTAACTCAAAAGTTCTTGACTTTAGTCAACAAATTGACCCTTGACTTCTTTTAGGTGTCCCTTTTGGTTTTTTGCAAGTTTTTAAAATATTTTCTCTCTTGAAAGACCTCTGTTTGATCTTGAATCTAGCCTTATCTGTTGATCCTGAGATGTCGCTAACACATTCACTGCGGAGCTGGATTCATATTGAAAAAAAGTGTCTGGGAGACATGATGATGAAAAGCTGAGTTTAGGGCTTCAAAAGAGAGGGCGCCTTTTCCAAGAAAGGGCTCTTTTGCTAATGCCTTGGTGAATTTTCAAACTTCGTTCTTCAGCCTTTTGAAATGACCTCTCGTGCTTTGATCTAGATTTCTCGTTGATCGGAGAGTCAGATGATTTCGCTTGATATCTCATCAGGTAGCCAGCTCTGATCTGCCAAAGATGACTAACTTCAGAAAACTTGGATTTCATTTTAGGGTTCCTTTATTCAAGGGCGCCCCTCCTTGAAAAGGGCGCTTTTGTCTTTTGGCCTCATCATCTTCATCTGAAAAGTTGCCTACTTTGATCTTGATTCTCTGTTGACTGCCCTGTCAGATGTCTGTGCTTTCAGTTGTGTTGTTGAGATCTACCTAGGCTGAGAAAGTTATCCTAGGAAGCCTTTTGTCGTTTATCAGCATCTGGAGGTCTAAAAGGAAGGGCACCTTTCTTTTGAAAAGGCTCTTTTTTCTTTAATTTCCACCTTTTACAGTCATTTCTTGATATTTCTTCTACTGCCTCTTTTCACTTCGTCAGCAACTGCTTGTGATCTATTCTTCAGATGATTTATTTGTTTGTTTCATTGTCACGCCAACAAGCAAACGTCAAGAATGAATGTCTTGAAAGATCTTGGTGACTGCATTTGACCTTGAAAGATCATGGGCACCCCTGCTTGAAAAAGGCTCATTTCAGCATTGTGAACTATCTCTCCTTCGTAACATTTCCAGAGTTAGTCAAATTTTGACCTTTTTCATTTTCAGGAATCTCCTTCATCAAACGGCATCGTTTTAGACCTTTTCCGCCATGATTGTGTCGTTGAAGCTTTCGAAGCTTAGCTTTCAGCACCTGGTACTGGCCAATCTGCCATTGATGGCTGCGGAGCTCCTAACTTTGTTCCTGAAAAATAGAAATAGACCCACCAGAGTAAAACCTGTCTTTGATGATTCTGACTTGACCAATGTGATCGTGAAGCCTTTTAATCCTATCAAAATCATTTTCAATCATTTCTGGGAAGGTCCTATTTTCGGGGGTTTCCCTGAAAATAGGGGCGTAAAACCCTAATTTTCAAATTTTCAGAATTTCGCACATGTGTTCCTTGACAGAAACCCACCAAGATTCTATGATTGGTTTGACCTAAAACAAACTTTATATGGCATTTTAACAAGATTTAGCTCAATTTATACAAAATGCCAAAAAATTTATTTTGGGTACAACAAAGAATGATTACTGATTCAAGCTTTCTTAAAAATAAATCCAACTATTAATAGACCACTACCTAGCAACATTAAAGACTTGTCCAGACAAGTGAATGCCAAGTTATGCTTCGTGTGATGATTATCCTGATTCCTAACTATCAAATGACTTGTGTATTGTAGAAAATGTTTTGAAATATGGCTAAGGATTGTAAAGGAGAATTCAATTAGTATCATATTTTGGTACTGACAATAAATTACCTTAATCACACCTGTTTTCATCTTGATTATGAGTTGGCCAGTTATGTTCTTCCTTCTCAGGTTCGACATTGAGATTGGAAGCCACCTTATTGCAGAAATTGTTTAAACCTGGGCCACCCCTTAATGAATTTACTCCATTTTCAATACTATACAATCTCCATGACATGCCATCCAAGTTATGGAATGCCTCATTGTGGTCTGGGGATTCAAGTTAGCATTACTCTCTTTATAAATGCAATTTTACCATTATGCCACAACCTCTGGACTAGTTGGCCAGATTGAATAACTATCATCATTTAAGTTTTCCAAAAACAACACAAAGGTTATCATATGAAATGATTGATTGGTTTGTTATTTTGCATTTTGCAACTGGTTTTTGTTTCATTGTAAAAGGATTAAAAAATCATGGTATGAGGAACCTTCCACAGATAGGTAGTATAAACAATTCAATGACAGCTTAGCTTCAAAATCTGTGCAATAAATCTCCAACAGAGGCAGAATCTCATGTATTTTACTCAAACTTAGTTACATTTAAGCCTGCATTTGAATTTTTGTTTGTATAAACTATCTTGCAACTATTTGAATGATTGATCATATCAGATGACCTTAATCTTATAATGCTTCATCTCAAAACATTACTTGTCTAAATGAAACCACAACCAGACATTATTCTGGAACTGCAAGGAAACCAATATCAATCACAAGATGCCTAGTACTTGGCTGAGTTTGTTGATTAGATATCATAAAGCACTAGATGGAAGCCATAACAAACTTTAATACATGAATTTCTTCTGAAAATGTGACTAGCACAGTTATACAGATGTGGAGGGCATGTACTATGGTGAGATTGAAGTTCTTTGTTTGACCATCCATTTGCAGATGAAAGGAAATAGAGACTTGCAACAATCAACCAAGAATTTTCTAGAAGAATTGCCAAAATTCTATCAGAAATCTAGTATTGTGATTTGAAAGGATGACAAATGGAAGCACATAGTTGCTCCATACATGTCTTAAGAATGGATTTATAATCTTCAGAGCATCTATAATCACAGTGCAAGGAATGAAAATAATTGCTCTAGAAAACGTGCAACACTGACAACAATGCTCTCATGTTGCCTCTGAGTCATGGGAAAACCAAAAGTCTAGGGAGATAGATTCCCATTGTCATGAGGGAACGAATAGGGTTTCATGCAACCTAAGATTTCCTCTGGAAAGCTTAGATTAAGAGCAAAGAGTACACAAGTTAATGAATTTCTCAAACTGTCTTCACATGGAGGGGCATTAAAAATAACTCCAATGATGCTCCAAGGTAATGCATAATGCCAATATTTCCACTATGTGAGGAAAAGTGGAGCTCCATGAATAGAAGCTAAAAAGAACAGAGCCAATTAGATCTGTGACACTTAGACCAAGAGGAAAATTTGTTCCTTTCACTCCTCACATATTGGACATCAGCTGTCATCCTAGAAATGCCAACTTGGCTTGAAGAATTACTACAGCCAGGTAAGATTTTTGGAAATAATGAAAGACCAACCAAGTAGGATGACAGTGGTTCTAGCTTCTTGTAGAAGAAGGCTATCTAGTCAGCAAAGCAATGTTAGGCTATCTATATGTATGTATGTTTGTATGTATGTATGTATGTATGAATAAAGGTTATGTAAAATTACCCAAACCGCCAGACTTGGTTTGTGTCGCGAGCCGGGTTGAGGGGCAAATGACTTTAGCGAAGACTTTAGAGGCCGAAGCATTTGCCAGGACTCATCGGTTCAAAGCGCAAGTCCTCGACTCTGATTATTCGGCCACGCAGCAAACATAAAATATTAAAAACACTTCCTGCAAATTTTTTATGTTTTACATTTCTGTTTTAATTTTGCCTCCTCGACCTAAAAGACATCACTCTCATTTTCAAGCCATGGCAGCGAAAAGAAAAAGAGATAGAGCCAAAAATATATTTGTAATGGGAAGGAAAACCAAAGCAAAGAGATTTGAGCCAAAATTGCCGTTAACCTGCTACTTGAGCGGTGGTTCTAGGTGATCTTGGCACAGAGTCTTGGCGCGATTGAAGGAGCTCTAATGATTTCAAAGAAGATTTAAAATGTATGTTAGAATTTTGAAGCCGTTTTTGTTTTTAAACCAAACTTCATTTCTCTCTTTATTTCTTCTGCCTTTATTTCAGCGGAACAAAGAATGCTGAGCAAAACCCTAGGTAAGTTCGCCTTTGCTGAACAAACCTTGTGGTGTTCTTGCAGAAAAAATGAGCCGAGTAGTTGCAAACCCTAGGGTTTCTAATATTAGTTTGATTATAAACTTTGAATGTTATTTTTTTTTTAGTTATGTGTTATTGCAACATTTTTAAAATCTATAAATTGTCTCTATCATATTCACAATATCTCAAACTAGAAAGGACCCTTGTTGGAAACATGCCATTATTACCCTTGGCCAAAAGAAAGGAGAGGTAACATGTTTTCATTGCAAAACAACTATGGTTGGGGGAGCAATAATAGATTGAAATACCACCTTGCACATATGTGCGGTCATCATGCTAATCCATGCCCAAAAGTCCCTCCTGAGGTTATGCGTGAAGTGCAAGTGCAATTGGAAACCTTTGAGCAGCAATAAGAATTAAAAAAGAGGCAAAGAGAGGAAATGGAAGCCATGGGTGGAGTTGGAGATTCTTCTTCTTCCATGACGCCAATTCCTCCACCTTTGCCTATTGGTAGTTTTAGTGCTAGTGGCAGTGGCAGTGGCAGTGTTAGCATTGGGCCTAGAGTTTGTGCATCTAGGTTGCATTCATATATTTTGCCACGCACTACTTCAGGTTCCCAACCATCACTTGAGAGCATGGGTTGGAACAAAGATAAACATGATGCAGCCAAAAGTGCAATTGGAGACTTTTGGTTCTATTGCAACATTCCATTCCATGTAGCTAGGTAATTCTTCCTTTTGTTTTGTTTTAAAATATATAGCTTGATAGTTGATTCTTTGTTTCTTGAATTTTTATTCTTAGAGCTATGTTGAATTTAAATTGAAATTATACATTTTCCAATATTTATTTTATTTAATTTATTTGTGTCAGGTCTCCTTATTGGGAAAATATGGTTGATGTAATTACTGTTTGTGGGGCAGGGTTCAAAGTTCTTAATGATGAGGAGATAAAGGGCCCCATTTTGTCCCAAAAGGTGGCTGATGTGAAAGCCACAATAGAGGAGCAACCACACATTTGGAGGAAGAAGGGTTGCACCATCATGACCGATGGTTGGACAGATAGAAGAAACAAAACATTGCTCAATTTTCTTGTTTCTTCCTCAAGTAAATATTTTACTTCCTAAAATGCATTGATTTGGTGATTAACAATCAAGATTTTTAATTTATGTTTTATTGAATCATTGATTTTGTTTCTATTTTAGGTGGTACCATGTTCATCAAATCTATTGATGCATCTGGGAACACCAAAAATATTGAATTTCTTTGCGAGGCTTTAAAGGGTGTCTTGGCTGATGTAGGGGAGGAGAATGTGGTGCAAGTAGTCACGGATAATGCAGAAAATTATGTTGTTGCAAGTTGACTAATGATGGATAGGCACCCATCATCGTTTTGGACACCTTGTGCCACTATTTGCCTTGACCACTATATATAATCACACATGGGTCCTCAACCTTATGAGGCAATACACAAGGTAGAAGGAGTTGGCTCACCTACTTTGCTACCAATTTCATCACTCTACAATCCTTGTTGTAGTCAAAGGCTGCATTGAGGCGGATGTTAGTTACTGAGGAGTGAACTTCCTCAACATATGCTAAGACAAATGCAGGGGAAGAAGTATCAAATTGGATTTTTGATGAGCAAGGCTTTCGAGTAACTACTATGGAGATCGTCAAGGTATATATAATTACTAATAAGTTTACTAATTCTACATTATATTTTCTTTCTTATTTTTATTTTATTTGCTTATTTTTGTTGACTCTTACTTATGCCAATGTTTCATAATAATTGTAGTTCACAAAACCTTTAGTGGTTCTATTATGAGTTGTTGATGGGGGAGAAGGCCACAATGGGCTACATATATGAGGGCATGGATAGGGCCAAAGAGGCCATTAGATCCATTTATGGGGGAGTTGATGATCAGTATCACCCCATGGGAGATCATTGATAGACAATGGCACCTCCAACTTCACAAGCCCTTACACATAGCAGCATATTTTCTCAATCCGACATTCTAATTCCGCCCTAAATTCAAGGTGGATGAGGAGGTTTTGAGTGGGCTCTGCACAATCATCGAGCAGATGTCTAATCATCATGTTGGAGCACAAATTGTTGCTGAGATTGCGATTTTCAGACTTGCACGAGATCTCTTTGCAAGAGACATATGCAAGGCTACTCGATCAAAATTGCAGCCAAGTAAAAATTTATTAAGGGCATAATAGTAGTTTAAAAATTAACACTTTTCCTTTTATAATATTACTATTAAATATTGAATCATAAAGTTCGACAATGAGATTGATTTTTTTCTTTTTCTCATCTCAAATACATGGTGGGAGAGATTTGGTGCTAAAGTACCAAATCTTCAAAGATTGCAGTTGAGCCAACCATGCAGTGCCTCAAGTTGTGAGCGCAATTGGAGTATGTTTGAGCACATACACTTAAAGACGCACAATAGATTGTCAGTGAAGAGGTTGAATGATCTAGTTTATGTTCATTACAAACTTCGCCTTCACCATAGACAGATATTAGGCACTGACTTGTAACCCATCATGTTAGAGGAGGTTGATCCACAATCAGATTGGATCACTGAGGCTAAGGATCTTGTCTTTAGCGATGAGGACCTTGATTGGGTCGACCAAGTGGATCGATAGGTAGAGGCAGTAGCCATGGCAGAGGAGGATAGAGCACAAGGAGACAACTTGGATGCTGCTTTGGGTGCCACTGAGTCTAAGACACAGGCAGAGATGATGGTTGCATCATCATCCAAGACCTATCTTAGACGCCTACGCAGGAGGGTTGGCGTTGAGTGATGCATGCTCCTCTAAGCTAGAGACTTGTAACTTTTGTTTTGATATATGTTTGGAACTTTTGATGCCATGGATTTCATATTCCATGAGTATTGTATACATTTGACAACATTTATATATCTAATTGTCTTACTACTGTCATTTCCTTCAGCTAAAATTTGCATTTATACTTATGTGATTGATGTACGTTTGTGTATGAGATCAAAGTACTATCTATTTGATGAAATTATTATGTCTTTAAGGGTACATGAAACAAATTTTAAATCCTTAAAAATCTCTAAATTTCTTGGGTTTTTCTATTTGCCAAGTCTACGTTAAGTTTGGGCTTCGAGTCCGAGTTCGAATCAAAAATTGGCTTGTTGAGTCTGAGGCGGGTCTGAGTCTTGTAACATTGGTATGTATTACAAAATTTAAAGTTATCTAATATAAAGCAGTGATATTCATAATTGCAAATAAAAAAATATACGTCTAAGTAAATGATATTCATAATTTTGTTACTTAAGGGTGAAATTATGTATGCGAGAATCTTTTTGTTTATAAAAATGTTTTAAAAAATAACTTTTTTTCTTGCTTTTGTTTTTGGGCAACCCTTGAGTTCTCCTGGGTTCAGCCCAAGTTCGCCCAAGTTCCCTCTTGGGAACCTGGGGTGCCTAGGAAGGACCTTGAGGCGAACCAGTAAGGAACCGGGACCTGCAAGGAACCCACACGAGTACGGGGGCAAAAGTGAAGAACCTAGTAACTTAGATGTTAGGGATAAATTTTCTCATGGAGGACTAAGTTAACCAAGTAATAATATATTACAAAATGGGGAGATAATAATTAGAGAGATAATGATTAGATAGTCAAAAGACTTCTAGTGGTTGCAAAGATGATGGCAAAACCACACGAGAAAGCTATGGTCCCTTATTAGCATATTGTTAAACGAATGGACAAAATTTTGGACCAATAGGGAAGTCTGTAATGTCTCCAATTTAGCCCTACGCTCTTCAATTGGATTTAGCCTATTTCCGAAAACTCGTAGGCTAAGCAGAAATGGAAATTAGGGTTTCCACTTTTATAGGAGGTTTTGAAGGTTTACATGTAAGAATTTTTGATGCATGTCTGGTGGAGCTTTCTAGGTTTTTGAAGAGCTTCAGGATAAGGTAACATGCATGTTGAGAAAATGACATGCATTTCTCTCTGATTCCTTGCATGCAAGAAAGTTTTCTAGGTTTTTCCGGGTTTTCAAAGATCTCTAGGGTAGTGTGACATGCATCTGAATCCGTCAACCTTTCCAGGCACTTACTATTTATAGTAAGTCATGTGTACTACTCAGTTTTTCATTATGTTGAGTTTGAAATGAACTTACTATTTTTGGCACTTGCTATTTTTAGTAAGTCTATTTTTGGCAGTGGCATTATCAGCAACTCAACTCGAATCATCATGCTATTTCTGGCAGTCTGGCAGAATCAGTTTTGGGCGTTGGTTTTAGTTGCTTCTTTGGACTGAGTTTCAACACATAGTCAATTTTATATTCTGAGTTTGTACCCCCATGCCCAAGTGAATGACTTTAAGTTGTTTTTAAAGGGGGGTCATGTCTTGGATGCTTATGTGGAGAAGTTTAATATTTTCAAAAGTTAAATTAAATGGCAATTGCCTTGGACGCCTAGGGAGAAATTAAAAAGGTAAGTTAATATTCCTTTTGCAAATTGAAAAAAGTGGATGCTAAGGAAGGAATATTCAAGTATTTTAAAAAGTGCATTTTTGGAGATGGGCGTCCCTTGGGGAAATTGAAGAGTTTTCTTTTGTGGAGGTTACAAGTTGATTCAGTTGCCCGTTGAACTTATTTATTGAAGCCTTGCTCATTCATTCTTATCTTTTGGAAAAATTATAATGTTATGTTGCTGAACTGAGTTCAAACTTTGCTATGGGCGTTGCGTGCCTTCTAGCTTTTGATACCTTTCTTCAGGCTTGAAGCTATGGCTTCCTAGAAGGTGACTGAAGACCATGCTTCATTCAGGAGTGTGGATAGAGCTCAATTTCTGATTTTAATCACAGGCAGGTTGCTAGTTTATAATTTGTTTGTACCAGTGTTCCACGAGGTTTCGGGGACGGGGACGGGGAGGCGGTGGGGTGGCGCTGAAATACATATAGTACTTGATAAATTAGTTATAAAAGGATGTATAACTGTAGAAGCCTAAGAAATAAGTAAAGTTTAAACTTTAAACTTTAAACACATTGCAATGATTTCATTTAACTAGTGAACATTGAGAATCAAAATGAAAATATATTTGATAGACATTGGAACGAGAACTAGATGTTTCATAATTTGAATTTCATAATCATCATATCATGATTCATAATTACAATCAACAGTGTATCCCACAAGATGCCATTTCTTTGAGGCATTTAGTCTAACAGTTCACGTGCCTTGGCCATGCTTGCACATTTTTAGGGTTCAACCCCTCCTTGCTTGTGCGGTGGCAACGTGAATCGGAGCTTTGGGACGGGTATGGACATCCAACAAAGCATAAACAAAAAAAAACAAAAAAAAACCTACATACTTGTAACTTTCAATCGCCCAAACGCAGACGCCCAAAGTCAAAGGCATGGTCGATTTAGCCTTTTAGGTTTTTAAAATACTTTAAAATTTATAATTTATACTCTTTACTTTTTTTAAATCATTTTTATTGCATTTTTAAGGGGACGCTCGAAGTTTCTTCCTCCGAATTGAGGGACGCTCAGTCTCGGGACATCTGTGAAGTCTCCCTCGTAAGAGATGTCTGGAGGCGCTGGAGAAAAAGGGGGAACGGTAAGGGGATAGCTGATGATCGCTTCCCTAAAGTCTCCGAGCCTCAAAACGCCCAAGTCTCGGAAACAACAAGATTTTTGGGGGGGACGCGTCCCTGTGGAACACTGGTTTGTACTGCTGAAGACTATGGCTGAAGCGAATTTCTGTTCGTAGCTTTGCCTCTAATTTTTATCAGGTTCTGGGTACTGGCCCATGCTGTTTCTCTGTGGAGGGTGCCTAGTTTTGCAAAGTTTCAAATTTTATTGCCGAGTCTTTGATTTTTGGGAGAGGGTTGACCTTCTTGGAGGCCGTACCTTTTCACTGCTAAGTGCATTGGGATTTGTGTCGTTTGTTTCAGCTGTGTTTGGCACATTCTCTCAATTGGAAGTTGGATGCCATGACTAGAGGCTTTAGTTGTTTGCTATTTGAAGTCTTTCCATGCTAATTTGAAGAAGTGGCGACCATTATTTGCTGGTCTGATTTTATGTACTTACTGTTTCTGATCAGACTTGTTTAGTTTCATTATAATGCTGGTTTGAGCTCAATTTTAGATAATTCTTATGTTGTAATTGTTAGAGGTTTATTACTCTAACTCTTTGTGGTTTTGGAAGCATATCTCTATGTATTTGCAGCTAGAAACTCTATTTTGTAAAGCTAGTTTAGTAGTACTAACAACTGTTTATTCATTGCTGTAATTTAATTTTGTATTTAGCTCCCTGTAATGTCCCCTTCTTATCAGTGATCAACTCAGTTGCTCATCAGCCTATTCCATAGGCCCGTAGGCTCGTTGAGGTAAATTTAGGGTTTCCTTGCTTGGAGGTTTGAGGCATTTCTGGGTGTTTACTATTTATAGTAAATACTATTTTTGGCAGTGCTTCAGTATGTTTTTATTCTTGTTGAAGCAGTTGGTATTTTTGGTGCCACTTTCAAAATGCAGTATTTGTTGGCATTTATTTAATTCAAGGCAATTAATGTTCTATTTTTCAATTGACCCCTTGGCCTAGTGGAATCACTTCAAGTTGTTTTAAAAGGTGGACTTGTAGGGGGTCGAAGTCACTAAGGAGAAATAAGGATATTTAATAAAGTTTTATTGCCGTGAAGTGGGACGCCACTTTGAGGAGATTTATGAATATTTGAAAATTTGAAAAGTTTCTCTGTCTTTTGGTGTACCATGAGGGGAAATTGAAGAGTCATCTCATTCTCTTTAAATATGAAGCTTTGCTCCAACATTTGATATCCATTGTTTATGCTAAAGTTATGCTGTCAAAATGACATTGTGTTTTCAGCTTCGAGGAAAGCTTACCTCTTAGCCATTAACCAATTTCGTGTTTGAAATACAACACCTAGTTGGTCTTTTGCTGCTTCTCAAATCAAACTAGCAGATTGAGCTCATTTGTTGAAGAATTGTGGAGTTTATTATCATTTTTGAGTTGCTGGTTCATCTACAACTGAAGTAGATTTTTGTATACAGCTCTTGGAATAAATTTATTTTGCTTGTGGGTACTTTACCAATCCTTCTTCCTATCTTAGGCAACCCTATTGCTGCAATATCAGAATTTATTTTGAAGTTGCTGATTTTTAATGAGGAAATCGACCCTCAAGAGGGTCGTACCATTCTGTGGGCAATGGGAATTGTTCAAGGAATTAAAGATTGCTGTTTGAAGTTGTTTCTTCATTGTGTCTTGGGCGCCTACCCTCCAAATGATCAATGCATTTCATTTCATCTCGATTGGAGGTATTTTGATGGAGTTATGAGTATTTCATGGTGTTTTCTGGTCAAAATTTCCAGAACTCAGATTTTTATATCAGATTGCATTAGTTTTCTGTTTTTGGCCTTTACTTCATCATTTGAGGGATAAACATTGTAAAGCATTCATTCTTTACATCTTAGCATTATTCTCTATCATTGTAATACTTGTAATTTGCAGATTCCTTGTTTGTAAGGTTGAGATTTAGTAGGACTAATCCAACCATTATTATTGCTGCAATTACTTGTTATATTTCACATTAAGTACCCCTAGATGGTTTACCGCCAGTGTGGAGAATGAATGTTAATCTCTCTTGTACCCACTGTCAAGTGGTGAATCCCCACTCTTGAATGGATGCCTGCCGCAGCGGATGAATTAGTTAGTTTGAAATTTCTATGGTTGGTTATCCACCTAAGTTTCTTTCATTTTGTAATAAGTACTCCGCCATATGTTAGCACCTCGCCTTCAAAGGGATCTTGAGTGCACATTCTTGGCGTGGAGTTTATCTTCCATTTCCAGTTGTATCAGTTTCAGTATTGAGTTATTGATCCTAGGGATCCTCTGACCATATGCCCGACCCTCTTCCTTAAGTGGTTGTAGGGCGCATTCTTGGTTAGAGTTGCTTTGATAGAGTTTGGTTTTGGCGCTAACGCTAATCAAGTTGGCCAAGTGTTATTGTGTAAAAATTGTGGCAAAAATTTAAAAAATTGGTTAGCATATTTCACTCCCACTGGATAAGTGGTTGAAGCTTTTAATTTCCAACACTTTAAATTTAATAATTCCCCCCATTGAATTAGTGGCAGAGCAGATTCATGGTCGGCTTGCTGCCTTATAATAATTGTAATTAGTTGCTCCCGCTGAATAAGTGGTTGAACTTATGGTCAATTATGCGCCTACTTGTATTTCCAGCATTTACTTTCATCCATGGTCGGCTAGCCACCTAGCAATCTTTGTATTTCTTTCCAGTTGCTAACGACCCCCGACACCATATGCTATCACCTCGCCCACATTGGGATCTTGGTGAACATTCTTGGTGAGGGTTACTTTCCAAGCTGGTTATCTTTGGAGCTAACACTAATCAATGGTGTTTGTGCTGGTTTTGTTGTGATAAAATTTGAAAAAAATTAAGGGGGAATATTACAAAGTCACACTAGATACCAAATGGAATGGATGAAGTATGATGTCTTCTTTGTGATAGAGCTGGGTGATATTTACATAGATTCACCTCCTAGACACTCTTTAAGGTAAAAAAAAATGTAGTTTCATCATCTTGACTCTGGTCAAGGAAAAATTTAGGTTATGTAGTTATTTGAAATTGTTATATTACTGGTTTTCAGTTTAGTCTCCAGTCTATGTGGATAGTGTGATATTCTGCAACTCTGCTACCTCAGGTTCAAATATTGCAATATAACTAACAAAATAACATGGTAGGCATGAGTGCTCATCACAAGGACAAGATAGACACTAACATTATGTAACAATTGGAGTCCTTCCCTTCAGTTTCACTCACACTTTCATCTTGGCATCCATAACATCCTCAACTGAGAGCTTCTCAAGTTAAATGACACCATCCTGTTGAGGAAAGCATTAGTGATTCATCCACAGTACATACCAGATTTCTAGCCTCCTCTGCAGGTGAAGACCTTCCATGACACCAAGGCTTCAGCATAACTGCAATAACTCAGCATGTTCCGAAGACAGCATAATATCCTCATCAGGCTAAAAGGATTTCATATAACCAAATTCAGCAGCACTTTCCACGCCTGTCAGATACATTAGAGTTGAATTCTTCTAGGACTAAATTTGACTTAATTGACATCAAATATATTATTTTATTGAAATATAATATTTCTTAAAGACCATTAACCCAGGCATTTATTGTATGCATGCAGCTAGAGAGATACATGAATACATAAACACATTCAACTGATTTTTGTATGTCCAATGATGTTCTATTATGGGACAGATATCTACATGCACATGGAGCATTCTCAGATCTCGTAAATATCACAAGCAACTTGCAGTTTCTCCTCTTTATTCCTATCAACAATTTCCAAACAAATTCCTTTAGCACAAAAGCATTTCCTCCAAATTTTATGGGGCATCTTTTGTGGAAAAATTCACAAGCATTCTGGAGGTTCATTTTGGCTACCTTAAGGTGTAATATCATATATTTAACCTTTAAGATAAAAATCCTTTATAAGTTCCTGCCAAATGTTATTTAATCTTGTGCATAAAAGCAATCTTCTCCAGCCAACAGTATGGACCAACAAATTCCCTTTGACCTTTTGTGCCAAACATCTACATAAATTTGATAGACATGGTCAGTTATAAAAAACATGTCAATTTGCCAACAACTTCCCTTTAATTAAAAACATGTCAATTTGAAATGACTTCCCTTTGAACAACTGTACCAAACATCTACATAGAGTTGACAGACATAGTTATTAAAAACATGTCAATTTGTAATTCATAACAACATAGCATCTCTATGAAACAGAGAACTTATCAAAGGGAAGAAAGAACATACAAATTCTCAAGAATTGCATGGAATTTATTATCAGATTCTGCTGATGAATGCACAAGCAAGATTGTAGCCAGAGAAACAATGTCTTCATGAATAACTTTATCAATCGAACATTTTCCTTGGAATGAACACTGCAGACTACCTATCATCTGAATATTTGAAGATTCCAGTGAAGTTATATGGACTAGACAATGAGGTGATAGCATTCGGATTGGTGGCAATTTTATTTTCTCTTCTGGTACCTAAACAAAGAAACAATGGCATCACTGGTCAATTTATCACATGGGTACTAAATAAAATAAGAAATCAGAAAGAAACTGAACAAAATATGTGACCTAAACATAATATTATTAATATTGTTGTACCCCAAAATTAAAATTTTTGTTACACTTAGACATTTTGAAGAAATGAGTAAAAGTCTTGTTAAATCAGTCAAAAAGGTCAAAATTTGGGTGTGCACGTCTTGCATGAGGGGTTAAAACGCTAAATTTTCAAAATCTGACGATCTGGGTTTGCTAAGAGCAGCTTAATCTACAAAACCCAGATCTCAATTTTTCATCCCTAAATTTTAGGAAGACTGCTATTTTTAGAAATTTTCTAAAAATAGTAACGTTTTCTGGGTTTTCCTGGGTTTTCTTGAA
Source organism: Sequoia sempervirens (assembly GCA_007258455.2). Classification (NCBI taxonomy): domain Eukaryota; kingdom Viridiplantae; phylum Streptophyta; class Pinopsida; order Cupressales; family Cupressaceae; genus Sequoia; species Sequoia sempervirens. Next base: position 283,480,373 of record VDFB02000008.1, on the reverse strand, counting down.
AATGGATACTGGCAAGACTTTCTAAAAATAGAAAGTTGGTCCAACAGGGTCTAAACTGATTTTGATTGGTCCAAATCACGCCCATATCAGGTTGGTGCAATCAGAATCTCAAAATAGTCAGTTTTTCCCTACTGGGTCTATTCTGCTTTTTCAGAAGCATATCTGGAGATCCGAGGTCATCAATGGAGGTCATTCGGCTGCCAGGCGTTAGATTCAACATCAGAGCATTCAACAGAAGATGGATTCATGAAGCTGTCACGAAGAACGAGAAAGAAGATGAAAATTTTCTAACATTGCCAAAAATGGGCGCCCCCAGTCAAGAAGGGCGCCCATCTTTTTAGGGCATCAGATGACAAAATTAGGGTTTGTGCCTCCAGTCAAACTTGTTCAGTTCTCTGCCAGCTCCGCGACGAATTCAACGGCACAGTTATCAGGTTACTCAGTCATCCGGAATTCAACGCCAAACACGAGGTATTCAAACTGAAGTCAGAATGGAAAGAAGTGAAATTTATCAAAATTGACTAAGTGTTGATAAAGTGGGCGCCCCTGGTGAAGAAGGGCGCCTAGCTTTTTGAAGGGGCTAATTCAGTTTTTAGGGTTCAAGAATATGCTTGTTCTTTTCAGAGCTCAGCTAGCTTCGACGTGCCTGTCTCCGTCAAATCATCCGACTGCTCAATCTTCAACAAATTCAGATCAAAGATGAACATACAGAACGAAGGTTTCAAACTCTGAAATTTGAAAATCAGTAAAAATGGCTAAGTCTGGTAAGAATGGGTGCCCCTAGTGAAGAAGGGCGCCCAAGTTTTCAGGGGGTCAAACGAATGAATTCACAGAAGAGTGTCTAACGTGATCTCTTTGCAGTTGATCCAACTTTCAAACGAGATGTCCAACACGCCTATCGGAGCTCACAGTCGCAAGATACAAGGAGCCGAACGGAGGGTCCAACAAGAGTTGAATTTCAAAGTTCTGAAGCAAACACAGGAAAGTGAAAATTTGACTAAGTATGGATGAAATGGGCGCCCCCCAGTCAAAAAAGGCACCCAAGCTTTTGAGGGGTAAAAATTCACTTTTCGACAAAATCTCTCCCAGAAGATCCCTCCTCATTCTTCATTAGCTTTGTAACGAGCCCAACCATCAGTCAATCCGACGCCTAGAACTCCAGATCTGACAAGATCATCTGAAGAAGATTAAAGGTGATGAAAATGAAAATAATTCTAAGTTTGGTAAACATGGGCGCCCCTGGTGAAGAAGGGCGCCCAAACTTTTGAGCTCTAAGATGATGGAATTCACCAACGCAGTCTCCAGGATCATCTCGTTGATTTCAGCTAAGCTATCTAGTGAGCTTGTCAGCCAATCAATCGGATCAGCGTAGCCCCAGGAACAGAGAATTCATCAAAAGATCAAAGGGAAATGAAGAACTTGAAAATCATGAAAAAATGGCTAACACTATGAAAGTTCGGAGCCCCTGGAGGAAATGGGCTCCCATGAATTTGAAGGTCAAAACGAAGTTTTTCGCCAGAGGTGCCTCCAGAACAATCTTCTCAGAATCAGTCAAGCTACACGATGAATCATTCAGCTCGTTCATCAGATCAATCTAGAAGCCAGAGATCAAGGTCAATCCAGGGGTCAAAATGGATGAAAACTTGAAAAAACTCAGAAAAGTGGTTAAGTCTGAATGAAGCAGGCGCTTCTAGCCAAGAAGGGCGCCCAACTTACAATGCCTTAGTGAAATTTTCAAAGTTTTCCAAAAGATTCAAAATGGCAAGAGGAAGGGAATGTCCAAGTTCATTGAACAGGCCAATTTTTTGGGTTTTGAAGATAAAAACAAAAGAAAGCAAACCTCTTTCAAACCCTAAGTATATTTAAAACATCTCTTCCATTCAATCTTCATCATTTTTGCAGGTGGCTTCCAAAGAAGAAAAGTGGGGCAGCAACTTTGGGGTTTTATTTGAAGATTCAAGAGCTCAAGGTTGCTGATTTTCATAAATAATTTTCAGACCAGCAACATAAGATCTTGCTTTTTCATGCTTTTTCATCCAGAACATCAAATTTTTGAAGAAGGTCAAGATTTTTAATTTTCAGCCTTCTGGGTCTGCTCAACTCGTTCTTCTAAAGAATTTTTCAAGAAATTTTCATCAAGTTGCAGCAGCTGCTTTTTCCTTGCATGTCAGTGAAATCTTCAGAGTTTGCAATTTTTGATCTTCTGGGTCCTCTCAAAACAATCTTCTGATGAAAACCCATATCACAGTTTTTTCAAGAAAATTTCAAATTCTAGGGTTGGCTGCTTTTTCGATCAGCCATCAGGGTTTTGCAAATCTAATCAACTGGGTCCGTTTCTAATTATATTCTGAACAAAACCGGTGCCTTTTGGGAAAAATTGAAGAAATTAGGGTTTGCTGCTTTTTCAGTCTAAATTCAAAATTTTCAAAAACGGACGATCTGGGTTGTCTTGCAACGAAGTTCTGAGCAAAACCCATATCTCAGAAAAATTCCAAAAATTTGTCTGTTTGAAGACGAAAAACCAGCATTCTAAAAATAGAAAGTTGCTCAAGACTTGTCAAAACATAGGTGAGTTTATAGTCATTCTTCAAGGTTTTCAATATGGAGCACACTCCCCTCAAGTTTAAGACCGAATCAGCACTATGTCAAAACTTCATCATCTCAGCTGAAGAACGAGAGAAGGTGTGATATGAGAAAAAGGAAAGGTATCAGAAAAGAATTGTGCAATACTCTTTTGTTGGAAATCAAGCGAAGTGTCGGAAGCATAAAGTTGCAGAGCCGCCAAGTTATCAAATTTGTGAGTCATCTTTTCGGGCAGCAATGTTTTTCAAGAACAGAACTCATAAAGCAGCCAAAGAAGTGAAGGATTCTCTAAGTTTGATCACAGAAGGCGAGGAGATCTTGGAGAATCAAAATATTGCCTCAGATAGTATCAATGCACCTGACCGGGACCCAGTTTCCTGCTTTTTAGTGGATATGATTAAGTTTTAAAGCGGCTTTCATCTAGAAGCTTTCTTTCTATTCTTGGAACGATTATTATCCATTCTTTGAGAAGAGAAAGAAGATAAAATGTAATAGTTGGCGTTTCCCACTCTTTCTGCTTTCTTAGGTGTTAGATGTTATCTTCTTTCTAGATTTAGTAATAAAGCTTGCTTGTTGAGCAAGCCCTAGACTGTGAAAGCAAAGAGATTTTAGGGTTCCCTACTCCTCTGCTTGTCTATAAATAAGAGCCTTTGCTCATTAGTTTCTTTTAACGGTTATTGTGTTAGCAAATTGCGAGCCTGTATTGCAGCAAGTTGTTATTCAATTTCAGTTCAATTGTGTTGTGATAAGCAAATTGTTGAGCCTCTTTAGCCAACAAGGAGTTAGTGTGATTGTTGTTTCTATTGTGTGAAGAGCAAGATTGCAAGCCTCTTTAGCTGCAATTTCTTGTTCCAGGCATGTTAGAAGTGAGTTATGTTCCAGAGATTTGAGTAATAAAATCATGAGCCTCCTTTGCCTTGATATAAAATCTCAGATTTCCGTTATTTGTGTTTTGCTTTTATGATCTCGATTTCAGCTTACATTGAAGTGTGTAGATGTTTGTTGGAAAAGATTTTATTGAAGCACTTTGTCAGAGAATCATCCTTGTCCATTTCTAATTTCTCTTGCTCTGCGTATTACTTGAGAAGTTAGAAACGTCTTTAGCTTAAGTTAGTCGTAGTTCAAATTCTTTACTCAGAAAATCTCAGCTGTGGCGTTTGTGTTTTATAAACCTTGTGCTCTAGCTGATCAAAAAGATAGGCAACTTAGTTCTTAGTTTACTTTCTTTCAACACCATCAGCAAGAGGGAGCTTCCCCTCCTAATTTGAAGAGCAGTTTATCTGTGCATAGCTGTCCGTTTCAAATACGCATTCCAGAGGTGTGAATTTAAACGCCAACAAATATCAATGTATGAAGATAGTGTACTGCTTACATCTACTTGAGACCATTATAATCAGGCAAAAAGTTGGCATTGAAGAGTAATCATACAAACGGACAACCAATGTGGCACCACTAGGCACTTACAAATGTGTCTGATGTTGTATCAGGAACAGGTGGCAACCTTAAGAATGTTAAGATAATTAATATAAGAAAGCCAGAACAAGGGTTCATGTGAAGGGTTGCAGACAAGAAAAGTGCGCTGATGGGTAGTACAAAAGAGAATAAGGGTGAACATTATAAAACAGATACATGAATTAAGATGTTAAATTGTCCTGCTACATTATCAGTTGAATAGGTCCTACATAAGCAGCTAGTTTGTTATGATGTTAGCAAGCATCAAAATTGAGTAAAGAAGGCTTATTCATCTAAGTTCAGTGTATGAATGCATAAATATGAATTAAGTAAATTATCTAAATCTGCTACAATGTGAGATGAATAAGTTTCACAGAAAACAGTTACTCCCACATTTATGATCCCATGCAAGTGGGCATTAATGTAACTGCAAATACAATAAATTAGAACCCTAAGCAACTGCAAAATACGTACCTGATTTTCCAAATGAGCTGAATGGCAACAAAGTAAAACTGTCCGTGGGTGAAAACTGCACATGTATAAAAACTCAAGAATAGCTCTTACCACAGGTGGTTTCTTGAGATCATAAGTAAAAGGACGGTATGAAGTTAGAGATTTACTCTTTTGATTGTTCAATAAATTTGATAGTGGGGAACTCATTCCAAAAATTTCCAGCATAGACTGCAGGATTTTTATCATAAATTGCCAAGAGCTTTCATTCACAATATTCTTGAAACATAATTGAATGAAAGACTGGGCAAGATCCTGCGGCAACACATTGTTACCATTTTCTGTTGAAAACAGGAGAGAAGCCCAGACATCGGAGTTCGTATACAGGTCCAGGAACATCAAAAATCCTGAGAATAACCCACAACAACCAGACAACATAACAAATGTTCTATTTCCTAGAGTATCATCTTTTTCCAGATTGCCAGTGAGCTTGATTAACTCACCTCCTTCTTTGATAATTGTGAACATAAATTGCAACAGTTCTGATATAAAAATGTCTGGCTTGTATTTGCGCCAACTTTCACACCATGCTTGTTTGAAATTCAATTTAAGGAATAAGCGAAGAGATCCCTCAACTCCCAGAAAGGGGATATAACTTGCATCTAAAAGTGAGTAGCTCTCTTGATAGTTTATATTCATAGTTTTAAAAAGGCTTTCCTGGTACAAAGAATGAGGCTTTTCCCACCCTTTCTCAAACACAAGCCGTAGTTCAGCCATGATAAACCTTGCATAGTTAACTTTGTTTGATATGTTTTGTTCTATGGAAAGATTATGGCAATCCAAGTTTCTTGCAAGCTCAGTTTCCATTTCAATTAGAATTCTCTTAAGAGGCTCGTTACACCCAACCAGAAATTTCCGTTCAGAATGTGATTCTCTGATATGGAATGCTTTGAAATCTTCCCAGATACTACGAGTGGAACTTACGATCACAGCTAAACTAGGAAGCATAAAGGAGGACAAATGCACCCCTGATAACCTATGATCTTCAAATACTTTATATTTTCTGAGACACATTTCCATTGTATGAAGAAGAGAAAAAACATTGTCACAGCAAATTTCTCTTTGTATGCATTTTCGTAGTTCACTATATGCTGAAATAAGGTCTGGAACTCCTCTCAATAAGCCAAGATGAAAGCTTACATCTGATATGGCTATCTGTCTAATTGTTGAATCTACTATATTAGCAGTAGAATCCCACCCATATTTCTCCTCATTACCATTAATGGTTATAGAACCAGGTACCACTAAAGCTTTGTGCAATATGAATGGCACCATAAACAACAAACTACTTGAAGAAAGCTGGGACAAAATCCTGTGCAAATGCAAGGAGACAGGTATAACATTGTCAGAATCTACAAAATAGAATAAAGAAATTAAGCAGCAAAGTGTAAACAAACTTCCTTTACTCCTTTGAAAATAAAGAACTCAGTAACGATGTTGTGTTGAACAACATATAGCTAACAATCATACCGTGATAAATTGGGGAAACATTTATTTGTGAGCTTGGAAAGCGTTTGAAGACAGGACTGGAGAATCCAAGCATTTTTTTCTTTTGTTTTCTCCAGATATTCTTCTATCCTGCAGAATTATTTTCCAACCTTAATGAAACATTTTACATATGCTGAATGGAAATGTCACAAAAATAAAAAGACAGATATCTGCAAAGATCAGTAACTGAAAATAAGTAACAATAACAAAACTTACATGATATTGAAAGTTCCGTACTAAAAATGCACACACATTCCAAGCATATTAAATGAAAATCATAGCAAATGCAAGAATTACAACCATAATTCTCATAGTTATTTGATAGTCATTGGTTGTATCATTCAACCCAGAAGGAAAGCCCAGGAAACACAAGTAAGGAGCTTCTATTTTTTCCAGAAGTTGACAAAAGCCAATTTAATATGACTATTAGAAATATGAAACTATAATAAAGTGTACTCCTAAAACAATGTAAATGTTAAAAGTAACTTCACCTGAATCCTACTGTCGAATCCAACACCTCTAGAATATAGTCCACAGTGATGAGAGGTATTCCCAAGCCTTCACAAAGTTCTAGAATTGCCTCTATTGAGAGCGCATTGCATCCTGTAAGAGCATTAAACCCAAAACAATTTTATCCTAATTAATTTGATGAATAAGATTATCTGTCCATGCTTATAGCCAGCCGAAATTTATTAAATAAAAATCAGTTTCCAATCAATCAAGAAAATCACAAGCCCCACTGGAATTAGCATATATGTTGCAATCCGAAATTCCCCTGTAAGTTAGTTTCAAACTTATAAGGAAAGCTGACTTGCCTTTATATAAAATAAAGATCAAAACTAATTATCTTAAAAGAAATGCTGAAAAGCTGAAACTTGAAATGAACGGATAAAAACTTGAGAGGAATTCAATTATAAAGGCAAGACGCATCACAATGTTGATACCATATTTAACTGAGCTTTAAAATTGCTTAGATAATTAAATCACACAAATAAGGAGCAATTTCAATATGACTCTCATGAAGCCTTCCAGTTTCACACCACTTAGAGTGTAATTTAGGGTAAGCAGACTAAATGACACTTCTCTAATCTCCAAACTATAAGCCTATTCAAGTTTTTCCCCGCTCTCAATTTCATCAAACAGAGAATGTTCGGAGAACAAACAATAGAGACCCTAAGTCTGGGTCTGGAGAGATCGATCGAGCTGAAATAGAAATTTCCAAAAAATTCAAATGTAAAGCAACAGTGCAAAGCCAAAACTTTAACCAAAAGGATCAAAGCCTAATATATATTCACTCATAGAGGCAAGAGTCATCGCAATTCTTGTACCCAATTTCAAGGACGAAAACCTTCCCAGCTAAAAAGTCAAAAGAGTTATTTCATCCAGAAGTCACCTATGTGTTGAAAATATTGGGTTTTGGGGACGAAAACCCTCAACATCCATTGGAGCAATTTCATATAGAGATTGCCTTGGTGCAAAAAGTGAAGACATTCCAATTTGTGCTGCAAGGTTAAGTTATTTTTTTTAATTGTGCTTCAATGGAGATTTTTGATGTATTTTGACATGTTTTTATGGCATGCAAGGATTTATGATGCAAATTTATGACGTTTGTGGGCATGTGAAATGATTGGAGCAGGTTTCTTCTTCAAACCAAGCAAAAATAAGTTTTGGTGTCTTTTGGAGTAGTTTTCAGTTTATGCATGTTGAGTAGTGTTGTGACCTTTTCACACATCGCCCCATTGCAAATGGGGACCCCCTTGTTTTTGCTTTTTGGGGTTTTACTGTGGCGTCGCAACTGCTAATCACCATTTTTCTTTTATAATGAGGAGTTCAAATTTGAAAAGTCATCCGAGCCAAGTTGGGAATTCCAGCCCAAAATAGTGCCTAAACGTCATAGAAGTGCTCACAAGGTCCAGAAGACGAGGATCGCCTGTGCTTTGAGTCAATTTTGACACTTCCTATTTTTAAGGGATTTTTGTTTATTTGCTTTTTTTCATTTTTGGCGTTTTTGGACCAATTTGAGACCCCTATTTTTTTAGGGATTTTGCTTTTTCCATTTTTAGAAAGTCAACCTGGGTCACACAGGTCATGGAGTCAACATTTCCATTTTTACAATCAAAATTCAGGCCACCAGAGCAAAAATGAATAAAAAGTCAAGAAAAGCATCGAAAAGCAATGAAAAATCTGGAAAAATCAAGAAGAGGCAAGCATGAAATTCATGGTGATCAAGGATGGAAAATGATGCAAGTCTGGAGAAATTTGCCAATGGCAATGGCAATGGAAAGTTCGCTTGGAAGAAGCAATGAGAATGGCTAAAAGACTTGGAAGTCCGCCCTTGCCATGGAAAAGACAATGGCAAGTCCGCCCTTCACATGGCAAGCCTCATGGAAAGTCCGCCCAAGCTTTGATAAGGCAATGGCAAGAAATCTTGAAAGTCTGCCTATGCCTTGGAAAAATATTCTCCAAGTCCGCCCAGCACTTAAAAGAAAATGGTAAGGCAAGCTTCAATTCCACTTGGAGAAGTGTCCAAGATAGTCAAAAGTCCGCCCTCAAGCATGATGGAAAATTTCTAAGGCATGAAGTGCCTAGAGGGGAGATGAGAATGGCATGAACTGGATGAAGTCTGCCTAGCCAAGAGTTTTTTTTTTTGTCTAAGTATGAGCAAGACTTGAAAATTTTGGTTAAGTGTCTAAGGCTGAAGCAAGTCCGCCTAGAAGATAATATGGCATGAAGAATATGAAGTCCGCCTGGAAGATGATGGAAATGTCTAGCACATAAGAAAGTCCGCCCTTGAAGAGAATGTCAAAACTTTCTTGAAGTCCGCCTAGGCATCAAAGAAGCATGGCCAAACCCTAATGAAGTCCGACTTCCCTCAAGTGTGCAATGTCCAAGACTCAAGGAATTCTGCCATACATATGGAAAGAAGTTTATGAAGTTCGCCATTAAGAAGATGAGGAATGGATAGAACATCAAGAAGTCTGCCACCTCTTGGCAAAGAGGCTTCCAAGTCCGCCCAAGCTTAAAAGGAAGATGGCAAGGTAAAAGAAAGTCCGCCTATCCTTGGCAAGACCATCACAAAGTCTGCCCCACTTGAAGATGGAATGGCACAAGCTAGACAAAGTCCAACTTTGCTAAAAAATGGAATGTCCAAAGCATGAAAAAGTCCGACTTTGCCCAAAGTAAGACATGTCCAAACATTGACGAAGTCCGACATGGCCTAAGAAGGAAAAATGTCTTAAGTATTGATAAAGTTCGCCCAAGGAGAGGATAAGAAAATTGGCTAAGTATTGATACCTTGGGGAGGCAAATTCAGAAAATGGACTAAGTATTGGAAGGAAAATAGGAAGAATGAAGAGGAATAAAGAGGAAAAGTAAAGAGGAAGTGAATAAAATCCTTGCCCAAGGATGCAATTTGTCCTACATAGCACAAGCCAAATTCAAAATTGAAGACAAATCCACAGGAAAAGTTCATCTAAAACCTTGGCTAAATGGAGGTATTACAAAATGAAATTGAATAGCCAAAATTTGGCTAAGTATGGAAAATGCTTCACAGAGAAAATTCCAATTTCCTCCATTGTGGCTAAAGCACAGAGGCATTCTTCTCCGGATTCAAGGCACTTGAAAGAATATTCAGACATCTTGGGGGGATTTCATCTACAATCCCAGACCTATTGAAGCAATCAGGACAACTTCTTGAAGGATTTCATCTCCTGAAGAATTAAGGACAAGCTTCCAATCAGAATCTGATGGTGACAAGAAGAGTATTCCAAACAAATTTCCATTTTTTGACACAAATTGGAGAATTCAAAGAGGAAATCCAAAGGAATAACATCAATCCAGTTCAAGTAGGAAAGAAGAAGAAATCAAAATCTCCAAAGGAAGCCAAGATCAAAGCTAGGAAGAAACAAGCACAAAGGACAGAGTCATCAGCAAGAAAAATATTCTGTGATGTCCCCACTCTAGTCATTCACCTGATGCAGTGTGTTAGCCCTTTTCTTGGACCCTTGTGGGCTAAATGGATTGGTTAGAGGGTCAGTGGTACCTTCTGGAGAGTTCGGTCGATTTCATTTTCTGAGATCATGGATAGGCTCATTGCAGGCCTTGGCATTACAGGAGTTTCTTTGCTTCTAACGGCACTGAATTCTGTTGAGAATTGAGGGAGATAGGCTTACTTAAGTGATTTAAGTTATAATTTAACTTAAAGTCTTTTTATAAAGTCAAATTGACTTTATAATTCTTATATCACTTAAATAAAGTCTAAAGTGAATATTTTAAGTTATATCTTTTAATCACTTAAAGGAGGCGCCAAAAATTAAAGTCTAGACTATGGAAAGTGACTTAAGTTTATTTCCATAAATGTAAATGATCTAAAACCCTAAAATGTACGGCCTCCTTGGGTTTTCACCTCCTTTGCTATATAAGGGATTTGGGCAATGAGAAACTCATCTTTTTGAATATTTCAACTTTGTCTTGAAGGTTTTTTCCCTTGCTTTCATCTTGTGATCAAGTTTGCAGTAAATCCACCATTGGAGAACGAAATCTCTTCAGTGTGAGCACTTGTGAGGCTGTGAGAGATCAGCTGAATTGGTGCAGATTTAGAGAGCTTCATTTCAGAAGTTCTACAGTGCTTCAACAGATTTTTGTAGTGTTCTTCATCAAAAACAGAGGGTTTATTGGTTGGTGTTCTTCCTTCACCATGGCAGGCTTCATGGCTGTTTGGGCGCACCTTCAGAGATGGTTTCTGGTTCTTTTTCTGTGAAGGGCGTGGCACTTGCAAATAAGGTTTTTTTTGGCTTTCTTGGAGAAACGTCTTCTTTCTGAGGATCTCTCTTCATGATCTTGGGCGCCCTATTTGTACTTCTCTTTGGCTTCAGTTTCAGATTAAACTTTGCAATCTGTAACGTTCTACTACAGTTTTTGTCAGTTCTTCACTATTTTGATTGGAATTTTTATATAAAAAATCTGAAGGCTTTCGGACTTAACAAAAAGACAGGGGTTTGAGCAGTGAGCTAGCAAGGCTCATCACAGTGGTATCAGAGCTTTGATCCTGCTAGCTTGTGGGGTTTGAAAAAATTTATGAAGTCACACCAGGAGGGTTTTGACAAGTTCTACTCTCGTGGGGGCCCTAGAAATCAAAGAGGTGATCATAATCCTTTTCCACCATTTCCATTTGACGAACAGGAGGAGGAAATAGACTTGGATAATATGGCTAACAGGGAAGGAGAAAGTTCTCACATGAACAAAGAGGATATAGAGGCTAGAGATGTGCTAAGAGGTATGGTTGCAGGTCAAGAACAGGTAGCGAATATTCTCCAGCAACTCAGCACAAATGTAGAGAATTTAACACTTCAGGGAGGCCAGCATCCAGGGCATGATCATGAGGGCACTATCCAGGGCGCACCTCATAGACCTATTGTTCCAGCTCGCACTTTTGTGAGAGCAACATGTCCTACCTTCACCAGGAATGATACAGAGGATGAGGAAGAGGTTAAACAGGGTGGTGAGATTAACTTTGCAGATAACATCATGGTTATGCATGATGAATGGGACGCATTGCCACCTAGAGTTAAGGAGCACCTTAACTTTGATAGATTCATGAGCCAGAGGAGAGAACATAACAGAAACAGGAATGACAGGAGGCCTTGGTACAAGCACAGTGATCTTAGACAGGCTACCAATAAACTCACCTTGGCGAACTATGATGGCAGTGGTAGAGTTACAGCACGTGCTTGGATCAGCAAGTTAGATACTTTCTTGACTCTACGTCCCATGCCCGAGGAAGATGCTATTCGATTTGCAACACTTCACCTTGATGGTGTAGCTCATGATTGGTGGATTCATGGCATGGCTACTCTTCACCATGATCAGATTACTTCATACCAGGAGTTCACAGATAGACTGGTAGAGAGATTTGACAAACGTGATCCCGAGCTATTTTTCAGAGACCTAGCACAGATGAAACAGCTAGGTAGTTTGGAGTCATATATTGGAGAGTTTCAGAAATTGTCAGTTATGGTTACAGGCATCTCTGAGAGGAGGCTGATCATACTCTTCATTGAGGGACTTTTCGAGCCTATGAAAGGATGGATCAAGGCATTTGATCCCCCTACATTACAGGAAACCATGAGGAAAGCTCGCAGCATGGAGCTCACTACTCCTCGAAAGCAATTTGGCACCAAACCTTCTACTTCTAACAATGAATATAAATCTGATCCGAAAAAAGCTGATAATGCTGATCATAAGAAGAAATATACAACACCTTTGGATTGAGAAACCTTGAATGATCTTTGTAGAAGGAGACTTTGTTTTTACTGCAAGGGCCCTTATGACCAAATTCATGATTGCCCCCTCAAACCTAAAGGGCAAAACAGGAACATGGAGTGGTTTTATGAGGGAGAAGAAGTGACTGATTTTTCTGATCAGCAAGCTCCAATTTATGATACAGATGGAGAAGAATCAGAAGATGAGGCTGAAATTGTAGTAGAAACTGAGTTAAAGGAGGCTCATTTATCCAGCATGCAAAGAGAGGGATCTTTCAGACTTCGTGGGGTCTTGGCTGGTCAAAGATTCATATATCTTTTAGATACAGGTGCAACTCACAATTTTATTGACTCACGTTTAGTGGAGAAAAGAAGAATTCAAACTCAGCAGTTTGAAGGCATTCGAGTCAAGGTTGCTGATGGATACACTCTCACCTGCGAGAGGATGATTCCAAACTTGCCTTTGAAACTCAATAACTATGAGTTTAAGGCAGATTTTTATGTTGTGAACATGGGAGGAACTGATATAGTTCTCGGCATGAAGTGGCTTCATGCTATAGGAGAGTTCACACTTAATTTGAACGACATGGAGATGAAATTTAAAGTTGATGGCACAAACCATGTTCTAAAAGCCATCAAGGACAGCAATATGAAAGAAATTTCACTCAAAAGAATGGAACATTTAGTTCGACATGACATGGTAGATTGGGTAGCTGAATGCAAGTTAATGCCTTCACAGTTGGATCAGCAAGCTTCTTCTTACCATCCAGATGTACAAGAACTCATAAATAAACATACCAAGGTTTTAAGTGCAATTCCACCAGGTAGACCTCCTGATAGAGGTATTGAGCATATCATAGAGCTGGAAGAGGGCACGAAACCTATAATGATCACTCCTTACCGGCACCCCAAACGCTTGAAAGATGAAATTGAAAAAACCATCAAAGAACTTTTGGTTATGGGGCACATTAGGCCGAGTAAGTCACCCTTTGCTTCATCAGTTGTTTTGGTGAAGAAAAAGGATGGTACACTCAGAATGTGTATTGATTATAGAATGCTTAACAAGAGAACTATAAAGAACAGATATCCTATTCCGCAGATTGATGAGTTGATAGATGAGCTTCATGGAGCTTGCTACTTCTCAAAGATTGATTTAAGGATAGGTTATCATCAGATCAAAGTCCGAGAGGAGGACATAGAGAAAACTACATTCAGATGTCACTGTGGACACTTTGATTTCTTGGTTATGCCTTTCGGTTTAACCAATGCTCCAGCCACATTTCAGTCCACTATGAACAGGGTTTTCCATCCTCAACTGAGGAAACATGTGTTGGTGTTCTTCGATGACATTCTAGTTTACAGCAGATCATGGGAAGAACACATGGTTCACCTAGATGAGGTTTTGAGCATACTTGACAGGGAGTCCTTGTACGCCAAGGAGTCCAAGTGTGCATTGGGCATGGCCGAGCTTTTGTATTTGGGTCACATTATCAGCAGTGAGGGAGTTAGCATGGATCCAGAGAAGGTTCGAGCTATCATTGATTGGCCTACACCTGAGACATTGACACAGCTCAGGGGATTTGTAGGATTATGTGCCTTCTATCGTCGGTTCGTTAGTGGATTCTCGCGGCATGCTGCGCCACTAACTGATTTGACTAAGAAGGGTGCATTTGTGTGGACACCATTAGCACAGGCGTGCTTTGAGAAGTTCAAACTTCTCATGACTTCATGTCCAGTGTTGGCTTTGCCGGATTTCACCAAACCCTTTGAGTTACATTGTGATGCCAGTGGTGAGGGAATTGGTGCAGTCATTATGCAGGATCGTCATCCTATAGCTTTCGAGAGCAGGAAGCTGAGAGGTCCTGAGAGGAGCTTTAGCATCTATGACAAGGAGATGTTGGCCATCATGCATGCCATGGCCAAGTTCAGGCAATACTTGATTGGTAGTAAATTCTGTGTTAAAACCGATCATAATAGTCTGAAACACTTCCTTGGACAGCGGGATTTAAATGAAAGACAACAGAAATGGGTCAGCAAACTTCAGTCCTATGATTTTGACATCTCCTATGTCAAGGGTACTCAGAATGTAGTTGTTGATGCATTATCTCGCCGTCCTCACTTGAGCTCCATTACACAGATTTCAGAGGACTGGAGACATATGATTGTAGCTGAGTATGCTAAGAACCCGTGGGCTTCTAGCATAGTGGATGGAACAGTACAGGATGCCAGATACTCACTTGTAGATGATCTTATCATTTACAAAGGGAGGATATTTCTAGTTCCAGGTTCAGAGATGAGGAACCAAGTTTTGAGATCATTTCATGATGCACCTATGGCAGGACATCCCGGGTACTTTAAGACCTATAGGCAGGTACGGGAAAGATTCTCTTGGAAGGGTCTCAAATCCTTTGTTCTCCAGTATGTCAGGGAATGCCTTGTTTGTCAGCAGAACAAGCAAGAACACACATACCCTGCAGGATTACTCCAGCCGCTTCCTATCCCTGAGAGGAAGTGGGAATGCTTGTCTATGGACTTCATTACGGGCTTGCCGAAAGCTCAAGGGAAAGACATCATTTTTGTGGTGGTAGATCGATTGACGAAGTATGCTCATTTCTTCTCAATCACTACTACGCACACAGCTACTCAGGTGGCGGATTTGTTCTTTCGTGAGGTATTCAGGTTGCATGGTTTGCCTCGGAGTATAGTCAGTGATAGGGACAGCAGGTTTATGAGTAACTTCTGGCAGGAGTTATTCAAGCTTTGCGGGACAGAACTCACTCCGAGTACCAGCTACCACCCCCAGACAAATGGGCAAACTGAGATAGTCAACAAATGGGTGGAGGGATACTTGCGGAATTACAATTCAGGGCAGCAGAAGGCATGGGTGAGATGGTTATACCTTTGTGAGTATTGCTACAATACCACTCATCACATGAGCATTCAGATGACCCCTTACCGAGCATTATATGGATATGATGCTCCGAGTTTTCTAGACTTGTTACTGAGTGACAGTAGAGTACCTAGTGCTGGTGATCTATTACAGGAGAACCAGGATATTATGAGGACACTCAGAGAGAATATACAGAAAGCTCAGAATCAGCAAAAGCAATATGCTGATCAGAGGCGAGTGGAGTGATCTTTCGAGATCGATGATTTGGTGTATTTGATGCTCCAGCCTTATAGGCAGTCCACCCTTCGTAAGAAGGGCGCAGAGAAACTTAAGCCGCGATACTATGGACCATTCAGAGTTGTCAGACGGGTTGGTGAAGTGGCTTATGAGCTAGATCTTCCGATGGACAGCAAGGTTCACAATGTGTTCCATGTTTCACGCCTCAAAAAGGCATTGGGACCACATGTGACTCCTTCTATTGATTTACCACCCCTGGATGATGAGGGGAAGTTGATATTGATTCCTGAGGCCATTCTGGATTCTAGAGAGTGTCATCTTCGGAGGCGGGTTATCAGGGAATACTTGGTAAAGTGGAAAGATCTACCAGAAGAGGATGCGACTTGGGAGGGTGACAGTGTTTTACAGCATCCAGCTTTGAGTTTGCTTGCGGACAAGCAAATTCGGGGAGGGCGGACTGTGATGTCCCCACTCTAGTCATTCACCTGATGCAGTGTGTTAGCCCTTTTCTTGGACCCTTGTGGGCTAACTGGATTGGTTAGAGGGTCAGTGGTACCTTCTGGAGAGTTCGGTCGATTTCATTTTCTGAGATCATGGATAGGCTCATTGCAGGCCTTGGCAGTACAGGAGTTTCTTTGCTTCTGACGACACTGAATTCTGTTGAGAATTGAGGGAGATAGGCTTACTTAAGTGATTTAAGTTATATTTTAACTTAAAGTCTTTTTATAAAGTCAAATTGACTTTATAATTCTTATATCACTTAAATAAAGTCTAAAGTGAATATTTTAAGTTATATCTTTTAATCACTTAAAGGAGGCGCCAAAAATCAAAGTCTAGACTATGGAAAGTGACTTAAGTTTATTTCCATAAATTTAAATGATCTAAAACCCTAAAATGTACGGCCTCCTTGGGTTTTCACCTCCTTTGCTATATAAGGGATTTGGGCAATGAGAAACTCATCTTTTTGAATATTTCAACTTTGCCTTGAAGGTTTTTTCCCTTGCTTTCATCCTGTGATCAGGTTTGCAGCAAATCCACCATTGGAGAACAAAATCTCTTCAGTGTGAGCACTTGTGAGGCTGTGAGAGATCAGCTGAATTGGTGCAGATTTAGAGAGCTTCATTTCAGAAGTTCTGCAGTGCTTCAACAGATTTTTGTAGTGTTCTTCATCAGAAACAGAGGGTTAATTGGTTGGTGTTCTTCCTTCACCATGGCAGGCTTCATGGCTGTTTGGGTGCACCTTCAGAGATGGTTTCTGGTTCTTTTTCCGTGAAGGGCGTGGCACTTGCAAATAAGGTTTTTTTTGGCTTTCTTGGAGAAACGTCTTCTTTCTGAGGATCTCTCTTCATGATCTTGGGCGCCCTACTTGTACTTCTCTTTGGCTTCAATTTCAGATTAAACTTTGCAATCTGTAACGTTCTACTCCAGTTTTTGTCAGTTCTTCACTATTTTGATCAGAATTTTTATATAAAAAATCTGGAGGCTTTCGGACTTAACAAAAAGACAGGGGTTTGAGCAGTGAGCTAGCAAGGCTCATCACATATTCTAAGGCAAGAACATGGAAAACCGAACAAAGTGACCAAGGAGGACATCCAGCACGCTGAGGTGGCGTCTTGTCATCTTCCAACCAATCAATTTTTTCCAAATCAATATGTAACAACTTTCTATTTTATTGTTGGTTCATATTTAGCAAAAGGACAAGTGTCCTCAAATGAAATTTTCTCATTGGTCGAGAGATAGTTGGTTGTGACAAACCCTAATTAGGGTTTTATTTTGTAATCTCGGTCGTTGATGCTAAATCAATCTTGGCGATTGAATTGTAATTGGGGAGCCTATAAATTGAGCTCGCTCCTCATTTGTAAGGTGTGGAGAAAGTATATGAAATTGTTGCGTTTTGCTACTTCCGATAATAAAAGCTCTTATGCATTATTTGCTTTGAATCACTTTTATTGTCAAGTGGTTTGCGAGGTTGCATAACTTCTTCAACCATAGATTAGAATTAGATAGAACTTTAGATTACAATTAAAATAGAATTTGCTTTGAATGTTTGTTAAGTGAATGCAAGATTTGATAGTATAGATTTATCGTGAAACATTGTTCATACTTTTTTTGGATTTATGATTTTCATTCAATGCGTAAAGTTAGCCTGATCTCATGATTGTGGATACTTATTTCAGTCTTATTTGAGATGTGAAAATTATAATCACACCCTTTGAAGATTGCACCCACTTTGTGTAGTTGTCTTAGGGAGGCGAAACAAAGCGTGGTTACTAGTTTCACCCGATCTCTACCGTCTCTTGAATTCCTAGGAATAGATTAGAATCTCTAAACCCTTATCTCTTTTTACTTTTTTTTTGGAATCTCAAATTGAAAAGTCCCAATAGAAGAAGCACTTAATGACAAATCCGTCTAAGTCCCAAACTTGTGAGAAATTCCTTAATGTAAGTCCCTTTGTGTATTACCAGCATATCACAACACCCATTGAGCTTATCCACATGTCATGACCTGGCGAAAGAAACCTTGGAGTCGCCATATCATCTTCTCGTAGTCGTAGCATATGCAGTGATTTTGTTCAAGAGAGGATAGAGTGTCTTTGGACATTTTATTTTGTGTGTTTGGTGGATGAGAAAACGTACACCAACATAGAATTGGCACTAGGAGGGTTGAGCATTAGGTTGTCTATTTTCACAAGTAGGGAAATTCAGTTGGAAGGAACCAGTATGAGCTTTGAAATGCCAAATCAGAGATATGTTAGATCTCTTTTATGTCAAAAAATCCAAAAAAAGTTAAAAGATCATAAATGGAAAATCCAAAAGGAGATTTCTCAATGGATGGGCGTCTGTTCCGTATTTCTTGCTGTCAATACAGTCTCCTTGTGGATATTGCTCGAATCCGAGAAAATTTGAATGCACAGCTTTATCCCAGGAATTTGTCTCAGTATGCTTCGCTAGGAAGATGTCGGATTCATGAAACGACCAAACATGATGAAATGAATTGCCTAACATTCTTGTCAAGGATAGAATTGGTTCTACAAGGAAATTTTTTCTTTTGGGATGTTCCCAAGCCAGGAGTGTTGGATGTAGAACCTGATGATTATAGCATCCCAGAAGTTATATATGAGGCCTTCACGAGGTACATACTTAGAATCCAAAATCAGATAGAATTAGGTAATGTTCAATTGACTGGTGTTTTGCTCCCTCGTTGGTGTCGAATTCACAACGCACCTCATCCAAAGTTCACTTGCACATCATGTGAAGAGGCTATCAGCCATGCCAGATGTCACCTCAGATTACCGGAGCTACCATATGGATGCTTCAAAGACAAAGGATGGATTAAATATGTCAAACGGACATTTTTAGCACCAAATGAAGAATGTACCTCAATATCATCTACCAGCAGGGAAAATAAGTCACAACAGGATAATGTGGTCGAGCTTAGGGATCAAGTGGATGAAGATTGTTCCTACATCACACTAGAACGAGAGGCCATTGGAGTAAAGATCAAAGAAGCAATGGAATACATCCAAGCAAGAGGAACCACCCAAGGCAATTGTCAAATACGGAAGTGAATAAATATATAGAATTGCAAGCTATTGAGGATCATCAAGAACCAAAAATGGAGGACTTAGCTCACAGTAGAGATGGCGTGAGAAATTTCCAACGTTCATTCATACAAGGAGGAGAACACGAAGAGGGAAGTGATTCCAGCATGAACAAGATGGAAGAAATGATAAGCGGCTTGAGGCAAGATGATGTGTTTGACAATCAATGGGCTGCCAAGATGGAAGCAGAATATGAAATATATTTCGCGTCGGCGCTTGATCCAATGTTCACAGTCATGGAGGAATTGCTTGATGAAATTGAAACAAATGGATTGTGTGATATCCCCACTCTAGTCAGTTCTCAGGAGCTTGTGAGTTAACTTATATCTTGGACCCTCGTAGGCTAACAGGATCTGGTTAGAGGGTCAGTGGTTTTTTTTCGTGAGTTGTCATTCTCACCCCCTTCAGCTTCAGTGTGGGATTCAACACGAGCGTTTGGTGTTCAGTGTTCGGTAGCTTCTGACGGCACGAAAATATATGGAGTTTGGAGGGAGTTATGGATATTTAAGTGATTTAAGTTAATTAATTAACTTAACGATTTATTATAAAGTCAAATTGACTTTATAAATATTATATCACTTAAATATATCATAAAGTGATTTAAAATTAAATCACTTAAGTATAAAGTGCACTCAACTTGGGAAAAGCAATTATTTAATTGCTAACTATTGAAAAGTTAATAAAATACATTTTAATGTATTTTATTTGGAAGCCAAGCCGTACTTTTGTTGAAACTCGTGCCTTTTGAGGATATAAGGCATTTTTGGCAATTAGAACTCATTCATGATTATTTGACTTTGCCATTTGGTATTTTCCTATGCTATTCTCTAAGACAAGGGTTTGAGCATTTCTTCCATTGGAGAGCGAGATCTTCTTCAGTGTTGAGCATTTTTGAGACTATGAGAGACCAGTCGAATTAATGCATCTGTGAGGACTTCATTCAGAGGTTCTATTGAGTTATATTCAGAGGTTCTTGTTGAGATTTACTAGTTTGCAATAAGAAAGAGGGTTTCTCCACTTGGGACGCCATCTTCATGCAATCAACAGTATTTCATAAGGCCGTCCAATTTCCTTGGGCCAGCCGTACCATTTCCTTTGCTTGGCGTACCCCCCTTTTGAAGGCGTGTTTCTCCTACGAGACAAAGCGCCTTCTATTTTGTCAGATTCTTCATTGCTTCTTTGGCGGCTACTCCTCTCTGCTCTTTGTGTCCTGTTTCTGAGTGGGAGAAGTCAAATCTAGAGCTCCGACGTTCATATTTGTCAATTTTCACCATTCCTGGCTAGCAAGTGGACTTATTTTCTTATTTAAATAATTCGGAAGCTTTCGGGTACGTTTATCATTTGTGATCTCATTGTTGTGGTTGTTTATTACTTTCTGCAATTACAATTTATCAAAAATAGCTCAGATTTAAGATTTATGAGCTTTTATATGCTGCGCCCCTTCTATTTCTCTCTAGAAACTTTCTTAAAAAACTAAAAAACACACAAAAAGATAATCAAAACATCAGGGGTTTGGAGAGGAGCCAGTTAGGCTCATCACAGAATGCTACTTGATAAACAAGTAACTGTGACAGAGACAAAAAACGAAGAACAATTCGGGTTGGGGCTTGATCCGTCGTTGGGGATTCAAAAGGAGCCGGTGCATGAAATACTTCAGATTTCCAAATTCCCTTTTGAATCCAATTCCTGCTACGCTCCACCCAATTTGGAATGTGATGTCGATCTCCATGTTTCAAATGCAAGTGGTATGGTTCACCATCAACTTTGACCTCCTGATGAAGCAAAGGATGACGAACAAGAATTCAAGTTTGCGAATGAAGACTACCAGGTTGTATCTTTCCCTATTGTTGACTACAAGGAATATCATTTTGATTATGGTGATTTAGGAAAGATAACTTGTTTATGGATTAATCATGGTTCGGGGGAGTTGCCCTAGTTACTAATCTTTCCCGAAGTTTTGCTTGAGTTTCAGATTTGTCCTTTGAAAGAATATTTCTCTGAGTTTAAAGATAAGTTTGCAAAACTTCGCACTGTGGCCGCTACCTTGTTGTTACTGCACATCCTGAGAAATCATGCTAGGAGTTGTATATACTTAGGTCTTTTGACTGTTGTTCGCTTAAATTTTTTGTTTTTGTTTAGAGTAGGTTTTCTTTCTCGGTTTGCTTTAGATTAGTTGCTTTGCTTTCTTAGCTTAGTTTGCTTGTCCGTTCTGTTTCGCTTTCAATAAAGGGGCTCCCATTTGTGGGGGGTGTTGTATCTTAAGAACTTTAGCGTCTGTGCTAAATTATATTCAGTCCATTTCTTGGGTAAATATTTGTGGATAATCTTCGAATCCTACATTAATTGTTTCTAAAGTATCTTAAGGTTAAGGTTAGTACTTGACTGGAAAGGGAATCATCTATTGTATCTTGACACTGAGTCTTACAGTTATTATATCTTACACACTTAAGGAATTCTCTTAGTCATTGTGGTTTCCTAGGCGAAGTCATGGCTAAACAAATCAAAAGTCTTACTTCAGCGCCACTATAATGCTCCCACCCATGTGAGCTTCATTGCTTACAAGCCAAAGTGTGGAAATATGTGAAAAGAAAGGAATATCAAATTGAACGAGAAAAGAAAAGAATTAAAAAATCAAAACACTTGGCTTTTGGGTGTGTGGACATCTCTGCAGGTGTACAAAAGAATCAAAATATAATAAATCGCAAGAGGTAGAGCAATCTCCGTGAGATTATAGAAGATAACCTCGTCAGGGCTATGGACGCTCGCTAGCAGCGAGGCTCTATCCAAGGATGCTTTTGGAGTTAAGACAAAATTTTACGAATGCCATGATGGAGCCAAAGAGTCATATTGGTCTTATGAGACGAAAATAAACGCATTTGCACACACTTGTAACTGTAGGATAAAGCATCTTGATACAGTTTAAGATTCCTCTTCCCTTATAAGTACTCTTCTTAGCCAAAGGGTAAGTTAGTTAGAATTAATCTAAGATTTTGGGTTTGAAGCAGTGTACCACGGGGACGCGTTTCCCCCAAAAAATGACCCGTTTCGGAAACGGGGACGTCCCGGGGACGGGGGGACGGGTACTTGGCGTCCCCCGCCGTCCCACCACCGCCACCAGAGCTCCGCCGGAGACGGGGAGACGTCTCCACGTCTCCAAGTTTCCTTGGAGACGTGGAGACGTCTCCAAGTCTCCTGGGGAGACGCCTAGGCGTTTCTCGGGAGGCTGGGAAACGCCTAGCCGTCTCCCGTCTTGAGACGCGTCAATGGACGCATAAAACAAAATTTAACTTAAATTTTTAATTTATATGTATTTTGTTGTTGCCCTAATTTGGCGTGGGCCCCACCCCTTCCTCTAAAACAACACAAAACAATGAAAACATTAAGATTTGATCATTTCAATCACATTTACAAAGAGTCAAAGACTGATTTTTTTTTGCAGCCAGCTGAAGAAGAAGAAAAACAGTGAAGAAGTCTGATTGAAGGGGTGAAAATAAAGATTGCAAGTGTGATAGGAGTGAGAAGGAGCAAGAAGAAGAGGAGGAAGAGGATTCTACTTCATTTTGGAGAGATTTTTCAAGCACAAGGTAGGGTTTTTGAAGTTTTTTTCAAATTTCTTGTTGTTTTTCAAGTTTTTGTTTTAAAATTTATTTTCTTAGTTTAAACTTGTTTTCTTTTTTTCTTATTCATCTCAAAGACTCAAAATCAGATTTGATGTTGAATCTTGAGAGCAAAATGATGAAGATGAATGAATCATTCATCATTTTGCCCTCAAGATTCAACATCAATTTTTTTATTTTAAAATTTTAATATTAAAGTTTAAAGTTAAAGTGTAAACAGCTTGCTTTTTTAAATTTTTTTCCTCAGATCCTTTCTATTTCTCAAATACTATTAGTTATTACTTATTTATATTGCTTATAGAGCTTGCTTTTTTTTCCTCATATCCTTTCTATTTCTCAAATCCTTTTTATTTTCTAATTTCTATTTGCAAACTGCAAAGTAAAATTTCAAATTTGTTAACTTATTACTTATTAGTTATTTCAATTTTCAATGTTCATTGTTTCAATTTGTTAAAGTAGGCTGATTTTATTTTAATTTTGTGAAATGCAGTGTCACTTTCACGATGAGCACCCAAGACATGAGTGGGGATGACATGGAAATTCACTCTCATAGTGAACATGATTCAGATTTTGAACCTGAGAATGAGGGGGATGACCATGGGGCTGATCCTGCAGCCCAATCTAGTTCCATGGCGAGTGCACCAGCTAGTACAGGTTGCCCTTCAGAAACTTTGGCAGAGTTTGCTAGGGGTCATTTTGATCCGAAGTCTCCTCTCAAACAGTTTGCTACAAGAATACAAAGCACATCAAGTTCAGGTGGGGGAACAAGGAAGTGGAAGTGCAACATTTGTCATATGGAATGGTTTGGTAGCATGACTCGAGTGAATGCACACTTTCTTTTTTGGACAGGAAAAGGTGTGGAGCCTTGTAAGTTTTTGAAGGAGGCTAAAAATATAAAATATAGAATGGAGTTTAACAAGCTTTGGGGCATTCCAGAGGACACAAATATTTCAGTCCCTACTACTTTGACTGCTAGGGCAGCCCTTCAGCAAATCCAGCATGCATCAGTGCCACATACTTTTCAGACGGGAGGAATGATGTTTGGATCTTCATCCACTTCCACTTCTAGTGTCGCTAGGGGGACAGCCACAGGGAAACGCAAGTTGCAGACATCACAAAGTAACCCCATAGCTACTATGTTTAATGTGCAGTTGAGAGATGAGATAGATGAATCCATTGGCAAGTTCTTTTTTGCCAATGGAATTCCATTTCATGTTACACGGTCTCCTTATTATAGGGAGATGATGGCTATGGTGGCTAAGGGAGGAACATCATATGTGCCACCAGGTGAGACAAAAATGAGGACCTCGATCTTGGATAAGTGTTATTCCAAGATCAATATTTTGATGGAGAAGATGAAGGCATGTTGGGTGGCATCTGGGTGCAGTATAGTTATGGATGGGTGGACGGACATTAGCCATCGTCCACTCATCAACATCATGGTCACATGTGCAGAGGGCCCATACTTCCTTAGAGCAGTTGATTGTACAGGGCATCGCAAAGATGCTGATTTTCAGTTTCATCTCCTCAGGGAGGCTATTGAGGAGGTTGGGCCACAAAATGTGGTCCAAGTAATCACAGATGCAGCCCATGTGTGTAAAGCAGCAGGGAAACTCATTGAGGCAGCCTATAGACATATTTGGTGGACCCCATGTTGTGTGCATGCCATGAACAATGCACTCAAGGACATGGGGAAGATTGATTGGATTAGAGGAGTGGTCACTGATGCGAGAGATGTGCAGATGTTTATCTGCAACCACCACACTTCCCATGCACTCTTCAGGACCTTCGCGAAGAAGGAGTTCTTGAAACCGGTGGAGACCCGATATGCATCATATTTCATTCTCTTGGAGAGAATGATTGAGTTGCAAGAGGCATTGCAAGTCATGGTTATGACTAATGAGTGGAATAGGTGGGCCGAGGCCAAGACAGCACAGGGGAGAAGGGTGAAGGAGATAGTGAAGAGTGATGTGTTTTGGACTGATGCGAAATACATTGTCTCCATCATTTCTCCAGTATTCCAGGTTATCAGATATGGGGATGGGGATGCACCTAACCTTGGAGAGGTGTATGAGTGCATCGACTCTATGCTTGACCAGATGAGGGCTGCTGTGCAAGTGAAGGACCCCTCTCTAGCATTCTACAATGAGCACATCCGGCCAATCATTCAGCGCAGATGGGACAAGTTGAACACTCCTTTGCATATGGCTGCCTTTGCCTTGAATCCTAAGTGGTACATGGCTAGACCAGGTAGAGTGACACCGATTCAGGATGATGAGGTGAAGGCAGGTTTCTTTAGGTGCATAGAGAAGATGTATGATTCTACAGATGCCAGCACAATTCGCACTGAGTGGACCAGATTTGCCACTCTTAGAGGCTATTCAGATGCAGCAAAGGTGGATATAGTTTCTATGGCACAGGAGGACCCACTTTTGTGGTGGAATTGTCATGGTTCGAAATCTTTGACCACCACTCTAGCTATTCGTCTGCTATCCCAGGTTTCCAGTTCTTCAGCTGCTGAGAGGAACTGGTCTACATATAGCTTCATCCACTCTCTTAAGAGGAACAGACTTACCTCTAAGAGAGCAGAGAAGCTTGTGGCTGTACACAGTGCTTTGCGTCTCATGGACCGCAAGACAATTGTGTACAAGGAGAGTCCAGCGGCACGATGGGATGTGGAGCCAGAGGAGCCTTCACAGATTGATGAGGATGATCCTACCACTTCAGATGCAGGGCTGGTTGGTGTGAGCTTGAGGGATCTTGACCATGTGGAGTCCAGCAGTTCCAGTGATGGGGAGTTTGGAGATGATTAGAGGCCTCCATTCACTACATTTTGAGTTTCGACATTTTGGCATTTTGTCTTTTCAGTTTTCATTTTGTAATGCTACTTATTGTAATGAACTAATGATGAATCATGTAATCAATTAATCATCTTTATAGACTTTGTCATATCATCATATCTCATATGACATCAGATATTTATATTTGGGGATATAAATTTATAATAGAAATCTCCAATTTGACAATTTCATTTGTCAAATTTTATTTAGCAATTAGCATTCAAATATCTTCGTATTTAGATTTAGTATTTCAAATTTTGCCATGTTATAATTTTAAATTTTAGTATTTTACTAATTTCCTATAGTTTCATTTGAAATGTAATTCTTATACTGCTATACTATTATACATCTTTTCAAAACTAGTTTTTCAAGTACTATAAGTATATGTATAACTATATCAGCGCCACCCCCCCGCCACCCCCCCGCCGCCGTCCCCCCGCCGTCTCCCTGCCGTCCCCAAACTAAGGCCCTTTGTCCCCCCGTCTCCGAAACGCGTTTCCCCGTCCCCCCGTTTCCCCGTCCCCCAGGCCCGTGGAACACTGGTTTGAAGTAAATTCTATCTTTCAAATGTTTAGGAACATTTATTCAGGTTGGCGCTAGATGTTGTGACCTTTCCACACATCACCCCATTGCAAATGGGGACCCCCTTGTTTTTGCTTTCTGGGGTTTTACTGTGGCGTCACAACTGCTAATCACCATTTTTCTTTTACAATGAGGAGTTGAAGTTTGAAGATTCATCCGAGCCAAGTTGGGAATTCAAGCCCAAAACAGTGCCTACACGTCATAGAAGTGCTCACAAGGTCCAGAAGACGAGGACCGCCTGTCCTTTACATCAATTATGACACTTCCTATTTTTTAGGGATTTTTGCTTGTTTGCTTTTTTTCATTTTTGACATTTTTGGACCAATCTGAGACCCCTATTTTTTTAGGGATTGTCTTTTTTCCATTTTTAGAAAGTCAACCTGGGTCTCACGAGTCATGGAGTCAACATTTCCATTTTTAGAATCAAAATTAAGGCCACTAGAGCAAAAATCAATAAAAAATCATGAAAAGCATGGAAAAGCAATGAAAAATCTGGAAAAATCATGAAGAGGCAAGCATGAAATTCATGGTGATCAAGAATGGAAAATAATGCAAGTATGGAGAAATTCGCCCATGGCAATGGCAATGGCAAGTTCGCTTGGAAGAAGCAATGAGAATGGCTAAAAGACTTGGAAGTCCGCCCTTGCCATGGAAAAGACAATAGCAAGTCTGCCCTTCACATGGCAAGCCTCATGGAAAGTCCGCCCAAGCTTTGATAAGGAAATGGAAAAACATCTTGAAAGTCCGCCCAACATTTAAAAGAAAATGGTAAGGCAAGCTTGAATTCCGCTTGGAGAAGTGTCCAAGATAGTCAAAAGTCCGCCCTCAAGCATGATGGAAAATTTCTAAGGCATGAAGTGCCCAGAGGGGAGATGAGAATGGCATGAAGTGGATGAAGTCTGCCCAGGCAAGAATTTTTTTTTTTTTGCTAAGTATGAGCAAGACTTGAAAATTTTGGTTAAGTGTCTAAGGCTGAAGCAAGTCCGCCTAGAAGATAATATGGCATGAAGAATATGAAGTCCGCCTGGAAGATGATGGAAATGTCTAGCACATAAGAAAGTCCGCCCTTGAAGAGAATGTCAAAATTTTCTTGAAGTCCGCCTAGGCATCAAAGAAGCATGGCCAAACCCTAATGAAGTCCGACTTCCCTCAAGTGTGCAATGTCCAAGACTCAAGGAATTCTGCCATACATATGGAAAGAAGTTTATGAAGTTCGCCATTAAGAAGATGAGGAATGGATAGAACATCAAGAAGTCCGCCACCCCTTGGCAAAGAGGCTTCCAAGTCTGCCCAAGCTTAAAAGGAAGATGGCAAGGTAAAAAGAAAGTCCGCCTATCCTTGGCAAGACCATCACAAACTCTGCCCCACTTGAAGATGGAATGTCACAAGCTAGACAAAGTCCAACTTTGCTAAAAAATGGAATGTCCAAAGCATGACAAAGTCCGACTTTGCCCAAAGTAAGACATGTCCAAACATTGATGAAGTCCGACATGGCCTAATAAGGAAAAATGTCTAAGTATTGATAAAGTTTTCCCAAGGAGAGGATAAGAAAACTGGCTAAGTGTTGATACCTTGGGGAGGGAAATTCAGATAATGGACTAGGTATTGGAAGGAAAACAGGAAGAATGAAGAGGAATAAAGAGGAAAAGTAAAGAGGAAGTGAATAAAATCCTTGCCCAAGGATGGAATTTGTCCTACATAGCACAAGCCAAATTCAAAATCGAAGACAAATCCATAGCCAAAGTTCATCCCAAACCTTGGCTAAATGGAGGTATTACAAAATGAAATTGAATAGCAAAAATTTGGCTAAGTATGGGAAATACTTCACAGAGAAAATTCCAATTTCCTCCATTGTGGCTAAAGCACAGAGGCATTCTTCTCCGGATTCAAGGCACTTGAAAGAATATTCAGACATCTTGAGGGGATTTCATCTACAATCCCAGACCTATTGAAGCAATCAAGGCAACTTCTTGAAGGATTTCATCTCCTGAAGAATTAAGGACAAGCTTCCAATCAGAATCTGATGGTGACAAGAAGAGTATTCCAAACAAATTTCCATTTTTTGACACAAATTGGAGAATTCAGAGAGGAAATCCAAAGGAATAACATCAATCCAGTTCAAGTAGGAATGAAGAAGAAATCAACATCTCCAAAGGAAGCCAAGATCAAAGCTAGGAAGAAACAAGCACAAAGGACAGAGTCATCAGCAGGAAAATATTCTAAGGCAAGAACATGGAAAAATGAACAAAGTGACCAAGGAGGACATCCAGCACGCTGAGGTGGCGCCTCGTCATCTTCCAACCAATCAAATTGTTCCAAGTCAACATGTAACAACTTTCTATTTTATTGTTGGTTCATATTTAGCAGAAGGACAAGTGTCCTCGAATGAAATTTTCTCATTGGTCGAGAGGTAGTTGGTTGTGACAAACCCTAATTAGGGTTTTATTTTGTAATCTCGACCGTTGATCCTAAATCAATCTTGGCCATTGAATTGTAATTGGGGAGCCTATAAATTGAGCTCGCCCCTCATTTGTAAGGTGCGGAGAAAGTATATGAATTTTTTGCGTTATGCTACTTCTGATAATAAAAGCTCTTATGCATTATTTGCTTTGAATCACTTTTATTGTCAAGTGGTTTGCGAGGTTGCATAACCTCTTCAACCATAGATTAGAATTAGATAGAACTTTAGATTACAATTAAAATATAATTTGCTTTGAATGTTTGTTAAGTGAATGCAAGATTTGATAGTATAGATTTATGGTGAAACGTTGCTCATACTTTCTTTGGATGGATGATTTTCATTCAATGCGTAAAGTTAGCCTGAGCTCGTGATTGTGGATACTTAACTTCGGTCTTATTTGAGATGTGAAAATTATAATCACACCCTTTGAAGATTGGACCCACTTTGTGTAGTTGTCCTATGGAGGCGAAACAAAGCGTGGTTACTAATTTCACCCGATCTCTACCGTCTCTTGAATTCCTAGGAATAGATTACAATCTCTAAACCCTTATCTTTTTTTACATTTTTTTTTTGGAATCTCAAATTGAAAAGTCCCATCAGAAGTAGCACTTAATAATAAATCCGTCTAAGTCCCAAACTTGTTAGAAATTCCTTAACGCAAGTCCCTTTGTGTATTACCAGCATATCACAACGCCCATTGAGCTTATCCACATGTCATCACTTGACGAAATAAACCTTGGAGTCGCTATATGATCTTCTCACAATCTTAGCATAAGTGGTGATTTTGTTCAAGAGAGGATAGAGTGTCTTTGGACATTTTATTTTGTGTGTTCAGTGGATGATAAAACGTACACCAACAAGTAGTAGTGTTGGGCATACTATTTGAAAGATCAGAGTGTTATCAATGTTGTTCAAACCTATTATTAAGTGTTTATCAATCACAGAGGGAGTTCACAGTGTTGTGTTCAAGTTTGGGATAAATTTATGCAACCTACATCAGTTGTGTTTCAGTTTGGGGTGTGTTTCCTTCATTTTGGGGTTGTTGCATCACCATACGAAGGAGTTTGCAAAGTGTTATCAGAGTGGATCAGATCTGTTTGAAAGTATGACAGCAATTATAGATTGATATCAGACCTACATTGACCTCTTGTATCAAATATTGGAGGTACTCTTCATGTTGGGTACTTGAATATATTGTTTATCAATGTTATTTGGTCTCATTGTAGATGTTGCAGAAATATGATTTTGTAATCAGAATTTTGTATCAGTCTGTTGGCGTTTAAATTCGTACCTCTGGAATGCAGATTGGAAATGGACAACTATGCACAGTTAGACTGCTCTTCAAATTAGGAGGGGAAGCTCCCTCTTTGCTGATTATGCTTAAAAAGAAATACTAAACTACTGCCAATCTTTTTATTCTCAGCTTAAGAGCACAAGGTTATAAAACTCCTTGCGTCGTAGCTGAGGTTTTCTCTAGTTTCGTAACTTCTACAACTAGGCCTAAACTAATGATGCTTTTGACAACTCAAGTAAACTGAAATAAACCCGCTTCTAGAACACACTTGAAGACTCATTGTACTTTCGAGATGTATGCTGAAATAAAGATTATGCAAGCCAAACATATAAACAAAACACTGAAAGATATTGAGACTGTAGATCAAAGCAAAGTAGGCATGAGATTTATTTCCTCAAATTCTAACAGCAATAACACTTCTGGAACAGCAGATTGTAGCAAAGTAGGCTTACAATGTGCAATCAAACCAGATTACACTTGAAACAATAGTGAAAAGACATTGAATAGCAAAGTTGCAGGCAAAATAGGCTCAGCAATTTGTTATCACAACAACAGTTAAAAAAATAAATGGGCAAGGCTGCCCTTATTTATACACAAACAAGGAGTAGGGAACCCTAAAATCTCCTGTTTTTAACAACTAGTCTTGCCAACATGCAAGTTTTATTTCTAAAAATAAACAAAAGAGAACTAATAACTAACTAACTGCCACCATCAGTTAACTGAAAAAGATCCAATTATACATTGATATTTCCAAAAAATAGATATGCATGAATGAGAACAAGTTAAACTTGGAAAAGACATTGAATTAACTACTGCCTTTACTTGAGTTCTATTCTTGGAAATCTTAGCATGCTTCAACTGGTAGCACTCACTGATAGCTTGGGAAATCATATCCTCCAAAAAGTTGTTAACTGCCTCTTGATCAGGAACACTGATACTATCCAAAATGATGTATTGTTTTTCCAACATCTCCTCACCATCTGCAATCAATCTTAGCAATTCTTTCCTCTTTTCAGCTACTTCATTAAATTTTGCTGACATTGCAGCAACATGATTCATCTTGTAGGCAACAAGATCACCATTAAAACTACCACGTACAAGGTTCTGAAACTGTGAGAACCCCTGGTTCTCCCTAAGCTAAATTTACAACTGTTGGTTTGAAGTTTTGAAGTTTCCTTGGAATATTTACCAGATCATGCATATAACTTACAGATGTAGAAATGTAGAAACACAATTGTAATATTATTTCAGAATTGTCATGAAATTACAATGAAAACATTCATACCCAGAAACAATCCTCTGATGATGAAACCCTTATTTCTGTAAATCTGATGAAGCACAAATAGAACTCCTAAATGAAGCTCTCATAGGCAATGATTCAGCTGATCTTTCACAACCTCACAATCGCAGAACACTGAAGAATTCTTGTTCTCCAATGGTGGAAGATTGTTGAAACCCTTGTCTTAGGAAAAGCTTTGATGAAGCCAAAAAAAAAGAGTCAATATCAAATGCTCATACATGAATGAGGTCGACTTGCTCTCTCATTTCCTTAGATTCTCCAAAATGGCACTATTTCCAATAATAGGGTTTTAATACATTTAAAATGCATTAAAATACTTTAGTACCCCATTTAATATTTCATTCACTTGGGCATACCATTGAGATAAAGTATTTAATCTCACTTAATAAAATTTAAGTGGCTCACTTTATTATAATGTTAAATTATAACTTTTTAATATTCCATTAAATTAAATAAATACCACTTAACCCCTCAAATATTAATATCTCCCTCAATACCTAATATTTTGACATGCTGTCAGAAGCTGGGGTCAACACTACAAAACCCCCATGTGTCCCGATGCCCTGTCTATAAATAGCCACATTGCTAGATTGACTTACTATAAATAGTGAGTCCCTCAACTGAGCCAAACATGGATCTGCAAAGGCCTGGAATTGACCCAACTACTGAACTGAAGAATATGAAGTGACAACAACCTCCATTAACTGCCACTGAGACCCTCTATCCAAACATATTAGCCTACAAGGGCCAAATAATAGGTTAATCCTTCACACTCTGATGCCCGCGAGTGCTCCTCACTGTGTAGTTGCAATAGAACGCTCCATCCTCGGTCAATGGCTCATCACTAGCAATACTAGAATCAGGCAACTGATCACTCTGACTCTGAGACACAACAAGATGGCGTCCAAAATCAGCTGCATGGGATGAAGTCATAGATTTGCTTCCAAGAGAGGGAAACAAATCAACATGAGAGCCATACTCCCAACCAGATGA
This sequence comes from Sequoia sempervirens, assembly GCA_007258455.2. Taxonomy (NCBI): domain Eukaryota; kingdom Viridiplantae; phylum Streptophyta; class Pinopsida; order Cupressales; family Cupressaceae; genus Sequoia; species Sequoia sempervirens. The sequence continues at coordinate 283,448,265 of VDFB02000008.1, read as the reverse complement.
CACTCTGCGAGTCCCCTATGAAGATGATGGAGTAGCGTCGTGTTCTAACACACAACTCTCAAGAGAATCCACCACTGTGACACAAGAACTATCAGTAATCTGCCCTGCATCATCTGTCATGGTATTGACCTCAAGAGAACCTGACACAACGAGTGGTTCTCTACTACTCTCAACCAAAGTACTCATCCCAACTGAGACTACTGCACCTATATCCGTGATAGATGTAACCACATCCTCACTACAACCCGTGGATATAAGATCCTCACCAATTGCCACTATATGTAACTGTACTGTATCTGCAGTTGGTGGAGACTGAGCCAAACTCAACTCCACGGTAAGCTCCTCCAATCGTGATTGTGACTCCTGAAGGGCCAACTGGGCACTCTGCAACGAGTCCATAGTCACCTCAAGCTCATGAGTGAGCTCGTCTACCTCCTCCTCCTTCCCCTGCAAGGCATCATAATAGATTCCATCCCACCTGAGAAGGAAATCACGATCGGAAAGTAATAGCAAATAATTATTCTTCATTTTTCCAATCACTTCACTAAGAGAGTGGAACTCTGCAAGGGAAAGGCCACTATCACCGTGCTCATCTGTCATAGGAGTACTCCAACTAAAGGTAGCCAACATCTGACGAGCAACATCATAATGCTCAATGGTTGTGGCAATCATGCTGTTATTAACCTTAAGTTGCCCAACCAAATGATGAGGACTCTGAAACCAATGACTCCCATTCAAGTGTTTTGACCCAAAAACTGCACTGTGATATGAGGCTGTATCCTCATCCCTCACCTCATAATCAACATCAACATGTGTGCTATCATCAGTGCACACATCAACATCCAAGGTACTGCTGCTAAGCACCTCATTGGATGGCTCAACTGGCAAGGTAGAAACTACTGATATGGCAATATCTCCGCACACTTCGACTTCCAATGTAACTGTATTACCTTCCAACTCACGATCCTGAGATTCCATGTCAACATACGAACCTTCTAGCTTGTTTTCTAAGGTCTGGTCTGGAAAATCAGACTCACCATGACATGAATCCACATCAAACATTGCACCGTTAGTACCCAAATCTGCAGTACCTTCACGTGACAACACAATAGAAGCATCTTGCACATGTGAGGTCACTACTGTCTCTTGCAGTTGCAAAGGTACCTCTCTGTTTACTTTCTTTTTCTTTGCAAACAAATGATCCAAAATTTCCGGATGTTGTAGAAGCCTTGTTAAATTCTTATCATAGTTTTGAAAGACCTGCATGAGATTTGGCATGAGTCCTTGTATAGACTTCTTTTTATCCAAAACCACCAATCAACTACAGCTGCTATAGTTGAGTGTTGATCACTCAAATGATGCTTGTTTTTTCAGTTTTCTTGCTCGGACCTTTCATCAAACAGTTTGATTGTGACTATATTCTTGCTGGTATTTGCTTTTTTATTTGTGTTTTCTTGTTTGAATGATGATCAAGTGCATAAGACCTTAACCGAAACTTGCAATTAACTGAGAAGATAATAGGAAGGCAATATGTTTCTGATGCAATTAAATGACTGAGAATGACAGTAATTGACAGCTACAGTAATTCAGGCATTTTGACAAACATATCGTAAACACACTCCAACTCCTCATATATGCTATTATGAAGCTCCATCGTTACAACTGTAGTGTTCTCCAATATGATACAACCTCTGACAAATATGACTCTAATCTGATTTGCAATTATATCATAAAATGTTGACTGCACTCAAAGAGTCAATTACAATGCAGTGCCAACAATATTGATCATGTGAAAATGTAACTACAAATGTTATGTTGACAATACAACCCAGCAATAATATGATAGTGTAGAACAGTAATCTAACGAGAATGCAGTAACAATGACAAATTGAGAACCTGGAACGAAGCTTTGTTGAATGAATACCAGTTATGCCAAGTTCCCACGAAACTACTCCAGAGTCGTCCACATGACTATTATAATACTGCGCCCATAATTACTTGGAAGTCGCGATTCTTCAAAATGATTTGATGTGCCACGTTTTCTCCTGGGAATGACGTCTTCCTTTTTAATTTAGAAAGGACCCGATTTACTATCTGCCGTCTATTCTTCCTGTTCCCTTAGCTCCTCTAGCCGCAGCAGTCTACAATCTTGTCCTATAGCGGTAGCTTGAATATACGAATCACTTCTTATAATTTATTTGCTTCAATGGTATTTTCCACGACTTACTTCATAAATATTCATGCGTATCTTGTCTTCTTCTGATCTGACCTTCAAATATATTATCGGACCCCTTTTTAATTGTTTTTGGCGACTAAATGAATCAAGATCGGCTTAGAGAAAATACGGCAGGATAATGAGATAGCAAAGGGATGAATAAACTTGTGTCTCATAAAATATACGTGAAACTTATTATTTTCACAAACTCGTCTTCTATAAAAGCCCGATCGCTTCCATACAATATTGACGGTAGATATATTTTGCCAGATCTAAATCAAGCAACTCCCGACAATTGTTTTAGAAGCGCCAATTCCTTATCTGACTCTAAGTTTCTCTTCTTCTGTAAGTAGGTCCCGATAAATTCCCAAAGTCGATATTTGACTTTTTCTAAATATTATTACTGCCTTGTCTTTGGTGCAAAAGACGTCCTTCAAAAACAACAAATTCCTTTAACAAAATATTTGATATGCTTATCTTTATCAAATATTTGTTTATTTCTGTATTAGTCTCCAAACATTGATTCTGCCACTATATGCTCACAACGAACTCCAAAAACTGCAAGATTAATCTTCTCCAAAACTGAAAATAATCAAACTCAAATACCTGATCAAACCCTAGCAAAATCTGAAAATCTTCTTTTTGCAAACCAACACAGGATGGCAGGATTCATGCTCTGATACCACTGTGAGAACTCCTAGTTCTCCCCGAGCTAAATTTACAACTGCTGGTTTGAAGTTTTGAAGTTTCCTTGGAATATTTACCAGATAATGCATAAAACTTACAACACAAGAAATGCAGAAACACAATTGTAATATTATTTCAGAATTGCCATGAAATTACAATGAGAACATTCATACCTGGAAACAATCCTCTGATGATGAAACCCTTATTTTTGTAAATCTGATGAAGCACAAATATAACTCCTGAATGAAGCTCTCATAGGCAATGATTCAGCTGATCTTTCACAGCCTCACAATCGCAGAACACTGAAGAATTCTCGTTCTCCAATGGTGGAAGATTGTTGAAACCCTTATCTCAGGCAAAGCTTTGATGAAGCCAAAAAAAAAGAGTCAATGTCAAATGCTCATACGTGAATGAGTTCGACTTGCTCTCTCATTTCCTTAGATTCTCCAAAAAGGCACAATTTCCAATAATAGGGTTTTAATACATTTAAAATGCATTAAAATACTTTAGTACCCCATTTAATATTTCACTAACTTGGGTGTACCATTGAGATGAAGTATTTAATCTCACTTAATAAAATTTAAGTGGCTCACTTTATTATAAAGTCAAATTATAACTTTATAATATTCCATTAAATTAAATAAATACCACTTAACCCCTCAAATATTAATATCTCCCTCGATACTTAATATTTTGACGTGTCGTCAGAAGCTGGGGTCAACACTGCAAAAACCCCATGCGTCCCGATGCCCTATCTATAAATAGCCACACTACTAGATTGACTTACTATAAATAGTAAGTCGCTCAACTGAGCCAAACACGGATCTGCAAAGGCCTGGAACTGACCCAACTACTGAACTGAAAAATATGAAGTGACAACAACCTCCATTAACTGCCACTGAGACCCTCTATCCAAACATATTAGCCTGCAAGGGCCAAATAATAGGCTAATCCTTCACACTATGACGCTCGCGAAAATGGGGACATTATAGAAACTTTGTCTGTACTTCACCGAGATCAAAGTAAGTGCCCATCTTCATGTCGATATTGACAAGGGATCTGCGATACAAACGTGCTTACAAACTTGAGAGTAGTAGCAACCTTTTGTCTATATCCAACCAATTCTACAAATATTCCTTCGTAGGTTTTTACTTTGAAGAGGTGTTGTTCTCTCCAAGAAAAAAGCTTCTTCTTGTGTTCTTCTGTAGTGGCTGAATCATAAGCCGTCCTCAAGTCGGGAATGATGATCTCATCTCTTGGTTTCCTTTCCGCTATATTCTACTCAAACTCGTGAATCCTTGAGCAAAGATCATGGGTGTTATACCTCAATTGGTACATTTCTGCAAGTATAAATCTGCCCCTAGTGATGAATTCTTCTACCCAATCTCTCAAATGTTTTCCGTAGATGACCAACTGACTTAGCTGGTGTTGATCTGCAAGTGACTCCAAAATTTGTGGAAGCAACAAGGTGGCCCATGAAGTACCATGAAGGAGATTGGAAATATATTGTCGCAGTTGCCAAACCTCAGCCTTGAGAGCTACCTTATCTTCTCCGTCTTTGAGCACTCGTTCCTTCAAATTATCTGTTGCAACCTCGAAGAGACTCACATTAGTATGCCAAGTGCTTCTACCGAGATTGGCCCTGACGACTTTGAAGTCAACAATTTCAACCTCATCAATGTTCTTGTCCTCTGGAGGTGTGGCATACTCAAGGATGATCTCGCCTTCGGAATTCTTCTCCATATGAGCTTGCTTCTTCAATTTCTTCTCTGATGTGTCTTGGTAGACGTTGTCAAGCTCTGCAAAGTTCAATTGATAAGAAGGCTTCCTGCTCTTCCTACCCAGTAGGTTCTCAAGCCAAGACAAGGAGTCTCTACTAACCTCTCTAGGAGGATCAGTTTCAACTCTAGCAACTCCTGATGGATCACTCAATGTTGAGATGTTATGAACTGGTGAATCACCTTTTGAATCTATATGAATAGGAGAAGGCCTCCGCGATGGTGGAAGAACAGGAGATGAAGGCACAACTTCAACTTGTGGTGCTGACTCAACTGGAACTTCTAGTGCATTTGCTGATTGTTCTTACTAATTCACTTCTTCCTTTAAGCTCTTCGTTTTTTTGTTGATCTTTGTATCTTCTGGAGGATTGCTCATAGCTTTCGCTCTCAGTTTTGATCTAGAAGAAGGTAGAGATAACTACACTAGTGGTGGCTCAACGACTGAAATAGCTACCTTTTGTGTCTTCTTACTGTTTAGGAAGATCCTACTGTTCTTGATAACTCAGCTTGTCCTTTCCTCAATTGAGGTGCTCTCTTTGGTGAACCTATCAATTTGTGAAAGTGGTCGTTGCTCAACTCTATCTCGGGCATGCATGGGAAGTAGAACTTCCCCATCATCGTCAGACAAACCCTCCACATCTTCTGATAAGAAATCTACCATCTGCCAAAGAGTAAGTCTGGAATAGTTGCGCTTGCGCACTTCGAACTCAACTACACAATTCACCCAAAAATCTTCAACTGTAGGTACATGTGCATGATTTTGACCAAGACGAGCTGCAAAGACACCACGAGGATCGTATGAACATCCCTCCTTGAAAAGCTTGAGACCAAATCTTGACATTTCATCGCTCATCAACTTAGCATCAACAATTGATCTGCATCTATATATGCTCATCTCAAATGGGAAACTCAATGCAGGCTTGCGTCTGTTATGCAAAAAAGTGTGCACCTCATGTACTTTCCTTAGAAACTCCATGAACATGACCTCATCCATTGGATATCTAGGTAGCATGACTGGATCACCTAAGAAGCCATATACTCTTATGTAGAACATGGGGAATTGGATAAACCAATTAGCCCACTCTGCCATTGCCAACCTGGCATCTACTGAAATTCTTATATGCAACTCATGATCAAGATCTCGCAACGTATGCATCAGGAATAGATCATTCATCCACTTGTAACGCCACTCTGACTGTGGGTAATGATCATACTGATTCATACACATGCTTAACACCTAGGGTTCCAATGACAGTCAAACCTCTAAACTTGCCTTGAAAGACCATTAAATATGAGGTAAGATATCATGTGGAATTCATGGGCCTTGAAGAACTCTGTCATCTGACGGTGGAGACTGTCATTGATCAATGCCAGCCAGTCATGGTGTTCTGTTTTGTCAACAATCTAGGAAATGACATAAAACATCCAAGGCTGGAATTTATTTGCTTCTGCTTGTTCTGTGACTCAATTAAGCAAAGTAATCATGGCTGCAAATTCCTCCTTGAACTCACTACGCCCAACATTCCTCAACAAAGTATTCTACGTCTCTTTCAACCACTTCTGAGCCATTCTTTTCTGACACTTTCCTTTTGCGCATACCACACCCTTTAACATTCTTCAATAGATATGATGAATTTTTCAGTGCATGGTGGTATTGCAAAACACTTCTCAATGTCTTCTGGCCCGAGGCTGCAAATAATATGCTCATCTGTTGATATGATTTCTCATGAAGTTGAATTGTAATGCTTGACACAAGCAATTACAAATTCAAGGCTTTGCACCGAGATGGGAATAGAAGTTGCTGCAAGCAAACCAGAATGATCAAGATTTTTTATTGTAGTGTTTCTTGCACCTTCCAAAGCATGCAAATCAAACACTGGATGCACATGATGCAAGTCGGTTTCGAATGTTCTCAGAAAATCGTGGAGCAACACTGATTTGGTCCTGATTTCTGTTGGAGAGTACTGCATGTCTGAAAGCTTGACTTTTGACTATGAACACGCCTATGTTCGGACAAGTTTTGCACGAGCTAAAAATAGATCGCTGATTTTTCTTCAGAAAAAGGCAAATTTTCAAAAAGAAAGCTAAGGCCTGGGTTTTGTAGATAATTTTATTTTGAAGAAACCCAGATCGTCATATTTTGAAAAAGCTGATTTTCTCAAGAAGATGCAAGTTTTCCTAAAAAGCAGGGCCAAAAAATTGAGGTCTGGGTTTTGTAGACAATCTCATTGTGAAGAGACCCAGATTGTCAATTTTTCAAAAATCTGAGTTTTTCCCAAAAAAGAAAGATCTCCTAAAAATGACATCCAAAATTTTCAAAAAAAAGTTGAGGTCTGGGTTTTGTAGACAATCTCGTTTTGAAGAGACCCAGATTGTCAAATTTTCAAAAATCTGAGGATTTCTTGAACATGCGTGAAAAATTATATTCTCTTGAAATTTATAAACTTTTCCAATCTTCAAGAGGAGCCAAGAACAAGTAGACCCAAATTGATGAAAGTTGAAAATTTTGACCACCTGTTTCTGAAAAGTGATGCCCTAGAAAAATAGACCACGAAAAAGTGTGCTTTTGTGCTTCCCACTCTCAAATCCACGAAGAACACTAAAAAATTACTTCATTTAAGCCTCCAAATCTTGATGAGAAGAAAAATTTATGTTTCTTCCCTTGAAAGCTAACCTGCAAATTATGAAAAATGAATGCTCAGCTTTCTTAAATAGGGTTTTAAGATAAAAGGTGTTTTCATGCAAAACCCTATTATTTCGGAATCTACATGCAAAAATATCTAACTTCGTTTGCGTCAACATGGAGAATTCCTAAAAAATAGGGCGGCAAAAGCATTTATTGATGAAGATGTTTATGAAAAAATTTCTAAGTCAAGATGACTTGGGCGCCTTCCTTGAAATAAGGTGCCTATATGCTCCAGACTTAGTTTATTTTTCGAAAATTTCAAATTTTGCTTGCCTCTGCCTCCATTGAAGCCTACTTCTGCCTTTGACGATCCGTCAAATTGGTACTATCAGTTGATAATCTCATCTTTGATCACTGCTAAAGTGATCCCCAGCTTTGTTCCAACTTTTGACGTTATCTGATCGTGTTTGCAAATCCTCGATGCTGCTAACAAAGAGCAAAATGGAAGAAAACATGGCGGGGGTTAAAAAATTTCTAAGTGTTGAACACTTGGGCCCCCTCCTTGAAATAAGGCGCGCAAGTTCCCTTGCCACCATTTTTATGAAATTTTCAACTTTTACTTTGCTTCGTTTTGTGTGTAACTGGTGACCCCTGTTTGGATGTCATTTTCCACCAATTTGTGAACTACTAGGACTGAAAGTTAGTCATTTTGGCAAGCCTGATCAAATATGAGAAGAATGATACCTCATACCAGCCTCTATTACTGTACCTGACTGATTCTATGAAAGCCGGAATTGGGCTAACAGAGATGTTTTGACAAATTTTTGAATGGACGAAAAATATTCCAAGGCATGGCAGTAAAGGCGCCAAAGCATCCCAGTATTAGTCAAAATTTGATGATTTTCAGCTTTTTTGTGACTTTCTTCATTTTCTGTGTTTTCGCCTCTGTTTGATCTACATTTCCCATCGTCTAACAGATCCTCTAAACAGGACGATGAATTCGTTGAAGAGCCTGAACATATTTGAGGTGACCTCCAACTTTTCAAACCCTTAAAACTGATTTTGAATGCATTTGACTAGATATGAATTGGGTTGACAGGTCAAATTGCACATTTTCTGAAAAACACGAAAATTTTTCTAAGGCATGAGATTGTAATGTCCCCAATTTCGCCCTACGCTCTTCATTTGGATTTAGCCTATTTTCCGGAAATCCGTAGGCTTGTCAGAGCTAAAATCAGGGTTTCCTTCTTTGGAGGTTTTTTGGCGTTTCTCAGAATTTACTATTTTTAGTAAGTTCTAATTTTGGCAGTGGTCCAGTTGGCAGCTCTTCAATAAGTTTTCCATTTCAGTTGGTGCAGTTGAATAATGTTGAATTTGGCTATTGAGGTGTAGAAGGGAAAAATGAGTTATTTCAAGTTAATTAATGTTTTAATTTTAAGTTGACCCCCCCTTGGCCTAATATGATAACTTGGAGTTGTTTTAAAAGGTGTTCATGAAGGGAGGACGCTTCATGAGGAAATATTTAATATTTTATTATGTTTAAAATGTGCTTTGGAGTTGGACGCCAAAGTTGAGGAGGAATTATTTATCTTTTAAAAATTAAATGATCCAAATTCTTTGGGTGTACCTTGGAGAGAAAAGGTGGAAAATCAACAGTCACCTCAAGTTCTTTAAAAGAGAGAGTTTGCTCCAACATTTATCATCCATTGTTTATGCTAATGTTATGTTGTCGGAATGACTTCATGTATTTGGCTTCGAGGAATGCTTACCTCCTAGCATTTGTCCAATTTCGTGTTTGAAAGATAACACTTAGTTGGTTTTAAGACTACTTCTCATCCAAACTAGCAGATTGAGCTTCAAAGTTGGAGAATTTTGGTGATATTTTCAGTTTCTATGTTGTTGGTGTTCATACAGCTGAAGTAGTTTTTTATGAGCAGTTTTTTCAATAAATAAAATATTGTTCTGGGTATTTTGGCAAAGTGATTCTTGGCACAAGGCGTCCCTTTCCACAAGAGATTAGAATTTAATTCAAAGTCATTATTTTTATATTGCAAAATCACACCTCCAACAAGCCGTACCATTCTTGTTGGGCATTGGAGTTCGTGCCAAATAATTGAAGGTGGTTTGAAGTTGTTTCAACATTGCAACTTGGGCGCCTATCCTCCACAGAGCCTTTGCACTTCGTTTCATCACGTTTGGAGGCATATTGATGAAGTTGTGAGCATTTATGTGGTTTTCTGTTTGCTGGTTCAGTCTTGGCTGCAAGGCGAATTTGTATACAGCTCCAAGGGTAAATTTTATTTGCATATGGGTATTGATCCTATCAAATTATATGCTTGAGGCATCTCTTTTTGTGCAAGGACAGATTTTATAGTGAAGTGAATGATTTTATAAGTGAGGTCGACCCTCTCATAGGGCCGTACCATACTTCTAATGCCTTGGAATTTGTGTTGGATGTTTTGTTGAATTTGGAGCTTGGAAAGGGCTTGTTTCATGATTGTCTAGTCAATGAATTGATGAGCTTTCAGTTTGGTAGGAGTTTGCGGAGTGTGGTAAGAGTTTTGTTCATTTTTTGGTGTTTCAATTTTGTTGGTAATCATTTCCAGATTGCAGATTTTTTATATCAGTTTGCTTCAGTTTCTGATTTTGGTTTCAAGCTTCAATAATTGAGAGATTATCAAGTGGGGAAATCATCCTTTCATTGTGCTTTGTAAAGATTGTAATAACACTTGAAAATTGCAATTGTTTTTTCATTGTAAGACTGTAAACAGTAGTACTGTTCCAATCATTTAGATTGCTGCATATTTTAGTGTTAAATTTCATACATTTGTAACCCCTGGATGGTTTACCGCCAGTGTAGAGAAAGAACAATTAATCTCTCTTTAGTCACCCACTGAAAAAGTGGCGAATTCCCACTCATAAGTGGATGCCTGCCGCAGCGGATGAATTTGTTTGAATTGTAATGTTTTTCCCCCCACTAATCAAGTGGTAGCGTGGAAATTCTCTCATGGCTGGTTCACCACCTATTTACATTCAGTTGTAATTTACTTTCCAGTTATTGTTTAGTTTTCTCTGCCATATGACAACACCTCTCCCTCCTTGGGATTGAGTGTGCATTCTTGGCATTGAGATCATTTAAACTTGGATTTCAATTTTGGAGCTAACGCTAATTCAATTGGCATAGTGTTGATTGTGTTGTGAAATTCCAAGAAAAATTAATGTAATGTCCCCAATTTTGCGAGCATCAGAGTTCGGTGGATTTAGCCTATTTCCAACCCTCGTAGGCTACTATGACTGGTTAGAGGGTCTCTTTTGGCGATAATCAGAGGAATCTCTCCTTCAGCATCTCGTGTGGGTTCAAGTAGCCTTCAGTTGATTTAGTTTCATATACTTACTATTTATAGTAAGTCAGCCGGCAAGCAATTCTATTTATAGCAGGGCACCTAAAGTTCACATGTTGGCAGTGTCGATTCCTAAATTCAGTTGAGTTGGTGAAATAAGGAGTTTTGCCTAAGTTATAATGTTTAATTATTATTAAAGGTGACTTTAATAATAATTAATATTATATTATAACATTATATTTGCACTTTATGACTTGAGGGTCCATTCATCATTAAAAAGGGGGCCATTTTAATTAATTACTTGGGCGCCAATTTCAAGGATATATTTTAATATTCCAAAGTGCAAACATTTTATTTTTAAAATGTTTTAAAAGGCAAAATGGAGGGAATCAACCTATTATCTTTTATCCCACATTGGTGAGAAAAGTGTATGAGCTCCTCCAGGAAAAGTATAAAAGAATCTTAAGGGGCTCATTTGGTTATATTCAGAATTGGTTATTGGATATTTGTTTATGATTTCTCTTTGGCGTTTGGAAAAAGGAGCCTTAGGGTTTCTGCCAGCGTATCGGCTTTGGAGAACGAAAACTCTCCATTGTATCAGCATTCTGAGGTTGTGGAATATCAGCTGAAGGTGCTCACTGTTGGCTTCATCCAGAAGTCAAGTCTATGCTTCATCAAATTTACTACTTCAGTCTTGCAGGAGAGATTTGGAATAAGGGTTTCAACATCTTTCAAGTTCAGAAGATTATTTCCGGGTATCTTTCTTTGTAAAGCTTTCAGAAATTTATGCAATATCAATAAAGCTTTATTTTCAGCATTTAACTTGTTTCCAGCTGTATATCATTGCATGTTATGCTTCAGAAATTGTTAATCTCTTGAATGCATATTTTTTGTATGGTAATAATTGAGAAAATTTATAAAAAAATACAAACCCTAGTTATTCAGCAAAGTTTCATAGGTTAGAGACGGACAGGTCTCTTACAATTAAGGGGGCTTATTTCAGAGATCTTGGGCCCCCTCCTTGAAATAAGGCGCCCAACTTCTCCAAAGTTAGATTATTTTTCAAGATTTTCAAATTTCCTCGCCAGCCATTCACCACCTTCGTCAACTACGTTGACCGTCATTGCTAACGCATTGACCATGTTCACCGTTGTGCGTGCATGATCTACAAAAATTAAAAAATTGGCTAAGGCATTGACTGCCAAACGCCTCCCTTGAAATAAGGCGCCTTTCTTTTCCAGACTTAGAAATTTTTTCATAATTTTCACTATTTTTAGATTCCCCTCCTTTCACCGTTTTTCAAGCATGTTTTGTCGTAGATCAATCTGTGCAACGTTTGAGACTTTCAATCTGACACCTGGTAGCTGGCCATCCTCCATTGATGACCTCAGAGGTCCTGATTTATTTTCTGAAAAAAGAAAAAAGACCCACCAGAGAAAATTCGACTTTTTGACGATTTTGACTAGACCAGCGTGATTGGGACGTATTTTCAACCAATCAAAATCAATTTGAACCTTTTATGCAAAGATTCTATTTTTAGACATTTTCCTAAAAAGTAGGGCCGCAAAACTGAGGTATGGGTTTTGTAGACAATTTTGTTATGAAAAGACTCTGATCGTCAAATTTTGAAAAATTGGAGGATTTCTTGAACATGCGTGATTTCCTAAAAAATAGGGGCCGACATGCAAATTTCTATTTTTAGAAAATTTTGCTAGCATCGTTTTGACAACAAACCCAGAAAAACCCTATGGTCCATTTACTTTTAGAAATTTCTAAAAAATGAAAATTTTCTATTTTTAGAAATTTTGACCTTTTTTTGAGTTTTGATGACAATTTTTACCAGATTTTAACCATCTTTACAAGATGCCTTAATGAAGCAAAAATTATAATTTTGGGTACAACACCGTCTATAACAGCAGTTTACTTCCTCAAATGTTAATTTGTAATACATTTTATATATATTTTGTGAACCCTGGATGGTAGTACCATCGGAGTCCATCATTTGAATGCATTTTCATTTTGTAAGTTGGCCAGTTCATCGCCAAGAATTATAGCATTTTCATTCAGCCCATTTTGGCAGAAACAAGCTAGCATTATCAACCATTTTGGTTTGAGTCAAGATTAGAAATTCTACTAATGGCTTGCATTGCATACACGGTTCACTGAAGAGGTGCTAATAGGCCAGCTTTGCTACCTGCATATCACTTTACGCAGTCCATCGAAGAGGTGTTGATAAGGCTGGCTTTGTCATCTACATATTCTGGTCAACTTGCCACCATATCATTGTCATTGTATTCATTCAAAATAGTTGTGGTTCAAAGAACTGTATGCTCTCACCTTGCCCACTCTAGGATCTTGGTGATCAGAAAGTGGTCAAGGCATTATATTTTCATCTTCTATATTGCAAAAATAAAAATAAAAATAGGGTTTGTTGTTACATAAATTAAGATTAAACCTTTTTCTTTTTTTTCTATGATAATGTCAAAACTAGAGGTAAAACAACAAAATTGGGTTTTTTTTTCATTTCAGATGTTTAGTAGGAAAGATTTGGTGCTAAAGTGTCAATTCTTCAAAGGATTGCAATTAGTGTCTTGTGCCAACCATGCAACACTTCAAAATGCAAGTCCAATTGGAGTATGTTTGAATACGTACAGTCTAAAAGACACAAGTTGTCAATACAAATGTTGAATAATCTTCTTTATGTTCATTATAACCTTTGCCTCAATCACAAGAAAATATTGAGCATTGACTTATTTCCTATGATCTAAAGGAGCTTGATCCACAATCAGATTGGACTACCAAGGCTAAGGATTCCATCTTCAAGGAGGATGATTTTGCATGGGTTGATCAAGTAAATATAGAGGTAGAGGTAGTAGTCGTGATAGTGGAGGAGGATAGAGCACAAGTAGACCACTTTATTGTTGGTGTCACTGATACACAAGCGAATAACATGGATGCATCATCATTGATGAGTTATCTTAAACACCCATCCAAGACTTGACATACAAATATGGATTTTGGGAGGAGCGATGTAGGCTCCTCTTAGCCATAGTTAAGCTTTAAGTTTTGATATTTGTTTTGATACGATGGATTTCATAATCCACGAGTTTTGTATACATTTGTCAATATTTATGTATTTAATAAATATTGATACCTTCAACTAAAATTGACTTTTGAAGTCATGTAACTTTTGAATACTTGTGTATGTGATCAAAGTAGCATATATTAGATTAGTTTATTGTGTCTTGAAAGTTTGCTTACAAAAGGATGCATGATAAAAGCTTTAAATCCTTAAAAATCACTATGTTTCATGGTTCTTTCAATTTGTCAAGTCTTTGTTGAGTCTAAACACCAAGTCTAAACCCAAATAAAAAATTAGCTTGTTGAATCTAAGCTCAATTGAAGTCTTTAACTATGGTGGGAGAGGTTTGGTGAATAGGTTTCAAACCTTCAAAGGATTTCCCTATGTGTTAAAATTCTAATCACAATGACTGATTATATAATGCTTAAAGAACATTGAATAAATCATACAAATTACTCAAATTCAAATTGCAAAACTGACAATGAAAGTATACATCGACTTCCAAGCTGTAATGTCCCCTTTTGGGATTGGCCTAAATCTTGCACTAGAATCACAAGCTTAATGTAGTTAGGGTTACAACTTACCACTTAAATGCTTCAGACAAGGTAAATCTTGGTTTTATGTCCTACAATCATGTTAGATAATATTGGAATGTAATTCATGTGATCAAAACATCTATACAAAATTACATAATGATTTCAAGACTACCTAGACCACCCATATCCATAATACATAATAGAAGTTTTAATCACAATAGGACTTGGATGAGAAGCAGGATAAGTCCGCCTGAAGCTATTCATCTAAGCCCAAGAGCACGAGCGTCCAACCAAGACAACCCACCCCTTGGCCCCAAGCGATAGGAACGTCCAAACCAAGACAATTCCACCCTTGAGATGGGCTACTTAGTGGATACACTTGTATCTGCTTTTCCTCTCCATGCTATCTTGTCCATCCCCTTGTAATTGCAATTCCTTGAATCCATCCTAACAACCAATCATAGTTTGGCTTGATAGGGAAGCCTTGAAAGGGGTTTAATGTTTGTTTCCAGTAATCTACTTTCAGCCTACACCTCGGATAGAGTGTTCCACCTCCTTGGGAATCCTGAGATAGAGCTGAAGAGCACAAAAGATTTACTGAGAGGGGGGGGTGAATTAGAAAATCAACACAAACTTTCAACTCTTAATCTTTTTCAAACTTATTACAATCAACTTTTTGATATGAACCAATTTACACAAGTTGACACAACTTTTTGAAATGACTTTTACAAGGAAGTAGGCACCAACCTACTAGATTTACAAGAAAGATGATTTAGTAGGATACAACCTACAAGGAACACCTAAACCTTTACAAATTTAGTAGGCACCTACCTACAAGGAGCACCAACCCCTAATGCAAGGCACCAAACCTTGACTTGATGGATGTAAGACTGCCTTCAATCAGATCTACGCTATCCCTATCCTCCAATCTGCTCTATGTGATGAAAGATATCACCCTAAGCCCACACAAGAAGATGGGACACTGATATGAACTGCTTTTAACTTCACAACCACACCTCCATATTCAAAAAGAATGTCAATTATATACCTCATTCAAAGCTGACATCTTTTGAAGTAGGGGCACAACCTTTGTTAAATTCGCACCTCTTCATTTGTGTGTGTATTAGTCTAAATTTAATTTTCCCAGATATCTAACACATTTTCACTTTACTTATCTTGCAGCCGCACTTTTTCAGAAGCTAATTGAGGAACATGTCACTTGATGACCACGTCACTTGGTGAAACATGTCCTTTCATATTTCAAAAATGCGTCTCATTGGTTCTTCTTAAACACATCAATTGAAATTTGTTTTTTGTTATCAAGAGATCACATACTGAAGTCACGTCTTTTATGAACTGCACTTGTTTGTGAGTTACGTCCTTTCAATCCTTCAGCGTATTCTCAAAAACAAAAGATTAGTTTGATTCGCATCCATTCAAAGACGTTTTATGTAAAAGACACGTCATGCTCTGTAAAACAAACTTTATTTGTGTCTCTTTAGTGAGTGACACCATTGCATTAGTTAACGACTTTTAGATTAAGTTTGTTGACTCTCAAAATACGTAGTAAACGCGTCATGAACCGATATTTTGAATTTATATTGCCCTTCGTTTTAGTCAACCCATCACTTAGTAAACCTTTTAACTGAATTTAGAACTTTTCTTCAAACTTTTGACTTCGATTAGAACACAGCTTGTGTCCTGTAGATGATAGTTTATTTAATCTTTAAATTTGATCTCAGATGTATTTAATCTTTAATTTTGATCTGAATATTTGCTCCTTTCATGAAGAGAATCTGATAGATAACTCCACTTTGAGTGTTTGATCATTGACAAGCACCATTTAACTCAGCAACCTGTACCTCTGGAATAATATACTTTGCATTAATATGAACTTATCAGATTGAATGAGTGTTGAATGATAATCTGATCTGTAGCCCATCGAACTAAATGATCTTCAACATGTTCGACCAAGCATTCTGATTGTAAATTAGATGACTATGACCCTGAATTTAATCAATCAGGTCTGATTCTCCATATGATTTGATTATTAATCTAATTTGAACCAGCACCTTG
This sequence comes from Sequoia sempervirens, assembly GCA_007258455.2. Taxonomy (NCBI): domain Eukaryota; kingdom Viridiplantae; phylum Streptophyta; class Pinopsida; order Cupressales; family Cupressaceae; genus Sequoia; species Sequoia sempervirens. The sequence goes on along the minus strand of VDFB02000008.1, from coordinate 283,431,924 downwards.
AGCTTTATGATAATCCTATTTAAGTCTTGCATAATGATTCTGAATCTTGTCATCAATAACAATTTCTTCAGCACTATCTTCAGTTAGTTTTGTTCTTACTCATATATGCTTATGTTATCTTCAGTCATGCTTATTTTGACACAAATGACTCCACCTTTTTCACTTAACATTAATGACAATATGAACCATCTGCCTTCACATTTTGACATCAATGACAATATTTCCAACAAGAGTTTATCGTCAACCATTCCCAATTGCTCCTAATTCCTTTTGCTCTGTTTTTCTAGAGGAGATAGGATAGTTTTAGCGTTAGCCTAGTTGTAGTTAAGATAGCATTAGCATTGTCACACCTTTAGACCTCATTTCCACGTCCATGTGCAATCTATGAGCCTCTAGCTTCTCATTCTCCTTTATGTCTGGAAAAACCTTAACTCCATGGCCAATAACACCAAGAAATGAGATCGTGCCCTTGTGTAACTCCCTCTAAAATCTATGTTGCAAACATAACACAACCCCACACTACTCCCCCTTGCATTTTTACTTTTGGTATCTAGCGTTGTCACAAGTTGGAGAAGGGTTTTCTTTTTATTGAAAGGGTCTTTTGATAAGGTTTCAAGGCATCGAAAGGATACTTAAATGGATTTGGTGGCTGTTCACCTCCACCCCCAACACTTCCACACTTTGATGAGGCTCAAACTCTTACATTTATTTGATTTTCTTCGACTTCATTGTCACTACTATCATTCTCACTGCTGCTCATGTTGGTTTTGTGAGATATAATAAAACTTTAAACAAAAGAATGAAAAAAATATCAAACATTTCTTACTTTAAGCTCTGAAACAAAATTGAAAAAAATAAAATAAAAGGATAGAATGACTTAACTTTTTCAAGAAATTATTGTTTCCTACCAAATATGCCTTGGATTCACCCTCCATTATAACTTTTCCTTCAAACCCTGCTAAAAAAAATTGTTTCTCCTTCAACTTTCAAACTTTTCTTTAGCTTGCAATATTTTTTTGACACACATAAAATGAAATCAAATGGCAATAAAATGTGGTTGTTTTTCCCATTTAGGGTGGCCTATGCTGTGGGGGCCCACCAAAAATGAGTAACTAATTGTTCTTTTAATTGCTTTGTGTGTGTTGTCTTTTAAAGTGCGTTGGAATGGAAAATTGGGGACAATTGGTTGTCCACTTTACTTTCTCTTGTCCCCACGTTTTGAAGACATTTCCGGAGGTTTTTGGATTTTTGGGGATGGCCCAAGGATATCCCCAACACGTTCTCTTGTCCCCGAAATGTTTTGAAGATGAGAATGCATCAAAAAGGGTTGGGGACGCATCCCCAGGTTTCCTTGCTCAAAAGTAAAGATATATGAGTTATCCCATTGTTCTCCCATTTTTCATCCAATGGGAATAGCACCCATTGTACTCCTTCGAGCAAAAATGGATCAATATATTTAGAATCACCATTGAGAACAAGCTAGAACATGGGTGTTCCCCAAAGAAAGTTGCACCTAGTCCAAATTATCAAGCATTTCATGTTCATGCTCTATGGTCAAGATATTTGAAAAAAATTAAACTTTAACAAAGATAACATAGGAAGTGTCATAGATATTTGAGAAATTCAAATCTTGCTTCAACAAGGTACATATGAGTTTAATGTGTATGTGGTCTAGCATCTAAGTCATAGGACAAATGAATACTATGTAATCAAATACTAAGTTGTTGGGTCCTTCACTTTATCCCCTATACCCATGTGGATTCAGTTTAGGTGCAGGTTCATGAAGAGTCTGCCCCTAGGTATGCCCAAGGTCCCACTCAATCATAGGACAAATGAATCCTATGTAATCAAAAGCTAAATTGTCGAGTCCATCACTTTACCCCTCCTACCCATGTGGGTTCGATTCAGGTGTGGGTTCGTGACGAGTCCGGCTTCGAGTACAACTAGGTTTTTGCACGGCACACCTGGGTGAAGCCTTGGGCATACTTGGGGCATACTCAGACAAACCCGAGCGTACCCACGGCTTGGGGCATCCCTTTTTCTTACCAAAAAAAAAAATCTATGAAAACAGAAAAGTCACTAAAAAGGCATCAATCGCCTTAAAGTGAGGGCATATTATGCTTTTCAACTCACTTCACAAACAACATTTTTCGCCTCCAAGCAGCCATTGTTGGGTTTTGAAGGTCAATGCCATTTTTTTAAGGTCAAAGCTATGGAGGAGTTAGACCTACACAAATAAGGGAGAAATAGCTGCACAAAGAAGACCTAACCATCAAAGGTGAGTAAATCTTTCATTTTTCAAGTTTTCAACAATTTTTTTGAAGATTTTTCAAGTTTTTTTTTTAAATGAATTTTTTTCTTTTAATTTTTTTGGTAAGCTTTGATTTTTTTTTAAAACTTTTTATGCACAATAAGGGGTTATAAGTCAATTTACTTTTTTTTAAATCAATTGTTGTGTTGAATGTTTCTTGTTTTAGGTTCATACAAAATGGTCGGTAGTTCAGTTGGCCCAAATGCTATGAGTCAATTTAAATATGATGCATCGTCAACTCTTTGACGATATATGACAATGATTCAACAACTTCCTGGTGTTGGGGGTTATCTTCAGCATCGTAGCCAATATGAACTCAGTATAAGAGCTCATACTTTTGAGTGAAAGCTCACTTATGCATTATTCCTTTACAAATATTGGATTATATTAAAGAATAGGAGGATGCTGACATGGCATGTAATAGATCTAAGGCTATTGCACATCCTCTTGCCAAGAGAAGCTTGCACAAACCTCCTAGTGGCTTATCACAACCGGCTACCCCACATGCTTTCATGCCAATGCCACCATCTTCTGAAGGAAATAATGTTTCAGTTTCACGAAAAAGAGGCCCATTGGAGAATGCCTTTGAAAATGAAGTGAGGGAGATTGCAAATCAGAGCACTGCTCATTGCATTTATGCCAATGGACATCCTTTCAAACTTGTTAGATAACCTTATTGGTGGGAAATGGTGACGGCCCTAATACAACTTTTGATTATGTTAGTCCTAGGTATGGAAAGGTGTGATCCACCTTACTAGCGAAGAAGAAAGCTTCAATAGAGGCATCATTGAGAGTAATCATTTCTAATGGATGGAAAGATCGCAGAAATAGACCATTGATCAATGTTATAATATTGTCCCCTAAACGGGCAATATTTATGAAGGCAGTGGATTGTGAAGGGGAAATAAAAGATGCAAGTTTCATTGCCAATATCCTCATAGAATCCATTGAAATGGTGGGGTCTGAAAATGTTGTCCAAGTTAAAAGACAATGTGAAAAATTGTAGGGCAGCTAAGCTATTGTGGAGGGTACATATAATCACATTTTTTGAACACCACGTGTAGTCCACTCACTCAATTTGATATTGCAAAAGATTGGCACACAAATTGAGTGGGCCAAACAAATCTACACGAGAGAAGATCCAAATGTTTGTGACTAATCATTATATGTCACAAGGCATATTCAGACTTTCTCCAAGTTGGAGTTGTGGAACTTAATTTAAATTTAATTTTTTAATATATTTTTTAAATTTTTAAATTTTAATTTTTTACTGTTGATTTGTGACGTTTTTTTTTCATGTTAGGTTGTTGAAACTCAATTTGCATCTCACACAACCGTCTTAAGACGATTGTGAAGGTGCAAGAGGCCTTGAGTTCTATGGTCATCAACAACCTGTGGAGTGTATGGAGGTAGTCAAACACAGAAAGAGCCTAAAAAGTAAAAGCATTGATCCTAGATGATGAGTGGTGGGCTAATGTGGATTATGCTTTGAATTTCACCAAACCCATCATGAGCATGATTAGGTATGCTAATACTGATCGCCCATGTTTGGGTGAAATATATGATGGCATGGATTCCATGGTGCAAAAAATAAGAGCAATAATAGAAGCTAATGAACATGACTGAACAGAAATATTTTTAAAAATTGTGCAAAAGATTATTGTTGATTGTTGGAATAAGATGACCACCCTTTACATCTCTTAACATTTTCTGTGTTGCCAAAGTATTATAGCAAAGAGGTACTTTCATTGCCAACAAGTGTGCCACCATATAGGGATGGGGAGGTTGCTCTTGGCTATAGTATTAATAGTGATTAATATAGACTATTTTAATTGAAATAATATAATAAATAATAAATAAAGGCATATATAATAAATGATACATACATATATATATTAAAATTGTTATAAAAATAAATTAAAAAACATGGAAGCCAACTTGTGATGGGTTGGCCCCTATTCAGGCCACCCATCATACACTGTTGGTTGCTGCCATGGTCGTAACCCCCTCAAGTTTGACTACGATCAAGGGTCTCCCCCATACAAGGGGCTTCAGCCCATATAAATGAAATAATTTTATTAATAAAAATATAAATGGTTGTTGTGTTTCACACAGCTGAACATCCATAATTAGAAATATATTTCCAGATGAAGATATCCAAAGTATTGTCTTGAGCAAATTTGGCCTCTTCATATCTTCAAAACATCATGATGTTTCCGCTCTTCTAGACAAATATAGGAAAAGTGTTGATGAGTAGTGGTATCTACATGGTCAAGGCTCCATCTACTTGTAGACTCTTGCAATTAAATTACTCTCCCAAGTATGTATCATTTTATTTATTTATTTTCTCATTTTTCATTTGATGCTATTATGCAAATATATTATATTTTTCATTTTATAATAACATAATTTTATAATTTATGTTTAAATTTTTGAATCTATAAAATTAAAGACTAAATGTTGTATGCAAACTCAACAGGTTGCAAGTTCTTCATCAACTAAGCGGAATTGGAGTACATACTCCTTCATCCACTCGGTCAAGCACAACCATTTGGGTGCAAAGAAAATAGAGGATTTGGTCTATATACACTCCAACCTTTGTCTCGTCACATAAGAAACCTGAATACAATGAGGGTGTGACAAAGAATTGAGATCTAACCCGAGTGTGCTGATTTAGTTACTACAGTTGCATTGTTTGTTGAATTCTTTATAGATGAGGCAACTTTTGCACTTGACACACCTAGTGGAAGTGGCAATCCAATTGATTGTGGTTCAAATGAAATTGAACAAGTGTTGACCTTGATGCTTTTGATGAAGAAGAATATGAAGAATACATGTTGATTGCAATTTGAATTTTCATTTTGTATTGACATTTTGAGACCTGAGTATTTTCATTTTTACAAATTATGAGGCATTTAAAAAATCTATTTATTGGCAATTATGAGTATCATTGTTCTTACAATTAAAGTTATAGTTTTGAAAATGTTATATATATATATATATTCCTGTACCTGTATGCAAAGAAAAAAATTTGTTGTACTGCCATATCAGTACCTGTAGTCATACCCGCACCCATACCTGTACCTACACCCATACCTGAACCAATAACTTAGATCAAATGTAATTCCTAGGTCTTGGGAATATTAAAAGGTCACTTATTCATCTTTACCAAAGTTTGCATCAAAATTTTAAAAAATTATATTTCTAAAGGGAAGGAAAGCAAGTGACTGAATGTATGGTTACCTTGTTCACTTGAATCAAGAACAATAATAAATAAAATATTAAATGCAAATGTCAAATGCTAACTACAAGAGTATCTAGAATGTCACAACAGTGTACCAGCTTCCTAATCTTAGCAAGAAAACTTTCAAATATTTGTTTGAAAATATACAACAAAATACAAGTCACTATTGACAATATGAATATCTCAAGCATATTAAGACACAAGATCAATCATTGACAGTATGAAGATTCGCTACCAATTAAAACAAAAAAGCTTGTGTTCATTATGAGGTCATCTATACATCAAAAACAATTGTAGGGGAGAGCAGATCAAGGAGATTGAGGAGCTTTAGACCATCAATCTATAAAGAATCACTGCTGAACAAAGATGATCTTCATCCCCTGCAATTTGGATTTTTCCATGTTTAGTGCATATTTATGACCATAAGACAATTCCATTTAGCATAAGTCTTGTTTCTCTTGATAATATCAACAGTAAGGAGAATTTTGAAGCATTTTCGAGAGAAATATAATATTCATTGGCGGTACCCAGTTTCATTTGAGAAATTTCCAATACGCTAAGCATTTTTTAATTTGGCGAGTCTAGGTCTGACTTATATTTTTTGGCTGCAAAGTCTGAGTCGATTCCAAATCTGATAAATAATTTATTTTTGTAGTCTATAGAGAGGCTATATGTTATAGATTAAAAGTTTCAAAAGAAGCCAGTTGAAGGCTGCAGTAGATAACAGAGACGAAAAATGGAAATTAGAAAAACTCAGAACCTGGTAGCACGTGACTAGGAATTACAATCTAAAATGCTCTTATCAAACCTTGGAGGAACACAGAAAATTAGCTTAGATATCTTAAAATGGACAGATGACACTCCATATACAGTGCCTTGAAAATTTTGCACCTTGGTCTTTAGTCTTCTTCCCTCCTCTGTGTTCTTGTTGCAGGAGATAAGAGATTATGTGTGAACTTGGATGCTGGCCCCTTTCCTGCAACTGTTTCTTATTTCTAAACTGCCCAGGGGTTCCAATCCAATCATAAATAGCCATGCAAACAGCCAGGTTGACTGTGCTGGAGACAGCTAACACTGGTAGAGAGTATTTTCTAGTTACAATACACTACTTCACTCTTGCAATATAAAAAATGACTTCTCTTAGTATGAAGAACATTTCATATGTTTATATCAAAGAAGAAATTGAAAGAACACAAATATCTCACGTCACTCTCCTTTGTCACCACCAAGAAAAAATGTTTTGCCCATAAAGAAAGTTATCAAATGTACACACTATTAATGACGGTATATTAATGAATAATGTATCTTTTCACTGTACAAAATGACATACATTGTAGACACACAAAGAGAGATTCAATAAATGAAGTATCAAAAATAGAACATCTACCTGCAAATGCAATCCTCTCATCTTTGCTATGTGAGAAGATTATGGCTTGCTCTTTGGACAGTAATGGTAAATTTTTCCCCATCATTGATTCCACCCAAGCTACACTAGTCTTTCCAGCAACATTAGGTAACAAGAATTCAATCATATTTTCAATTATGACATTCTTTCTCTTTCCATGATTCTCCTCGCTTGAAGACAAAGATAATACAAGTATAACAGCATCCAGAACAATCTTGTGTAATGTAATGTGTCGATATCCACCGTCAGTCTGAGGTACTACCAGTGTCACTAAAGATGATTCTATGCCCACATCATCCTCATCAGTTGATTTACGAGAGGTCCCAACTCTAAGAGCTTCATACAGAGAGTTGAATATAAAGTCTGTCATATAGATGTCCTGCCCAGACATTGATGAAGATAGATAGGCTGTGTGTAAATTGCCTTCTTTTTCCATTGAAATCAAGCAAGCTGCAAGCTCTTTACGCTGCACAAGCAATCTCGCAATTGTGCAAGAAAAAGAGAGAAGGGAAGGAAAAGGAGGAGAATTCTTCTCAAGGAATTTCAAGTATACAATTACCTGCATGAAATACACTACAAATCTATAGGTGAAAACACCAACAAATTTAACAACAATAGAAAACTTCTAGCTTACTAAGTTAAGTGTAAACTAGAGATATAAACAGCTATTGAAATAGCAAGCAAATGTAAAGATGTATAATTACATCAACAAAGTACACAGTTGCTTAAAGCAGTTGGAAAAAAAATCAACAAATTCTACAACTCATGAACATGTAAGATGTGTCCTAAAAATCTATCCTTGAAAAACACCAACTAAATCATCCATAAGTTTTATATCATATCATATTAGCATTTACTCTAATTAACAATTTACAGCAGTGCTTTCACAACGCTTTACCACTTCAAATGTTGTTTCGACTAGAACAGCATGTTGAATAGTTGGTAGAAGACTACCAAGGATTGCATGTGCATTTGGATGAGTTCCAATTCGCTCCAACCATCCCAGGTTATAATTAGGTGGAATAGAGGTTCTTGTAGTCTCTTCAGCCATATCTCCCCTTGCTAGGTTGTAACAGTCAAAGGAAATGTTTGGTGTGCAAAAGTAACTTTGGCCACTGTCTACAGACGGTGATACCTCATTCAAGAACTCAAATGAGGTATTGAAGATACGCATAAAGAAGCAGCGTGCTTGGCAACGGATAAGGCTATTCTTGTCAGAAAGCTTACAGGAAAAATATTCTACAAAAGCCGTGACTTCTTTCTCATCAGACTTGTCAATGATCACTTTGCTAATTGTCAAATAAAGTTTTCTCGAGTCTACAAAGTGCTTCCCACCAGAAGCTACAGACCCTTCCTGCAGGTATAAAAGCTCGCACTGCAAGATCAAAGTGGAATGAACCCATAGTAAATCAGTTGAGTGACAATGTGTACCTGTGATTGATGAAATAAAAGAATAAGGGCATACCTGCCACATGAAAGGTAAGACTGAGACAAGCTCTGGCTCTTGACACAAAATCCTTCGCATCCATCCCCAGGATTTTGATAAAGTCTGTAACAATTATCAAGAAAATGGAAACAACATTAAAAGTAGATAATTCTGCAGTTTCCATCCTTAATCTCATAAGAAACGAGGTAAATCAGTAGCAGCCAACCAAGCATTTCAAAGACATGGACATCAAAGGAGATAAGATATTTATATAAAAAAGGGATCCACAATAAATGCATAATAACAATGATGTGTGTATAAAGTATCATAAAGCTACCTGCAAGCAAGTAATCTGTGCAAAATAGTCAGGAGATCTGCATTCCCGTAAAACACGGCCAAGTTGATATACTTTATCAACTTCTTCTAACTCTTCTATTATGGATTTTGGCAGCCTACCAACTACTCCAGATGTGTTCAGAAGTGTTACATTTCCTCTCCAATCAGAAGTGTCCAGTACAATTTCACTAGAGACAGTTCTATTAGTATGCGTTTTATTCAGTTGATGGGAATTTATTAATTCCTCTGCCTTAGCATCAGAAGTCATTGCCTCTGATGCTAGATCATCTACTTTCAGCTTTCCTGCAGTTTCATCACTGTGTGACTGTCAATACTATTGCCTGTATCATATCGAGCAACTTTCAACAAACATATTGGCAATGAAGATAACATTTCAAAATAAATATAATTTGATCAAACTTCCATCCAAATTAAACCACTATACTTTGACCAAAGAGTTAAAATCTATAAGTGATTTCTACAATGCATTGGCATCTCCACGGGAACAGGAATACCAAATATTAATGACCCCACCAACATATTCAAGTTCTCATAGAAAAAACAAAGGAAGAAAGAAATTATATTCATGTCCATGACAAATCACCAAAGTTGATCAATGGAGTTCTAAGGAAAACTCAGTTATAATGGAAATCTGATAGGGTATGAAGAATGCTAGGTTATGAAAAGTAACTAGAAAACCCAAAAGCAACTAAACCCCAATCCATAATACCCAAGCACAACTACAAATAGCCATGTGGGGGAAAGACCCTTAAACAAAACACAGAGATGATGATGACCAAGTTGGAGCTGGAATGAAGAACGGCAACAGGGAACTTATGTCACTAGATGCAAGAAACTCACATTTTTCCATTGAAAGAGACTTTGAAAATCTCAAGGGTGGAGGGTATACAGTAAGGGTCATGAGCAAGGACAAAATGGAGCCTTTGATGTTTAGATTTACCCTCTTCCTTTTACCACTGATTCATTAAGAAAAAACCATGAGGATGAGGTGATTTACAATGATGAAAGGTATCACAAAAGCTGTGATCAATAAACATCTCATATCCTGTAGTGGTGCTATGAATTCTAAATTCTCACATCAACAACTTATATATGTTCGATATAAGATTGCTACCAGTTACTTGAATTATGCTACCAGACTATAAGAATTATACCAAACACATAGACAAAAACATTACCAAAGGACCATATAAACATGAACATGGAGATTTTCCTTGGAGAAACCCAGTGTAGAAAAACTCCAGCATGGTCTATGGATGCAATTGATCTAACCTATACAAGATAAAATGGGGTTATGCCTCATTAGTGAGCAAGAACAAGTTAATTCCACTTGCAATTCAATACTTATCACTTCTCCTCTTGCTCTGAGATTTTCCTTCTCAAAGCTTATGAATTGAATAGAAAGATGTGAGGTCTCAGATCTATCTTATTCACCAATTTGAAATAGGGTAACACAATTGAACCATTGAAGTATACAAGACAAAACTAATGAGCCTTGCAAATATATACTGCTGTGCATCCTTTATATATCCCTGTGCATGCCTTTTGTATTATAAAAAACTTCCTGAGAAACTCATTTCCATCGATCTTACACAATTATACCTATCAAGGGATTTATGTTTTATATAATGATTACAATAGATGTTTGATTTAATTTTATAACTGAAATTGGCTTTGTTTAAGTTGTTTTGTAAAATCACATTGGTGTGCTTCTAAAAGTTTAGGGGGAATTAGACCTGCTGCACAAGACATAAATATCCTGTTACAAGAGTTCGTTTTGCTACACAAGATGCTGGTTATGTTGTGCAAGCTTACAACCTTGCCATGCAAGATACCAAATTTGTTGCAGAACACAAATCTATTATGTAATTTCTGAGCTATCCATGTAAGAACACTTTGTGCCCTTCTTTTCAATGCCGATTTTTTGTTTGTGTGTTTCCTGTTTTATAAAGGCTTTTTTTCTGTATTTTTTTGTGTTTTGTAATGCTGATATGAAAACTAGAAATGCATAACATAAAGAAAAATAGACCACTATGATAATAGATCCTCCGATATATGTTTATTTGATCAATATTCAACAAAACAAGGTAAACACAAGCATACCCGAAATAAATAAATAACATGCAGCTGCTGTTCTTCACTTCCAGCCAAAAAAAGCAACCCAATAATGGTTCGATTCTCCTTATGCAAGCTGCCTTTTTGATCGCAGGTAGTACAGATGTCTTCCCCAAGCCTAGGCACCCCTCTTAATGATTTTTATTGATTTTTTGAGAGCCTCAAGACTAAAAATCGCCCCTCCTTGAAAGGCCGACCTGCTGCAATGAAGGCTGAGAAATACTCAGCCGTACTTCTTCTTCAAGTCTGATTTTTATTTTAATAAGGAAATCTGCATTTGCCTATTCCTTAACTGGAGAATCTCTGAACAAAAGATCAAACCCCTTGGTCTTTCCGATCTGCTCAATAAAACATCTGAATGATGCCCTCAGAATACCAAATTCAACAGGTATTGCACTGCTTCAAATGGCTGCAAACACTGAAAAAGTATCGTTCTCCAATGGCATGAAGACTGAAAACCCTTGGCCTCCACTCTCAAACAAAAAACTTCATCAACAACAATCATAATCGAATGGCTACAAAGTAACCCTAAAGTGAAATATATAACTCCTCTTGAAAAGTTCGAGCTTCTCCAAAAAGCCAATTAATAACATTAAAAATGTTATTTATTTTCATTATTTTAATATTCCACTCAAAACTTAGGAGTTGACGTCCAATAATTAATTCATTAATTTGGCCCCCTTTTAATGACGTTTTGACCCTCAAGTTATAACTTTAAGTTATAACATTAAAATATCACCATTTAATTAATTAATGTTATTTTAATCAAATAACATTAATAACTTATTAAATGCATCATTTCTCAACACGCCAACTAAACTGGTAACTCATCCGATGATTCTCCATGTGATCATGTGCCTTACTAAAAATAGTAAGGGTCCCATACTGTCTATGTCTGACTTACTATAAATAGTAAGTTGAGCAAACTCAATCTTGGAAGCCTCAAACGAAAGCCAGAGCTAATCATCACTGGAAGCTGGAGGTAATACAAACCTCAGAAGACCCTCTCAACACCTTCATTAGCCTACAAGGGTCGCAATGATAGGCTAATCTACTGAATACAGATGTCTCACTTTGGAGGGTACATTACAATCCACCATAACTCATCTACTGCATAAAGTGACCATATTAAGAGAAGTAACCAAGATGCTGCAAAAGATAGCAATCGTGATGTTTATAACAGCAGCATTCCAAAATGAGTTGCGCTACAAAACAAGATGCTAAAGCAATTACATTTGTTACATAACATGCCAATGGTGTTTATGTTATAAATTAGGATCTTAGGATACTAATCATTATAAACAAAATATAAAATAAATAAAATGAGAATCATAGAAGCATAGATTTTACACATTACACAAGATATACATGGGGGAAACCCTTTGAAGTAAAAAACCTCATAAAGCATCATTTTATTAAAACACTTACAATAATGGTCTATTATAACATAGATTGAACCTGCGGAACACTTCTCCATATTTCCGCGTGGCGAATAATACCTCATGTGCATAGCGATAGAACTCACTATCAATCTCCAGATTCTTCACCTCTCAAATGATAGGGAACCTCCTTAAACATAGGAGAAAGGGTTACATAATACCTGAAAGGGCATTAGTCACACCTATTCAACAACCATTCATAAATAATCAATAATCTAATTACTAGACTATAATTATTTCAAATGGGATATGCTTAATAAGCATATAATTTACAAGGTTTTTATAACCTTATATTAGAACAATATATACATGTTATAAGGGTATGACCCCTAATAACATTATGTTCTAACAGTTTACAATGATTGTTTGGTACCTATGAAAGAGGAAAATCACCATTGTTGAAGTTTAAAAAAGAAGAAATCTGTTTTAACAAGTTTTTTGGGTGTTGTGTGTGTCCCATTTTAGTTTAGAATATTATCACAACAAAATGCCACCACTAGTATCTATAAAATATCATACCTAGAGGATAGTAGTACCTTGTGATGTCCCGATGCGGGCCCCTATCGGAAGGTGACGTAGGTCTGTCCGAGCGGTTTGCCCAGCCACGTGTCCGGGGTCTTCGGCAGGAGTACCTATCCTGGGGATGCCCCCTTAACGCTAAGAGGGGTGTCGTTCACTACCACCGGGCTTTTGGTGCAACGGTAACTAACTTGGTATGAGTCGAGGTCTCGAGAGACTCCCCAGCGTGGGGGTGATGGTCCCCGGAAGGTGGCGGAGCCGGCGTGTTCGGGTCTTGCAGTACCTATCACGGGGATGCCCCTCGCTAGAGGGTCGTTCACTCCCGGGCTTTTGGTGCACGGTAACTTGGTATCAGGCAGGTCCGAGGTGAGACTCGCGTGGTGGAGTTAGTTACCGTTGCACCAAAAGCCCAGACTGGTAGTGAACGGCACCTGCACCCCTCTTACTCCCACGTTAAGGGGGGCGATCCTCCAGGATAGGTACTCCAGGATAGGTTCCCGACCAGGTTGGACAGATCTACGTCACCTTCCGATAGGGGCCCGCATCGGGACATCACATACCTAGTCGAGAAACCATAATCAAAATCCTTTGATTGTAGCTAAGCAATTATAATGCTTCCAGAAAACTCATAGCAGCAACTAACGGCTGTTGATTTATATATGATTCATTGATCAATAAAATAGTTTTTGTTGTTTGAGGAGTGAGATCATGTTTCTGCACATCAATCTGATCAGAAAAGAGCCCACTTGAGATTTAATTTGAATAAGTTGAATGTTCATATTCCTATCTATATTCAATGCTCTGGTCTAATTTCCTAGAGTGTTATTATAGTTCAACAATTTAACTACAATCCACATTTGCAAAGCACGACTATTAACAATCCAACATGTGTATCCAAGGCAAAAACATCGACAATCAATTTTTTTCATGCAAACCCTCTCAATAAAATCTTCTATAGTGTGCATGTCAATATTTTGTCTTTAGTTTAGTTTAATATTAGTATAGCTTGATTTTTTAGTTGAGTCGCAAAGGAGCTTCCCCTCCTAATTTGAAGAGAGTTTTTACCTCAAACACTGCTCTATTTTCTACTGTCTTGCAAAAGACAAATTAAAACATTAACAATTTTTGGAGACTCTATTGGGGAATAAGGAAAATTTCAGCAAGCTTTTATTTTAGGATAAATGACCATTTGAGCTCCTAACACTCATGTTTTACAACCTAACTTGAATTGGATTGAACAAGAGTAGGAGAATATTTTGGATTGTCTAAGCTGCTTTGCTTTTGATCAAAAGAAAAGTCCCACACATTAGAGTAGTTGCTACCATTTTAGAAAAACAAGAAAAAAAAGTTTATCTTGCAGTAGAAAGACCAATATTACCTCCTCCTACTTAGAATTGGAGTAATTTGGGTTATAAGGTATACATAAGATCAACAAGAGAGGTAGGTCTCAAGATCCTATTTTTTGAGAGCTTCATCCTTCTATCAATGAGGCTTTACCTGTAGAAACCCCTGGTTCTTCCTGATCTAACTTTGACATTTTTTGAAGATTTTACCAGATAAAAGCATAGAATTTACAGAGCCCAAAAATGCAAAAACAAAATATAATTTTATTCCAGATAATGTCATGAAATTACAATGAAAAACATTCATACCCGAATAATGATCCTCTGATGAAGAAACCCTTAAGTGAATCTCACAAATCTGCTCAATGATGACTCCTGAATGAAGCCAACTCTCAGGCAATGATTTAGCTGATCTTTCACAGCCTCAAGATTGCATAAACACTGAAGAGGACAAGTTCTTCAATGCTGGTATGAAGACTAGCAGCTGAAACCCTAGGTCTCAAGCTCAAATCCCAAGAACTCAAAAGGTTGCAATATCAAAAGCTCATAATGGATGAGGCCGATTTTCTTTTTGAGTCCTTAAATACTTCTCAAACAATTCCCTCCAAAATGCTTTTTAATCATTTAAATATATCTCAAATAACTTTTATTGTTGACTTTATATTATATCACCCAATTATGGCGAGCTTTTTCATGAAGTATTAATTGCACATTCACTTTAAAATGGCCCCACTCATTATAAAGTTAAATAATAACTTTATAATATACTTTTATAATGAAATATCATTTAAAAGCCATTAAAATATTAATAACTCATTAAATGCACAAAATTAAGCCATATCAACTAAAAGTGAAGTCAACACTGTAAATCCACATATGATCAGGTGCCCTGCTAATAATAGTAACTCTGACTCACTGCCAAGGTGACTTACTATAAATAGTAAGTGCATCAGTCTGAGCTCAAAACCCACTGTCAAAGCCAAATACTGAACCTAGCAAAGCACTAGAGAGAATTAATGTCGCCAATCGACCAAGTAATAGCCCCTGAAGACCCTCTAATCAAGTCCATTAGCCTATGAGGGTCAAAATGATAGGCTAATCCAACAATAACTGATGCTCGCAAAAATGGGGACATTACATTATCCTTCTATCAATGAGGCTTCTTCCTCAAGAGTTCTAGAGCTTGTTGAAATTTTCTTAGGTTTGGGAAAAGAACCACTACAAACAATTGATGATCACAATAACCACAATGGTCAACTAACCATATGACTCAAGCAAGAATTTTCCAAAGTTTCATAGTGACGACACATTGTAAAATAATTGTGAACACAGAATTATTGCCAAGATAATTGATTAATAAAATAAGAAGCAAATACATTCTTATATAGAACTACAAAGAGCTAATAATAGTGAGACTAATAAAAGCTAACTAGAGGCTTAACTGAAAGCTAAAAAAGCTAATTGAAAGCTTTAACTGATCCTAACTGAAAGCTAACTAAAACAATAAAAGAATATACTTAAAGTATATTCTAATATCTTATTTAACCATTAAACTAATTATAACAATATTATTTTAATACCCTCCCCTAATGGTCAATCTATTAACTACACCAAGCTTATCCTGAAATTTTACAAACTTCTCAAGATTCAAAAACTTGGTTAGAATGTTTGCACTCTAGTCATCAATGCAACAATCCTACAACATTACTAATCCATCTTCTACAAGTTGTCGAATGAAATGACAATGAAGCTCTACATGCTTGGTACACTTGTGGAAGACTACATTCTTGGCAAGCTTTAGCACCCCTTGATCGTCACAAAAACAAGGGTGAAGACCCTACTTGAGACATCTGCATGTTTGAAAGCATCCTTCGAAGCCATACTGCCTCCCATGTTGCTTTGATGGTTCCTCAATATTCAGCTTCAATTGAGGAAATAGCTACTGCCTGTTGCTTCTTACTAGTCCATGTGACTGCACCCATGCCAAGACTAAAAACATAGCCAAAAGTGGACGACCTCTCATCAACTGAACCTGCCCAATCTAAATCTGTGAACCCAACCAGCCTAGGATCTTTGATTCTGCTATACAAAATGCCAAAGTCAAGTGTCCCTTTCACATATCTCAGTACCTGCTTCACTGCAACCCACTGTTCTGCCTTTGGGGCTGTCATTAAACGAGAAATGTAACTCAAACATAACTCAAATCAGGCCTAGTGGTTGTAAGATAGATAAGGCTGCTCACTAGTTTCCTAAAAATTGACTCATCCATCACCTTTGAGTCTGTGTTGGCTGAAAGCTTCAACCCTTCTCCATGGGTGTAGATGCAATTTTGTAATCTGTCCATCTGAACTTGTCTAGCAAACTTCTAGCATATTTAGACTATGAAACAAAAATGCCACCACCTGTTTGCCAAACCTCTATACCTAGGCAATAATGTAGGAGGCCTAAGTTTCTCATGTCAAAAGTGTCACACAAATTACATTTGTTTTGCTCAATCAAATGCTCCTCACTACCTGTAATGATGATATCATCCACATATAAGACAAGAAGGATGATGTAATTGCCTATTCTCTTGACATATAGATTCGGATTTGAAGGACTATGCTAGAATCCCTGTTGCCCCAAATACTTGTCAATCTTGATGTACCATGCCCTGGGTGTCTGCTTCAAGCCATAAAGGGCTTTTGTCAATCTGCAAAATTGATGCTCCTTTCCTGTAACCTGAAAACCCTGAGACTGTGTCATGTACACTTCTTCCTCTAATTCGCCATTGAGGAAGGCACTCTTGACATCCATTTGATGGACTTTCCAACCAAACTATGTTGCCATGGCTAGAACTAACTGAATGGTGCTCATCTTTGTTGTAGGAGCAAAGGTCTCCTCATAATCAATACCTGCTCTTTGCGAGAAACCTTTAGCCACCAATCATGCTTTGTACTTATCAAGTGTACCATCAACTTTGTACTTGACTTTGTACACCCATTTGCAGCCAATGGGTTTCTTCCCTGGAAGAAGATCTGAAAAGACCCAAGTCTTCTTTTTCATAAGACTTTGATGTTTTGTATCCATGGCTTTTTCCCATTCAAGTTTACCTCTCACCTTTGCAAAGTCCTATGGAAAGAAAAATTAACAGTGTTATGTATGTTGTTGCCTATGGATGACCAACCCTCAAATAGTTAATCATCCCGAACATCACCAATGAGATTTTCCCGCCACTTAGGTCTCATTGTCGAACCCTGTCTATCCAAATCAGCATGAGCATCATGTCGTGTAGCATCTAGTACTATATCATCTGGATGCTCTTCCAAGTTCTCCTAAAGAAGATCATCTAGTACTGTTGGTGGTATGTGCCTGGGGGTTCCACATAATCAAAATCATCAAAGTCCCCCCCTTCAAGTGTAACTAATGGAAGATGAACACCTAAGTCCTTAGCCTTCAAAGGCTGATCCGCAGTACTCTCGATGTTAGAAGAGACCTGAAAAGGCCCAACTTCTTCATCAGTCACCACATTCCTGTTGAATGTTAAGCGGTCACTGTGCACATGAATCAACCAATAGGCTTTATCATTATCATTGTACCCTGTGAGCATTAACTTCTAGCACTTGGAGTCCAATTTGGTTCTCTTAGCATCTGGAATCCAAAAATATGACTCACTTTTGGTTTCCTCCTAGACCATGCTTCCTCTAGGGTCTTCTCCTTCACTGCCTGTGTCGGAGACCTGTTGAGAAGATAAACAATAGTATAAACTGCCTCAGCCTAAAGCCTCTTGGGAACATTCTTGTTCTCCATCATACATCGCGCCATCTCTGTAATAGTTCGATTCCATCTCTCAAAAACTCCATTCTGTTGTGGAGTGTCAGGTGTGGTGTACTATCTTTTGATACCGTGTTTAGCACAAAAGTTTGTGAATTCATGTGACCAGAATTCACCCACATTATTAGACCTAAGAGTGATCAAAGAACAACCAGGCTCTTTTTCCACTAATAATTTGAACTTTTGAAATTTTGTAAATACCTCTAATTTTGCTTTTAGGAAAAACACCCACATTTTCCTACTGAAATCATCAACAAGTAATAGAAAATATATGGCACCTGTGACTGATGAGGTATTCATTGGTCCACATACATCTGTATGAACCAATTGAAGGACCCTCTGAGCTCTCCAAGCCCGTCCTTCTAAGAATGAAGATCTATGCTACTTCCCTGCCTAGCATGCTCCGCAAACACCCTAAATTTGTTGTTGGATGTCAAGTAAACCGTCCACCATATGCTCTCAAGCCAGCTAAGAGAGATAGGATAGGTTGAGATGCCCATAACGCTGATGCCACAGAGTACTGATCGCAAATGAACTCTTGGCTGCCAATGCATGCTCCTAAACCTCTCTAGTGTCAACTAGCCAATACAAACCATGGTCTTCAATGCCAACTCCTATAGTATACATTGAGGAAAGGAAGATTCTTTCCTCCAGATGTGAATTGAAAACTACCTTTACCAACCATTGTATACTCCTCACCGCCACCAAAGATCATTGAATCTGAACAAACTGTATAGTCAATGAACCAATCCTTCCTGTGAGTGAAATTTTTGGATGCTCCAGAATCAATGTACCAAGTCAAGGACTTGGCATGATCTGCTAGTTGTTTGCCCATAAATGCAAAGAAGGTAGACTCCTCAGAATGTTCTACGACATGGGCCTTTGGTTGAGACCCTCCCTGGTTGGGTTTCTGATCAGCCAACCTCTTTCTGTAGTGTTTCTTCATGTGACCATGTTTGCCACAATAGTGACATGCCATAGTCTTCAGATTCTTTGAAGAATCATCAAAACTCTCTTGACCTCTCTTCTGAGGCCACTTACTTTTGCCCTTGTCCTTAGCTACGAAGACCTGTTCAACAATGGTTGTATCACTACTACTACCAAATTGTTTCTTCCATTTGTCCTGCTACAAGAGTTTGTTGCACAAGTCATCGAACTTCAGGTCAACTGTTGTCGAAGTGATATTGAGAGTCTCAATAAAGTGCTCATATGAGTGTGGTAAACTCTTCAATGTCGTCTTCTTCCATCTCATATGAGTGTGATAACCACAATGTCGTCTTCTTCCATCTCACGACCTATTGCTCCTAGCTGATTGTGAATGTCTTTGATTTTCATCAAGTGATCCTACAAAAACTTCTCGTCCATCATGATCAAGAATAACATATTCTTCAGGAAGAAGGCCTCGCCCTTGTCTGACGTCTCATGTAGATCTTGCAGGTGCTTCCAAATCTCAACAAAGGTATTGTCTGAAGGAACCTCTAGAAGCATCTCATCTGTGACAGATAACTTGAGAAGCATAACCGCCTCTCAATTACTTTAATCAAATTTGTCCTAGTCCTTTCCCACAACTGTGGGACGTGTGTTTGTACCAAGGATAATCTAATCAAAGCACCTATATTCGAAGATGGTGAGTATCTATTGTTTCCAATTGTTGTAATTTTTGTTGTTGAACCTCTGACTGCCTTCCAACATGATGTTGGGTAATGAAGCCATCCCTCCCGTAATATGAAGTCATGGAAAACGATGAAACCCTAGGTCTGGAAAAGAAAATCAAAACCCTAGTTTGCACAAAGAGGCAGAAAACCACGATTTTTGTCAAAAAAAAATCGAAAAAAAAAGATGCAAAAATAACTACTATCACACTGCTGCAAAACCCTAGGTCTTGATTTTGATCAAAAAACTTGCAAAAAAAAATTGAAACCCTAGGTGCCAAAAAAAATTCTAAAATCACTGAAATTTTTGGGAAGAAATTTGCAAAACCTGAATTTTTGGGAAAAAATCTGCAAAAAATTTCAAAAAAAATCTCCAAAAATTTTCAGAAAAAATCTGCAAAGATTTCGAAAAAAATCTGCAAAAAAACAATTTTGGAAAAAATATGCAAAATTCCGAAAAAAATTTGCAGAAATTCTGGAGAAAAATCTTTGTACGAATCTGTACAGCTTCCTTTGGCATGTTCTTTTGTGTCTCTTGCATGCAATTCGTCACGACCATAGTCCGTAGAATTCACGCACTCACCAATCCAGAGAATTTACAAAACCCGAGCTCCGATGCCATAAAATAATTATGAACCCACAAAAAATTATTGCCAAGATAATTGATTGATAAAATAAGAAGCAAATGCATTTGTATAGAACTACAAATGAGCTAATAATAGCGAGACTAATAAATGCTAACTAAAGGCTTAACTGAAAGTAATTGAAAGCTAAAAGAGCTAACTAAAAGCTTTAACTTACCCTAACTAAAAGCAAACTAAAAGAATATACTTAAAGTATATTACAATATCTTATTTGACCATTAAACTAAATATAACAATATTATTTTAATACATTGCACCCCGATGTAACCACTAAAATCTTCACCACAACATGTATTTTCAAAGTGGCCCAAGAAGACGTCACAATGCAAAAGTTTGTTGAGACATTCGTGGTAGGTACAACTTAATCACTCCACCATCTTCATTCATGATGCAATTGATGCCTTCTTCCTTAGAAGAAAAAATCACTCTACTCTACATATACACTAGAAACCTTCTCTTATTCAAAGAACATATGATAAAGTTGTGGAGTTCCTTCTACATCCAACATAGAAAGTTGTTCTTGTCTAATTGATAGTCCTCCTTCACTATAGAATTTGACCGATGCCAATGAGGTAAACATTAAATTTAGCTCCTCTCCATGATCTATTGATGAACACCCAAAGATAGGCTCTTGAGAATAGGACTCAAAGAGTGGATTCCTCCACGGATTCTCTTCATGCACTTTCATCTTTACTACTCCACGATCTACCTTAGATTTCAAATAAACATTGAACATGGCTATACAAATTATTTACATATTTAGCATGATTGGGTTCATTTTGAAAATATCCCATCACGAAGTCACCATTAGGCTCAACTTAAAGATGTTGATTACTTGAAACCCTTTCATAATCTAATCCAACAAAGGTTAAAAGCTGCAACATGCAAAGCATATCTACACAAGTTCTTGCACAAGATCTCTCGCATGGAAAGAACAAAAGTTATTCAAGTTGTCTTGGGGTGGTACCTCCAAAGCAAACATTCCAAGTGGATGCCCTTGATATCGCTAAGCTAGACCATTTTGCTCAAATTGTCTTTTAATGTTTGTCATGGCAATCACCACTCTTTGCAATAAGGGATCTGCCAAACTTTGAATCATTTGTTTGATTGAATTTTTTTTTCCCAATAGTAATCATGTTGCCTTCGAACTTAACTGCTTGTTCCTATACTTCTTCCACTTCAACACTCTAACCGGTTTCATCATCAAGGCAATATTTAATGGAGTATATTTATAATACAACCTAGGAGGATCCAAATATGCTTCAAAGTAGTGTTCATTGTTCTAACAAAGTGGTAGAATCATGCAACAAATTTCCTCATCGGCTCATTGTAATGTCCCCTTTTGATAAAATTAGCTAGGAATTTGTTCCTCCAATTTGGGCCCTTCCCTAGTATTAAACAAAATGTTTGCTTTACCTTGAGGATTATTGCAAGTTTATTCCAATTTTCTATCATGGTTTGAGTATTATGTTCAACTATTGAATATGACGACAAAAACCCTTGTACTTTGGAGATCAATGGATAGTTGGATTCCTCAAGTTTGGAGGACAAAAACCCTTTAAATTGCTAAGCATAGCTTCATATAGATGTTGCATCTACACTTCAAATTGGTCTGGGATTTCAGCATCCATTTTAGTATTTTTCAGCATTTTAGGTATTTCAAAATATATATGTATTTGCAATAGGTTTCTATTTTTCAGAAGTTTCAACACATTTTAGAAGCATATCTTTGTAAACATTTGAAGAACAATATATATTTTATGGAGGAACCTTAATCTGTGAGTTGTCCTTTTGGAGCTTCAAGCATTTTAATAATATTTGTGCTCTATATGTTTTAAATCTTTCTAGGTTATTCTAGTGAAAAATCTCATTAAAAGGTGCAAAGAAAACGCGACCATCCTCAACTATTTTGAAACATGACAAGAAATTTTCTTACATAATCTCCCAACAAAGGATGGAACATGCACTAAGATAGTGGAACCATACTGTTACACCTCCAACTAATATCTCAATGAAAGTCTGACTATGACACCTTCTTGCACCACTCCTAAGAAAACTACATGCTATGTGGAAAGTGTTGTTTATAATCATCATGAAACTTCTGAAATCCTTTCATCAAACCATGTGAAAAATCATTATGTTCTACAAGAAATGAATGACCATTGTTGGGCCCTACATGGCAAAGAAAGCAGAGCCTAACCAATGTTATTATTAGGGATGTTGTCACCAATTATTTGCAGGGGCTCTTTATCCAGTGCTAAAAATATCTAGATAAGCTCAGGAACAATTCATGAAAAACTTCCTTTGATTGAAAATGTTTGATTGAGCTCTTGAAAGATAGGATCAAAGAGACTTGCTTTCTTTCGTGATTGGGGATAGACTTTACCAACCAAAATGGAATATCTCTGATAGGAGGCAACAAGACTAATATCCCACTACAATATTACCTTGTTTATATACTGTTCCCGAGTAGAGTAACCAACAAGTGTTATCATTTTAACTTTTCTTTTCCAAGACAACACAATTGGAACAGTGTGCAAGAATAAACCTCTCTTCAAATTGTGAAGCAAAATGCCCTGAGACCTAAACTAAACCTAAACCCTGAACTAAATTAACCCTACACACCAAACTATAGACAAGATATATAGATATCAACACTAATCAATATCTTCCTAGGGGTTTTGCATTAATGGAATAATTACTTGCCTATGGTTTTGCCTCATATAAAAGCACCAAACTGATAATAGTCATGTCTATCAAGAAAGATTTTATGGATGAAACAACTAATCTAAATACAACATCAACACTTTCTTGCAAGCTAAAAGCAAAAACCAGCATTTCAATGCATTCAATAATTGAACATAATAACACAGGAAACACTTGATTCCATGATCTAAATAGTTAAGTTGTTTACAAAGTCACATTCTAAGTAGATAGATAACCTTAATACAAAGCTTGATGGTAAAATCTAATTTTCCTTTACTTAATGAAATTGCAAACATAGGTTCAATAATAACTTCTGCAGCATAGGCATAGAATCCATCGTCATTATTAAGAAAAGTGCCCAAAGCACTTATTTATAAGGCTACAAGAACATAGATTTTATGGTTTCAAAATTATAAATATTTATCCTCAAAAATCACTGTTTTAAAATTCAAATTCTTAAAGCTATGAAAAACCAAGAAAGAAATACAATTTTAAATAAAACCATTATAAACAAATAATAAAATAAAGTAGCTTAAAACCATAGTTGTCAGGAGACGCAGGGTACAAGTATTGGTACGGGGACGGGGACGCCAATCAAATTAGGGTACGTGAGTTAAATGAATAAGGAGACGGCTATTTTATATGTAAATGATTCACCGGAAATTTTGGGTACGGGGACTGGTACGTTGTCTATGTTCCCAAAATGGAGTTTCCCGGCAACTATACTTAAAACAAGCTCTCCTCACTACCTAAAAATATAACTTCTGGCAAATGACAACTGCTATAAATAACCATGACTGAAAAAGGGAAATTTTATGCATGAATGGCCTCTATGATTCTAATCCATTTCTTCACTCTAAAACTTGATAGATTCATCTAATGAATATTAGAAACCTAAACACCAATCCTTTTGCAATGATAGGGGTAATCAATAGACCCACCCACTAAAAGCAAACACCACACGAAAGCAATAAATTGACAAAGATAAAGCAGCCTATGATGCATCATGCGATCTAGTTGGAACATAATAGAAAACATCTATCTAAAAGTTTTCTATTATGTCTTCTTCCACCAAGCACATACCCTCTCAAATTTCTCCCTTAACACTCCTACCTATGACTCTTAGGTATCATACCTTCCACCTTGTGGCTGACAAAGAAAACTCAAAGGAGTAATTTTATTGTTAACAATTCTGTGATTCATATTATCCTGTTGTCATTAAATGTTTGATTCATGCATTTTAACTTTGACCATCACCTTACTAGTGAGTGTTGCACAATTCATGGTTTGAACTTTGTACAATATTTCTCTTGCAATTTATACAATTTCATCTAATTTGATGGTGTTTTTACCCTAGTCATGAAATTTACTACTTGTCACCACCATGAAACACCTCCATTGCACAATTCAATAATCTTTGCCATTATCATACCTTGTGATTGCATGACTTCACGTTATTTGTTAGCAAGAAAACCACTAATTGGATGCTGAAAAAGTTTTCAGGCTTAATCATTTTATCATGTGGTTTATGCTTGTATGTCATCCTTAAGCATCAACTCAAGCAATTTATCATCTTTTGCCATCCTTAGATCTTTAATTGCATGATTTATCCTTCTCAGTCGACGTTTTTAAACCCTAATAGTATGATTTAGTTGTTTTTGCCATTGTTTGTTCCTTGGTCATGTAATTCACTATCATATGTTGGTGTTGCAATGTCTATCGCACAATTTTGACCCCACGCCACTTTTTTGCCCTGGTACTACTACGTGATGATTGCTGCTGATTTGATGCTGCTCATCTGATGATTGAGGAATGAAAGACAAGATGAAAATATATAAATACAAATTTCTGCTGTTGTAGACAAAACATGTCATCCTTATTTTGTTTCTTTAATTTTCTGCAGTGGTGTAACAAATAGGAATGACTTACAATGAACAATTATTCTTTCACTAATTGTGGGTTATCCACTATAAGGTTCCCTGCTGTAGCCAAGCATGAAAGATGATATTAAAGACTATATTTGACCACCATCAATGGGAACTATGTAAGAAATGCTAGCCAGGGAAAAGCATAATCATAGTATTAGTGAAGGATGTATCTCTTACTCTAAAGCAAAGAACTTTCGACTGCCCGTTAGGACCATCTGCATCATTTGTCGGACAGTAGAATTGTGCTCCCAAACATATAGCCCAATTGTCATAGGATTGTAGACAGCAACTAAGAGTAATACCATACATGCTCGCCAATACTTGTCCTTATACTGGAAAAAAAGGCAAGTCAGAACTGAACAGAGGAAATGAATAATATATCATTATAAATGCATAGTGTAATCTTCCTATTAAGAAAAGGACTTTGCCATAGCTGATAAAGGATAAATAAAACAACATATAGTAAATTGCAAGCCAATATATCCAAGAGCACATGTCGTTACAAGAATATTGTGACTAGACATAAAACAGTGAATGATATCATACTACAAGAAGTGGGAGTGATTGTTGTGGAACGCCTGGTAAGCTGAATGAAGCCATCTTTATTATAGCTGAAGGAAGCTGCCATACAAAAGTGGTATTCAGTAACTCTAGTAACATCCTACATATGAAGAAAACAGAAAATTCCCTTCAAGCTCTGACAGATTCTGGCTTGAAGAGAAAAGATTATCAATATGAAGTCTGGACAATAAGCCTTTTTAAAAAGAAAACAAAATACTTAATGTATTTTATAAAGACCTGATTGCTTTTAGCATGCAAACCCTTGAACAGAGTTTCAAACACAGCTGCCCTCCAAACAAGGCTTTCAATGACAGATAGAGCATCTCCTGTGGTAAGAGGGTACATATCCTACAAAACACCAATGCAAAATTGCATAACACTATAAGAAGCCCCATACAAAGGATCCTTTCATAATTTTTAAGGGCGGGTATTTTATAATACTCACAGAAATGCCAAGAAGAACGACACGTGCCAAAACTTCTTCAGATGCTTGAGTACAGAAACCAAGTAGCTGCAATGAATTACATTCTGTTTCTCCAAAAAATTCACCCATTTGAAAGTATGACTGAAAACAAAAGAACAAAACCAGAACTCAAATTTGGGAATCTTTAATGCACAAACTATAAGAACACGGAATAATTATATTTACTCCGAAGCCATGCAGTATCCAATATAAAATGAAAAACTCAGAAATATGAAACTTTTGCACCAGACACTTACCCTTTTTGATTAAAACTAAGCACACTTGTTAGTAATCAAAATGACTAAATTATTGACGTTTAACCAAAGGCAGACTTCACTTGCATTTACAAAACACAGAGAATTGGAGGTGGCAATCACAATTGATTTGCCCGATTCAGATCTTAAATCAAAATATTTGGACCTGGAGGAGAAAGGCATACTTTGCAGATTCGTTGACTTTTGGCCTACTATTCAAACTTTTGAGGATTGGAGAGGATTGGATACACAAGAATTAGGTGGCAAATTTTCAATATTAGGGACTTATCTAAAGGACTTTTCTTGGTGGTCTTCCCTCATATGATTCAAAATCTACATTTCACAATGAAGATCCCTAGTTATGGAACAGGGCAGTTCTTTTCATGCAAGATTAGCATCCCAAGTTGGATCACACGAAGAGGTCATTGAGATTCACTACAATTGCATTAGTGCTTGCTTTATTGTGCTTCTCCTTGTTCCAACGTATACCTTCAAGAAAATGCTATGAATTTGGTGGGTTTCATAGAACAAAAACCTATGTTCCATGGCGTTTCGGGGACGGAGACGAGGGGACGCATTTCGGAGACGGCAGTCCAAGGGCCGATGTTTGGGGACGGCGAGGGTACGGCAATATATATATATATATATAATGTAATGTATATATGTATATATATATCTATATCTATTGTATATACATATATATATATATATATATGTGTGTGTGTATATATATCTATATATATATATATATATGCATATGCATTATATGTTGTGTGTTTAGACCACCTACATGTTATAGATGGTGTTCCCCTTGCATGTTAGTTATTGGTATTGCTTCCATTGAGATTCATGTTAGATTTAGTGATCAGATTAAATGCACAGAAACTTAATTCAAAATCAGACACAATAACACAGCAGATACCCTGGGAAAACCCTCCTCTTGAGGGAGAAAAACCCAGCAACGATATATCACTTATATATTGAATCTCAACAAAGAAAATCTCCTTTTACAATAGGCCAATATGAGCACCAAAGAAGGATGCAACTCAGCCAACTCAAGATAACAATTCGCTGATACAGAATAAAGCCACAATAGATATCGAACTGCCTTGAAGACTTCACACTTGATGAAGGATAATCAATAACCAATCTGATACTAATAACTCGAACTTTTTCTCTTGACTTGAACTCGCATATCAAGAACACGAACTGAATAATGAATGATTACAAAGAAGTGAAACATCGAATATATATACAACATTTAAGAGAGGACGTGCCTCTTCAAATGTTCTCAAGTTGGCCTTCACCAAGAGTCGGCCACCAATAATAAATCATGCCTTTGTATGGAAGATCGCGCCTAGTAAAATCGTCTCATGGAGTATGATGTCGGCTTTAAGAAATTACATCTTCATGGAAGTCAGCCTCAATAAACAAATCATAATCCTTCTCAATAAATGAAGTCGGCCTTAAATAAATTGCATCTTCTTAAGAATACGTGCTTCTTCATTAAATCGCAACATATATATAAATTAGATAGTCAAAGACTATCATCTAATTTATTCAAATATGTAAGGTAGATCTGCTGGAAGTCAAGACCGACGCTGGTATGAACATTAACACTCCCTCTCAGCTAGGGGAGTACTTCTAGCTGCAAAAGACATATCACCTCAACGTGATGTCTACCACAATGCCTACAACCAAATGTGGAAAGGAAGAATATCACCTCATCGTGATATCAGATATCACCTCAACATGATATCAACCATAATGGCTACAACCATACTATGGTGTGTACAAGTGTTCATCACTTGAGTGATGTTGTCACCTCAACATGACTTTTCACCATGGGTCTCCCAGAGGGTGAAACACGAGTACAACAAAATCATCACGGATTCTCTCACGTGATGTTGTCATGGAGTCACACACATGACATCCACCATGACTCTCTCAGAGGGTGGAAAACAAGTGCTTTCACCTCAAATCTCAAAGAGAAATGCATTAACAAGGGATTTCACCTCGAACTTCTCTCCACAGAGAAGAACTCATTATAGGCTATCACTGATATTGAGTCTCTTTCTCAGTTAAGGCTGGATTCTCCACCATACCAAGCTTATCTCGAAAGTACACAAACTTTATTCTGGAGAGAGGCTTGGTGAGAATATTTGCCGTCTGCTCATCAGTGCTGATATACTTCAACTGTATAGCCTTCCTCAATACCATATCTCTAATATAGTGGTATTTTATCTCAACATGCTTGGTTTTGTCATGAAACACAGGATTGACAGAAAGCTTCACGCAACTCTGATTATCACAATGAATGATAGTAGGCTCCATTGATTGTCCAAACAATCTTGCAAGGAGCTTACGAAGCCATACTGCTTCCCGAGCTGCCATACAAGCTACAATATACTCTGCCTCTATTGTACTCAATGCCACAGAAGACTGCTTCCTACTACACCAGGATATCATAGCAGAACCCAAACTAAAGCAACAACCAGAGGTACTCTTCTGATCTGTAACACATCCTGCCCAATCACAATCAGTATAACCATGCAGCTCCAAGTCAGCATCTGAAGAATATCTCAACCCATATCCAACTGTGCCACGCAAGTATCTCAAGATATGTTTAGCTGCAACAAGATGTATCTATCTCGGTTCACACATGAACTGACTAAGTGCACTCACAGCATAACAGATATCTAGTCTAGTGTTGACTAGATACATCATGGACCCAATCAGCTGTCTGTACAGTGTAGGATCCACCAAGTCTGAACTAGCTGTAGCCTCCTTCAATTTATGTAGGTTGGTCTCCATAGGTGTAGACATGGATTTGCAATCCATCATACCAAACCTCTTAAGTACATCAATGGTGTACTTCCCTTGACTCAGAATCATCTCATCTGGTTTCTGCCAGACTTCTAAGCTAAGGAAGTAATGCATGAGCCCAAGGTCCTTCATCTCAAATTCAGAAGCCAACTCCTTCTTACACTCGAGAATCAGGTGATCTTCTCCAGTAAAAATCAAATCATCAACATATAAGACCAAAATTAATGCTTCACCATTAATTACCTTAAACTATAAATTAGAGTCAGCATCATTCTTCAAGAAGCCCAAACTTGACAGGTAACGATCAATTCTTTTGTACCATGCACGAGGAGCCTGCTTAAGACCATACAAGGCCTTCTTCAGCTTGCAAACATGAGACTCCTTCCCATGTACCTCAAACCCATTAGGTTGCTCGATGTAAACTTCTTCCTCGATCACACCATTTAGAAAAGTTGTCTTCACATCCATCTGATGAATCTTCCATCCTCTAGATGCAGCAATGGCAATGATGGTCCCGACAGAAGTGTACCGAGCAACAGGAGCAAATGTTTCTTCATAATCAACTCCCTCTTTCTGTGAAAAACCACGGGCCACAAATCTTGCCTTGTACTTCTCTATGCTCCCATCAGTTGCATGCTTGATCTTGAAGAGCCATTTCGAAGATACCATAGATTTGCCTTCGAGTCTAGGAACAATTCCCAAACATCATTCTTGAGAATTGATTGGTACTCCTCTGTCATAGCATCTTTCCAAACCTGTTGATTTGAAGCTTCTTCCACACTAGAAGGCTCAAACTCAATAATCTGACTCATCAAGGCAACATAACTGGAGAACTTATGTGGCCTTTTACTTTCTCTGAATGTCCCTCTGGGAGCTGCGAACCTTTCAGCCCCTTCCATAGTTTGTCTAGCCCAAAGAGGTCTCTTCCTTCTAATCACAATATCAGCAGGCCCATCAGTAGGTTCCAAGGGCTCAACTGGATCAACATCTTCCTTCGGTTCTGAAGTCTCCCTCTGAATCTCAGGAGTATGATCAACTTCCATATCCTGAGGGGGCTCATCATAGTCGATCTCCACATGAGTTCCCTTGGATCTTCTAAATGCAACATCTTCCTTGAATGTGACATCTCTACTAATTTCAATCAACTTCTGACCTGGAACGTATATCCTGTAAGCTTTTGATGTCTCACTGTAGCCCACAAATATTCCCTTCTTGCCAGAAGGCTCCAACTTAGTTCTCTTCTCTTTTGGAACATGAACATAGACAGGGAATCCAAAGATCCTCAAATGACTAACCTCGGGCTTCTTCCCTATAAAGGCTTCTTCCGAAGTCATATTCTCCAAGACCTTGTGAGGACTTCTATTCTGAACATATACATCAGTCCTAGAAGCTTCTGCCCATAAGAAGGTTTGTAGATCCTGGTCATGGATCATGGCTTTTGCTGCTTCCACGATCGTCCTGTTCTTTCTCTCTACAACACCATTCTGTTGAGGATTATAGGGGACACAGAACTCCCTCTTAATCCCAGCATCAACACAGAAATTTCGAAAGCTACCAGAGGTGTAATCTCCTCCATTATCAGATCTGAGGATCTTGATTCTTTTACCGGAAATATTTTCTACAAGAGCTTTGAACTCCTTGAACCTTTCTAACACTTCCTCAGACTCTTTAGTTTTCAAAAAAAAAATCCAAGTCTTTCTAGAGTGATCATCAATGAAAAGAACATAATACAAGAAACCACTCGAAGAAGGAACAGACATAGGTCCACATAAATCAGAATGAATAAGGTCTAAAATACACTTAGATCTACTTTCTCTACTGTGGAAAGGGGCTTTTGAATTCTTACCCATAGCACATCCTTTGCAAGTTCCTTCATGCTCCTGATTGTGTTGGCATTCTAGGTGATTGTTGGTTATTGCATTTCCATGTTTGGATGATGTGCATTAATATTGAGTTATTCTAGATGTCATGACTATATGATTGATATGACATTATACTCCGTTGGGTGACTATGAATTGCTAGGATTATTATGTATGGAGCAGTTATGCTTGACTATGATTTGAGTGTGAAGGTACAAGGTTATTTCCCCACCTAAATATGCAAGTCTAAGATATTTCTCCATCAATGGTTATATTGAAGATGTCACTTTAAGTTAGTGTGTTTGGTAACCTTTTATGAGTCTTGATTGTTTTGTTTGAATTTGAATCCAAATCGGTGGCAATTTAAGAGTCTATATGTTGTGGAAAACCCATAAATGCATGATTTCAATAATGATCTTTTATTTCCCTGTTTGCATTTTGACTATATTTCAAAGGCTAAATCATTGTGTTTTAAATGATATTTGATGCATATGGGAAATCAAAAATTGGGAAAAGGGAAAATATGCTAGTTAAATGCATTGGAAAT
The DNA here is from genome assembly GCA_007258455.2 of Sequoia sempervirens. NCBI lineage: Eukaryota > Viridiplantae > Streptophyta > Pinopsida > Cupressales > Cupressaceae > Sequoia > Sequoia sempervirens. Next base: position 283,400,511 of record VDFB02000008.1, on the reverse strand, counting down.
TATATCTATTTCAATTAATTTATATTGCCTGTTGAAATCATTTCATCGGCCGGGGAAAATCAGGTTGGAATTATTGTATTTTTTATTAAATAGGGAATGAGAATAGTTCATTGCTTGGAAAATTAATTCAAATTAATTACTATCCTTGGAAAATTGGAAAAGAAATTATGCATTTTACGTTAATTACTGAATGCTCTTGTGGATGGAAAATTAGAAAAAAAAAAAAAAAAATCAAATAAAATGTAAAATATCAAAATACAAAATAAAGGAAAAAAGAAAATGAGCTTTTCATTCTTATTATTCATTCTCTCATATTTCAAAAAATGACTTTCTCAAAACCCTCTCCCTCTCAAATTGGAAGATCAATGAAATTGCTTGATGGAAGGAATGTTTGGACTTGGGTTGGGTTGGAAAAGTAAAGGCATTGAAGGTGTGCTTGCATTGCATGTGAAATTACTTAACAAAAATTTAAAGTATTGCATGAATTTGACATTTTCGTGTGCTCCAAATTAACGTATTTCACTTCTTTCCTCTTAGCTTTTGAATTCTTTCAACTCATGGATGCCATGCCCACTTAAGTGGTAGCATATGGCTTCAATTCTAGTTTGAATTTCCTTGTGTTTCATCATGTTTATTGTGTTTTCAAAAAATTTAAATATCCATTTTCAAGCCATGACTATGGCATAAATTTTAAGGAATTAGAAAATGTTAATTTTAATGCAAAAGAATATTGTTGTTCACCTATGGATCAAAAGCATATTTTCAGTTTTGTAAATTTTCATTTATTAAGAAATTTCAGCATTCATCAATGGTGAATTTGGGAATTTATGGATTTTTCATGGGAAAAATTATTTGTAAATTTCAAATTGGAAACGATTTTTAATAAATTTGAATGAGAAAGCAAGACTCATTATTTTTTCATTTAGAATCATTTGGGACTATGTTCAAATTGTTATCCCACTTTTGTTGCACTAATTTCATGCTACACTCAAATAGTGATTGGCATGAGGAACCTAGGATTTGAGGTATAGAGGGTAGTAAAAGAGTGGCTCTCAATGTTGCCCTAAGTCTTGAAGTGACTCTAATGCCTACAATGGGTAAGAGTTATTATTATTAATTAAGCGATAACTAAATTTCATGGGGGAAATAAAATGAACCCGTTGAACATAGGTTGTCATTGACGTTAAAGGGTGTCAAAGTTGTCAGTAATGTCATTGACGTCAAAGGATGAAAAAAGATTGTGGGAGTACTAGAATTGCCATTATGTTCCCCTCGACTTATCATTTTGAGTTGTAGAAGATTTGCAGAAGGATTGATGAATGTTGTATGTCAAAAGTTTTAGTATGATTTGTGTTGGTAGGATGCAAAATCAAGATATATAAATTATTAGTTGTTGAGCAGTGTGTATGAATGTTGTATGCTTACAATATCATGCTTGTATCTATTCACTATGATAGTGGTGGTTCGGAAGTTTGTATCAACATGTTTTGGGATATTTTTTGGACAGAGAGATTTCTTGGGCAATACAATTATGGTCAGCATTTCTTTCGGAAATGCAATTTTTCTCTACGGTTTCAGAGGAGAGTATGTCTACACTAGTTCTATCAGATTCCTGGGTTTCCAAAGGATATGTTCAGCATGCAAAAAGATTGAAGTGACAAAACGTTCTCTGTGTCTATCTGTCAACCAGTTGGAGTTCACAGCGTGTGCAGTAACGGCTACTAGTGTGTGGAATTCAAATCTTGTGTGTGGTGTTAAGATAGGACTTGCTTAAGGTTCTTGTGGTAGCACACGGCATCAAGTTATTTTGGCAGTAAGAAAATTTGTTTTTGGACCAATGTATTACACGTTTCATGAAATTTGAATTTAGGTCCACCTTATGTCAACCTGGTTATTTGCGGATCCCTGGCCGGCATAAATGAGTGTTAATCTAATGTCATGTATATATTTCAAATGTTTAGATGCATTGTATGTATCCGAGTATGACCACATGTATTAGAATTACACCAATGTGAAGAAGTTGGTCGTTGGTGCAAATTGAAAAGAAGGTGGTGAAGATAAAAGGTTCCAATGTGTGTGCCTATATCAGAAGATCATTAGTAGTGAGGAAGAGTGGCAACTGTGACTCTGGCATGTGTACGTATTTCATTGAAGATCAGCAAGCTTTATCATTGTAATCCGGTAGGACTAGTGTTCTACCTGTTGTATTCTTTCAGTTGGGGATTGGTGTCTCCAGTAAGTTGGTTCCTACAAGCACATTAGGGGATTGGTGTCTCCGGAAGGTTGGTGCCTACTTCAGTGTGTAAAATTCACTTGTACATTTTTGCATTGTGAGGCTAGATTTGGACAATAGATCCAAACAACTATTCTCATCGTGGTTTTTCCCATCTTGGGTTTCCACATATATTTGGTGTTCACTTGTGTGTGATTTATGTTTTTATGTTTAATTGCTTATGTGGGGTTTGTTGTGAAGAATCATATATTCTAATAACAGTAGAAAAAGTTAAGAATTTTGGAATTGTTTAGATCTACTGATTCACCCCTCTCCCCCCTCCCCCCCTCCCACCCCTCTTAGTAGATTGTGTGCCCTTCAAAACCAACTTGTTAATCCGATGACATACCTAGAGCGCTTGTAAAGGATTGATATAATGTGCCAAGAACATGTTGCATTCCAATGTAATGAATGTCAATCAGGTACCCTCGTGAGGCGACAAGGAAACATAATTCCACATAGCCATACCTTCAAGCTACTACAATGATACTCCTTGTCTTACCTCTAAGATCCTCGTCCTTTTGTCATTGGATTTTGTATCATTTGTATGCATGTTAGTATCATTTCCCTTAGTCTTGGGTAGTGTGCACAATGAACCACCTTGGGATGGTGTTGTCATGTCATTTTGGTTCTCCTCATGATGGGAGTGTGTGAGGTGTATTGGGAGCATTCCCCATCATCCCTCATCTCCTTGGACTCGTTTTAGAGTCCTTTGTAGACCTCCCTATGCTTGGAAAGCATCACTTTTGTTGGATTACATCTTAGGGATAAACTGGGATTGTCCAATAATATATGGCCATTTTGGAGTTTGTTTTGCGATGTATCTTGTTTTTGTGAATCTTGGGCGTTGTACTTGAGTATGAAACCTAGAAGTAGGCATTCGTTCAATCTCTCATCAAGACTAAAACACACCAAAAACACGACAATGCAAAAAAAAGACTTCAACGCTAAAGTGGGACTTTAGCACCAAAATTGGACTGTAGTGCCAAACTAGGACACCTGAGTAAAGCCATGCTAGTGTCCCTCTTGGGCACTTAAGTCTTTTTTGGGCACTATAGTCCTCCACTAGTCAACAACAAAATTTTCTAATCATTTCAAGGGAAACTTTCTATACAAAAGTTGTTCCCCTTGGTCTTATGAGTTGTCCCATGTTGACATTTGGTTGATAAGTGTCCCTAATTGGAATTTATTCCATCCTTTACATTGGTAAGTGTCCCTTTCCATAGAAAAAACCTATTGTCATTCCAGTTGGTGGAGGGTTTGTATCTCCTAGTGGTGCAACCTCTTGTGAAGATGTGTTCCTTGTGTTTGGGTGTTGTTTGGGTTGTTGTGGAGTGGATTCGAGGTAGTTGGCTCCCCCATCCTACTCCATGTTTGAGAAAATAGTGGTCATTCTAACAAGTTAAGTTCTATTATCTCCTAGTTGTTCAACCTATTTTGTAAGTTTTCCTTGGTGTTGTGAGTGTCATCAAGTGTGTAAAGGTGTGGGTTTGTTGTAGATGATTTCCTCATTCTATTCTTATGTTTGTGTTTGCGAGAGAAACACAATCACAGGTTAGAACCCAATCGTTGCCGTATATATAGAGGTAAAATATTTGATAGCCTTCCAAGGCTAGTTTAGAGGGTTGAACACTGTGGGGATTCTAAGTGTACAAAAAATTCATCAATATTACTTGCAGCTTGAGTTCACACAGTCCGAGCGACACTTCAAGCGAGTGTAGGAAGTGTTTTTAATGTACACCGTGAGGAATCTGGATCGTGAGCTACATGTGCGTATCTCAATGGAAGCCAAATCAGCAATGCTAGAATGGGCGTATTGGTTCATCCAGTTCCCTACTTTTACCTACATCCGCGTATACGGATATTCAGGTCATCCAGCCATGTTACACCATTATCCTTCAGATAAGGTGGTGTTCATTGAATTTCTATGACAGTTGTATGACGTTCACTCCTATCTGCGCAACAAACGCAAGCTAGCTGCCACCTTTCCACTTCGGACACGGATTTACAGGTGCAAATTAGCATCTGACGCCAAGGCTATGAGCCATGAGTTGGCAAGACTTAATCTTAAGTATCTCGTCGAGAGACCCTCATATGACCCTTGGGGTCACTTCTCAGCACGCCTTGGAGGCCGGTCTTCTCACAAGCCTTCTATGGAAGACTACTGGTTCAACTGTGAGAACGAGTTCAAGGTGCATCGGCAGCTACAGCAGGTTCACCCTTTCAAAGATTTATGTTTTCATGTCAGAGGATGTGGAAGGGTTGTCAGATGATGATGCGAATGTCACACTTCCTCAGTTTTTCCGAGATCAAGTTGACACACAGCCGCTTCCAGTCATTGATTGGTTCACCAAGGAATGCACATCTGTTAAGGAGAGATCAAGCAGGCTTGTCAGAAACAGCGTACTCTACTTGGATAGCAAGAGGACGAGGAGGGCAACCATGCCAAACATAGAGCCACCACTGGTGGTTACTTCACTGCTTTCCACGTCAAAGTCAAAACCCAGACAAAAGAAATGAAGTAATCCTCCTAAAGGAAGCAAGATGTCGAGAAGCACTAGTTGCTGATTTGGCCCAACAGGAACAACATGTGGAGATTGCCACAGATACAGTTGAGAGCGTGCTAGAAACAGAGGTAGAGCCTCCCATGCCGTCACCAACACCACAATAGTCTCTAGTTCACATCGACTTGGAGCCAAACTCGCCACCACGTAGTAGTGCTTCCACACATTCCCACTCATCAGGAGTTCCTAGGACTAGCATCAATCCTTCCATCAAGATTAGTCGAGACTCGTCTTGGCTTGATAATCAGCTGGGTAGGAAGAGGAGGCCACCATCTTATAAACTGGATTTCTCAGATTTTGATCATGTCTATCAAGACATGCCAGATAAAAAGATAAAGAAGTAGGTTCATGTAGAAAGGAATGCTGACAAAGAAATCATAATTAGGACTATTGCACCACCAGAGGATAAAAACTTGGACGAGGTAGAAGTTGATGACTTCACCTTGATAAAGGTCAACCTTGGCAAAAGCACACGCCAAGCTAATGTGGATTTTCTTGAGGTTGCAACGGAAAGCATAAAGGAGAGAGTAATAAAAGACGAAGAAGATAAAGCAGCCCTCAAGGCTGAAAACCAGCAACTCCGCCAATATATCTCCAACCTTATGCACAGCACTGAGAACGTCACCGCCTTGCTCCCACAGATGTTAGAGTTACCAACAGAACAAAATAAGCTAAATCAGCTAGTTATATATGGGAAAAGCCTGAAGGACTGGGAAGAAGAGTTTGTCACAAGGGGCCGCTTCATACTTTCAGAATTGTACCAGTTGAGGTACAACGCCCATGAACTTCGCCTACAGATTCAAGAATTAGAGCAAGACTTAGTGGTAGACAAACCACGGAATGAGATCATGATCTCTCACCTGAGGACAGCATATGATTCGGTCACTTGGAGAGAACAATTAATCTTCAAGGTAAAAATACATGAAACAATTTCTGCAGAGTTGACCGAAAGCAGAGAAAAGGTGACAAGTGCTATCAAGTTCATGAGAACTTTCATGTCATGAGTTCCTTGCCAGTATCAACGTGATGGTGGTGAATACATCGAGCTTGCCGACATACAGTCAGAGTTGCAGAGTCTCATTCATGGTATTTTCAGTGGTGATTTGGTTGGCTGTAAGTTGGATCAACTTACAGTCTTGTCAGCATTATTTGATGAGGCAGCCAAGAGTAGAAGAGAACTGCAGAGTTATATCACAGACAGTGAAGAGATGTTGAGGAGACACCGAGTACTTTAGAGGAGTATTAGTGCTCCAAATGGTGATGCAGTCAACAACCTCGTGGAGGGGTTAATTGCTCGAGATAGCAGCCAGTGAACTACAGATCAGGGCGTCCCACCTTTTCAGGATAGACATTAGACACAGCAGTTAACTTGATGCTTCTTTCTGAGTTAACTCGTTGTCCCACATATCATTGCATGTCTGTTTTGGAATTACCTATATACATATGGAGTTCTCATTTAGTTTTTAGTTTCAGTTAACTAATGTTAGTTATCAATTGATTTTCATATCAATAAGGAATTGTGTGTTGCACAATCCAATTAACTGAGGTAGTTTTTCTAGTTAACTGTTAAGTTGCATACTTTTAGGTTTAAGAATAAATCTTGCATGCTTGCAAGACTCATGTTAACTCAAGGAGATTATAGGGTTCCCTACTCCTTTGAGGTTCTATAAATAAGAGCACCCTTGCTCATTTGTACTTTAACTTTTGTTGTGATAACAAATTGCTATGCCCACTTTGCCATGCAATTTTGCTATTTTGTACTTGCTCACTTTGTTTAATATAAAGCTAGTTGATCATTCATTTGTGTATTAGGTCCTTCATGCAATTTGTTGTCACAGATTTATTTGTTTTAATAATCTTGTTTCATATCTACACCTCGGATAGGGGTTCCTCCTCCTTGGGAATTTAGAAATAGAGATTATCATTTGATGTTGTTCTTAACAGTTTTTCTTTCATATCTACACCTCGGATAGGGGTTCCTCCTCCCTGGGAATTTAGAAATAAATATTGTTGTTCAAGTGTTGTTGCCAGTAAGCTACTTTCAGCCTACACCTCAAATAGGGGTTCCTCCTCCTTGGGAATCCTGAGAACTAGCTTGTTGTTTGATGTTGTTCCCAATAACCTTTATTTCAGCCTACACCTTGGATAGGGGTTCCTCCTCCTTGGGAATCCTGATATAAAGTTTATCGTGAAATATTCCCACTTGCTCCTAAGTCCTCATGCTCTATTTCTCTTGAGGAAATAAAATAGTTTTAGCATTAACCTAGTTGTAGTTAAGAATCTGCAAAACTAGAGAAAAACCTTAGCTGCAATGTATTGGGTTTCTTAACCTTGAGCCTCTACCAGCTGAGTCAAAAAGATAGGATTTTAGAATAATTTACTTTTACGCATATCAGCAAAAGAGGGAGCTTCCCCTCCTAATTTGAAGAGCAGTTAATTATGTGCATAGCTGTCTATTACCAATACGCACTCCAAAGGTGCAAATTGTAACGCCAACATATATAATGTGAAGAGCAGATTGAAAAGAAAAAAGGCAGAAAAATGAAGTGCAAATCAGACTTATATTAAATAGATGAAAGAGATGTTGATACGTCATTAGAGAGCAGAAAATTGGAATGAAGACATAGCCATATTTGTAGGACTGTGAAAGGAATTGATCAGATTAGTGAAAAGAGCATTGTGTAAAGGAATTTTGGGCTACCGAGTCAAGTTTGAGTCAAGTCCGAGCATTGTGTAAAGAGTTTTTTACGAAAAAATAATGCAATATTTCCTCAGGATAGTGCAAGTTGTCTAATCATGCCAATTCATATTTCATTTGCTGACTTGCAAAACTTATGTCTATTCCTTGGCAATTCTTAGCAACAACTAAGCCTAACAACCAAATTTTGATATCCACAGCTTTCTCAAGGCATTCTCAAGCAATTCTATTGAAGTAATTTGATTTGGGTAGGGTTATAGTTTACGAAATTCAAAATTCTTCCCTGCAAATATCTTCCAGCATCCAATCCTAACTGCCTCTTCCTCTATGGCACCCAAGACAACACATCTAGCTACTCAATAATGTTGTGCATAGTAAAGGGAGGTCAAAATTCATTAGTGATTACGCAATACTCATCCTGAAGGCATTTTGACCATTGAAAATGTCATTTATGCCTACCATCTTATTTTGCTCAAGTCTACTTTGCTTGCAATGATGTCATTCTTCCCATCATTTCCAAAATTTGAAATTCAAATGTTTTGGAGGGAATTCTTGATTGTGGGATAGATATTCAACTATACATATTGGCCTGTGTGCCTCTTTTCAATTTAGATCCTACTCTATGTAAATGAGCTTTTGAGACTTGTATGTAAAACATCATCTCACTCCTTTTGCAACTAAATAGAGGAACCTCTATGTATGTGTCCAGCACTAGATATATTCACTATATGTAGTTGTTCAATACTATTAGAAGCATTAATATATGAAGTTATTACTTTCAATGTTCTAATTCCTATTTATATGTATGAATTTGTTTGATGCATATGTGTTCTATTTTTGCTGAATATTACATCATGAATTGCAAAGCTCTATCTAGGTTATAAGAGGAAATTAATTCGGCATGAACCTTTTCATTTGTGATATTTACTTTCATGTGTATCTTTCCCTTTTCCCACTCAAATGGGCTTATATAGAATAGATAAGGAGCCACCCTTGAAATCCTAAAGATTGCCTCAAACCTATCCTATGTTTGTGAGGCTTTCCATGTTTCATGGCCATCCATTGCAAATTTATCCTGATCAAATATTTAAACCAATCAAAAATTCTATTCATTGATGCTACCAACCGCAATTCTCTTCAGCCTATCTACCCAAATAACATTTTCATCCATGACTTCACCATAACTGGTGATATCCCCAACAAATTCTCTCAATTTCAAATTTTAATATTGACTTTCCATATCTACTCTTCTAGAAGCTCATAACTTATGTATCTGTTTTGCATACCAAGTTTTCCTAGAAGAAGCAACTAACAATTGTAGAAGCATATAAAATGAAAGCAATAATACAAGATGACATAAAATAAAATTATATTCATACATATCATATAGAAATAGATACACCCTACATTCCTTTTGAGTTTGTATGACTACATAAGTACCCATTTACTAAATTGGCCTGTGACCTTGCACATCTTCGCACTTCTCCAAGAGTCCTCTAACATTTCTCAAGAACTGGCATGCATTAAACACTTCACCACTGCCTGATGATGCATTACCTACTTGTCCACCAATATATAAATGCAACCATTTGAAAAAATCAATTAGATTACAAGCTGGGATTGAAGATGGCAAGGATAAGAGTCACATGCTAAGGACAGATCATCATGCACCCTTGAGATTATGGGATATTGCATAAATGTGCTGCAACAACCACCCCTGTTTTTTTTAATTTGTTTTGTTAAGTGTATTGTGAAGTGCGGGTTTGTTTGCATTCAAATTCTTGCAACATAACATGGCATTCATTCATAACATAGCAAAGAAGGAATTCAACCATGAAATAGCATTTTCTTCACATTGCGTCATTACAAAATATATTGGTTCTTACATCCAATGAAATCAGACTTAAAGAAATAATTTGCAGACCTGATAACAGTAGTTTCAGACTGATAACAGTCCCAAATGAAGCTCTTACAGTCATAAAATGAGCAGCAACGCATCAAATGTTGCACCCAAACCAAGCTACGATGTAGGGTAATGGTAACCAACCATAGCACTTAATCTCCGATGAACAGCTGCACGAACACTGTAGAAGGCAGATTGCAGGTCTATACAACAGCAGACCTGAGTATTGCTCACCCTCAAACTGGCACAGCTCCCTAGGAGAGGCGATTTGCTCCCATAAATCAATACTCCTCCAAAAAATGCAAATGAACACTAGAAATGAGGCGCCCAACTACGAGGAGTCTTTTGGAAAACTACCCAAAACCAAACTTCGAACTTCCGCTGAGCTACGAACAAATCTTCACTTCCAGCCACTGTGTAAAATGGATTTCCAAACTTCTGGAAATGAATATCAGACCCCTGATAACATGACCTTAACACCTCCAAACATCACCAAAATGGAGCAAATCAACAAGCACACTCAATCCTTCAATCCGATATCAAAACACTAAGAAAATCTTCATTCTTCAACATCCAAAAATGACGAAAATCAGAAAACTGTGAATACCAATGTGATTCCTAAAGTAGAACCACTCTTCCCGGCTAGGGTGGATCTCTCACCACTGAAACCAGCTACTAACGGTGAGGGTTTTCATCCTCAACTCACAGAAATGAAAACCTAGAAGCATTCTAGCAGCATCCTGCTATGTTGCCAAAAGAGAGATGATCAAATGAGAGCCCAAGAGATGATTTTATAGAAAGAAGGAAATTAGGGCAACATAGTTGAATTCACTTTCCCTCCAAAACCTTACACCACCTTCATGAGCCTTTTTTTTTTTTAAATTCTTTATGTCTCCCTTAAACTAGGCATCCACTTTTGGAGGCTTATAATTTGGCTTTAAAAAGCAACTTTATTTCACCTTTTCCTAGGCGTGAGACAAGGGGCTTTTTAATGAACACATGACCCTTACTTAAGTTATAAAGTAATTTTATAACATAACTTAAGTGACGGAAAATACAAATATTAATTTGATTACCCTTAAAACTCACCAACACCCAAACAAGAAATATTGCATTTCTGGAGAAACAAAGGCCGGAACCAACTGCCAAAAATACACTTACTAAAACTAGTAAGTGTGCCCCCAAACACCAAACTAGCACAAACTAAGATGCACTAATACTTACTATAAATAGTAAGTACTAAAAATCGCCACTACCATAAATAGTAACCCTTGCCAAAAAGCACTAAAAACCACCACAAAGCCGAACACAGGCTTTGAGTCCCCTAACCAACTCCACTTAGCCTGCAGAAACCCTAGAATAGGCTAATGGAACTCCCCAACTGATCAGGTGCAAGAAGGGGGCATTACATGTGCCAGTGACTTATTCTAGTATTATAAATTTATAGGTTGTTGATGAATACTCAAGGGACAAGGAGGATTTAGGACAATCAAAAATCTTCTCCTACTTGTGTGGATCCAAAGTTATTCATCATCCATTGCTTGTTTATGACACACCCCTGGATCTTGATTATGATTCCACGTATGCTAACAGTTCTTTCCTATAATGCTCGCCTAGTAGTGGTTGTGTACTAGAGGCATGAAAGACTGATCCGTACAAAGCATTATCATAGGGACAATCAAATGTTAAATCTAATCCTATTTAATGCTATGTCCTATAATGAAACTACCAGCCATCGACCCAAGAAATACTCAATTAAGCACTGTTATGAGCTCTCTAACCAAAGTAATTTCTCATCTCGCTTTGAGAGCCCAAAAAAATTCCCCTAGGCTATAATTAAGATCTAACCAAATGTCAAAAATCAAATAATCAAACTAGGCTATATTTCCCAGTTTAAGTTATCCCTCTAAATAAGAATTCCCCTATTTTAGTCATTCTACTCAAACCTGATCTAGGTGCAATCTTATATGTCTCCTTGGAGTGGCCCCTAATATGCTTCTAATATAAACCCTTCTTGGAAGTAGTGTTATTAAAGAAAAACATTAATCACCAAGTCTCTAAAGATCTCTACTCTCTGTAATTAATATCTAGATCAATTTGAAACCTTGAGTTTTGCTTTACTAAATTAGCTTCTATTACTGTTCGACTTGGCTTTAGACCTAGGCTTGCTCAGAGATAGCCTAGATAGCCTACTCAGTCCCTTTCATATATGTACCTGATGTGACATCTAGACTTCTTGACATTCCTTGTCACTTCAGTACTCTAACATATTATCTTTCATTATCTCTCATACTTAAAAACCCTGTAAGTGAGCTGTCTCAAACCTGCAAAAACCACTGTAGATTTGATGGCACAATCAGTGACGAGATTATTCCATTAAGCTTTCTGCACACTAAATTTGATAGATTTCCTTGATCATTATTTTTCCACAAATTACAAGTTTCAGCTCGCATGCATGTGTGTGTGGACATGCATGCATGTGCTAATACAAAACTAAAATATTAAATTTAAATATAAGAAAACAACATATGCAATGTAAAAATATTATATTCCTCAATAATAATAATTAATCACATGAGATATTTGTTCTAGAATCACAATCATAACTATTCGTTCATCAGATAACCAAAAAACCTTTCTTTTGATCATTTAAGAGGAAAGTATTAAGGAAACAAATAGATCTCAAACAAAAACATATGCAAAAAGACACAGACCTGAAAATCTCCAAGAAATAGAAACTGCTTCAAAATAGTTACAAACTGATCTTCTTTCATGTTTGGAGCATATACAGCAACCACATCCATGCACCATGCAATGGCCTCCAACTGCACCAGTTATTGAAACGTCAGTATCTTTGAATGCATTATAGTTACAGCTATTGAGCAAATTTTATGTTTACTCAAAAATACCTGAAACACTGCAAGGTCACAGCTGACTTTTCTTAGTGCCTCAATCTTTTCTTTTCTTAAGTTGTCCATTATGTTTGCAGCCTTGAAATCAGATGATCCGTAATTTTCTGGAAGCGAAACAAGAACCATAATACTTTCATCCATCGCAAGGGCTGAAGTTGAGTGTAGAAGAAATAGTGTCACAAGCTCTGTTATCTAATCATCACATAACAGGCTTTAGCATAAGCATCCTCAAACCAAGTCTTTATTCTTTAATACTTAAATTAAAATAGGAAGATATATTAACTGTTTTTCCAAAATTAACGGCTGCAGACACTAAACAAAAATAGTCAAGAAGAAACACATGCCGGTTATCAAATTAAGGGTTATCAAAATGGTCAGGGACAATATCCCCTGCACATTTGATCAAATGTATTCATAAATCAAGAAATGATTTCCAGGAGTACCTTTGTGAGCCAAGCCAGCTTCAAACACTCAGTTTGGTTAACCATTGCCATCCATGGTTTTAGAAGATATTGACATAAAGCTTTAGTATTTATTTCAGATCCTATATGCCTTACTAGCCTGGCCAAACAAAAAGAATCCATTCAGTACCTTTTTCCTTTTCCATATTTCTAATTTACATGCTCCATCTTGTTTGCATTTGATGATTATATAGCTATTCAACAAAACTTAAATCAGATGCTACCACCTAACAATTACAGGCATCCAAGTGCATACCTGCAAACAAATTCCTTAAGTTTTATTCTTGTATTATCATTTGCAGCCAGCTCCTGCAACCAAACAAACCAAATATTGTAAATGCTTATTGGATATGAAGTAATTATCACAAGGTGAAGAAGAAATATGATACTCTTCTGACAGAACCACAATTACAAGAATAAATGTGTATACAGAGTCAATCACAACCAAAGGATCAAATGAAATTTTCAGACTAGCATAAACTTCCCCTGTAGATGGTGACGGTCAATCACAGACCAATACTATTTAATTTGGAACTTCCAGGAAGTGTCAATTTTCTAGGGATATATTCAAGATCATAGTATTGAGACTCATCAAGGACCCAGCTAGACTTGCCAGCCCAGATCTGACGCACCCTCACCAAGTCTGCATATCTGTCTCGATGAGCCAAGCCTGTAGGGACAGCAGCTTTCAAACATCCTTGTCTACCCAGAAAGCCACTAACACTTTAAAACAATCACCCATTTGGAGCTTATTTTCACTTGCCCATTTGCTTTCAAACGATTTTTTCATAACTTGGATAGAAACAAATACAGAGAATTTTCAAGACCACCCCGATACAAATATGGCTATATATGACAGTTATTAAAGTATACATATATTCAATTACTTATAGTCTTATACATCTGAGCGTATAGGACATAACTTCAAAACTATTTATTTATATGTTTTTTTTGTTTTATATTTTAGTTTATAATATATATTTTGTTATATTATATTAAGGTCCCTGTAGCCTCAAAGGCCTTAATTTGGGCTTGGTACGGGAAAATCCACCCCACAACCCTACTCTTTAACACAAAAGCTAGAGATATTTTGTTCACTCTAACCCCAAATAAGCATTAAGCTTCAAAATTGAGATAAACCTTCATAGCCATGTTTGCAACAAAAGGAAATTCCACAGGTCCCAGAAAATGTAACTACATCTAAACAAAAATAATGGAGGAAGAACAGGGCAAAAGAAACATAGAGAGTTATTTTCAAACAAACATCTCAAAGTACATAGAAGTACCTTTGTAAAATATTCTCTATGTGGCGTTCCTAGCACTAGTTTGGTGTTATTTCTTGGTCAGATCTGGATCCAGTGACACCAGTAGCATCAAGTTATAGGGGTAAATAGTGGGATGAAGTGGCTTCATCCCCAACCCCACACCAATCTCGATTCCCTCATCTGGATCGAGATGATGCTTTCACCTGTGTTTCTTTGATATCTCAACATCAACAATGACGAAGTCCTAAGCATATGATACCACATTGCAAAACGTGCAGAAATATGAAGCCCTCCACAGCCCAAACAAATACGAAACATATAAGGCCAATAAAACAGCATGTGTGTTTTAAGACGCATGTGAATTTGTTCTTCCATTAGTCTTATTTCAAGTGAAAAATCCAACCACTTTTGCTGTAAAAAAAGGTAGACAATAATGAGGAGCACATATAAAGGTTCAATATGACCTGTTGAACAATGAAAGTTGAGTATGGTGCATTGATAAATAATCATACATAGGTGATGGCAAAGTTGCCTCCAGGTAAGCATCCAATTAAATGCAAATAGGTATATAAGCAAAAATGCAAGGCAAAAGAAAATGTCCATCTTGTTTCCAAAGGTTATTTGCAGCAAGAAAGAACTAATTATGTGGAGACCTTTGCTCCTACAGTCAAAATGATGACATTTTGGTTAGCAATCATTATTGCGGCTCAATTTGAATGGAAAGTGTATCAAATGGATGTGAGGAGTGTATCAGGGAACAATGCACTAGTTGAGGAACTAAACGAATTATAAACTAATGGTTATGAATTTACACTTACTGCTTGAGTTTCATAGAGATTGACATGTCATATTAGAGACTAAACAATAAACTAGTAGATCAATATTAGTTCACTAATGATAAATAGTATTAAAATCTTGATTAAAAACTACTTAAGATAGATCACATATATTGATTTAATGGTTAGAAGAATGTCCAGAATTAAATGGCACTAATGACAATTATAGGGAAGTTTACGGTTTTTTCCTTAAGTAAATCAATGACTACAACTAAAATGAGTTTGAACTATTCAAAGGGAACAATGTAGTAAGGAAGTTAAATAATAAATGTTCTGCAAACCTGATTCAAACATGTTACTATAGAGTTCTTAGTCAAATTAGTATGATTAACTTAAAGGATGTGATTAAGGGTAATGACTCACAACTAATGTGCATACCTTCGACATAATACAAGAAGAACACTAAATTATCCATCACATTGTTGATGGAATTGTATAACAATGCCTTGAAGGCTCAAGATTGCTCAATACAATTGTCAGTCTTCTGCAAATTTGGCAAATGTATGAATTGACCCATTTAGAATATAATGTAGTATGTCAAATATATGCACATTTAGCTATGAGCCATTATCTTAAATCTGATCTACCCAAGTTTTCCTATTTTAATTCAAATTTTATACTTAGTCAAAAAAGAACTTCAATCCCGTTTTTGGGATGCATGTCATTAGTTTCAAAGCTCTAGATTCTAAAACTAGGGCCTCTGGGAGAACGAGAAACTCAAACAGTCTTTGCACTTGCAAAAGACCATGGTGTGAACCAAATCCGGAGAGAATCCTCTGAGGAAAAAAGGCAGAATAGAAATAATCAAAAGCAACAGCAGCCCCACTTCCCCCTTTGCAAGATTCTCTACCTCAAAGGATTGTTAACACATTGAATGCCATCTAGGATAGAATGGATGTGCAAGAGACTATGTTGCATGAGTTACAAGATCAACTAAATATTCTAAAACAACTTCATCCTAAATGAGTATGAAAAGAACATTTCAAAAATAATGAGAAACCTGGACAACAACCCTCATCCTTGTTTAATGGTCTTGAAAAAAAACCACCCCCAAACCTGCCAATAAAGAATTAGGCAGTATAGCTAAGGCTTGGTCGATAAATCTTAAGTACTTTAAATTGCAACAGTTTTGGGAGATGGCAAAACAAATTACAAAGTTTAAGTTGGGCTTGCAAGAAATAATCATGCATGATGTTAATATGACAAAGCCAGCCATCTTGATTAAAGACATTGGGTCTACCTACAAAGCTACAGAAAAGAATAATGTCCACTTTAAAGCTAGGTAGAACTTCAAAAATAGACTGAACAAACAAAAGGTTGGGAAATCAAGAGGTGCCTTGCACCTCAAAATAAAAATTTTGGGAAATCTAATAATATTGAAATCAAAGGATGGTAAAATAATATAGAAAGTAACAGATATCAGCCCTATCAAACACCTGCACCTGTACCTAAAAATCCTACAAAATGGGTAAATGCTGCTCCACTCCAATCCAGAAAACCATATAAGGGCTGTTGGCATTATGGGAAGAACCACAATGCAAGAGTGTCACGAACAAAAGAGAACTTAAGACCCCAACAAACAAATTTAAACTACCATTGATAGCCAACTTTGGGATGTTCAAACGTCTCTTTTAAAGCTGCCAGGAAAGATAAAGAAAACTCCTAGTTTAATACTAGTAGATTCAGAAGCAAACAACTTTTCTGTATCTCCTAAAACTGTAAGGAAATGTGAATTAAGAACTAAAAACTTGTCAAGGGGGTAGTGTCAAGTTGGACACAAGCAAAAAGCACTGCATTAGTAAATGTCAAAGAGAGTCTAGAAATAGAGATGGCCCAATCAAAAACAATAGTGAACCGATCAGTTCTATCCCTAGGATCATATGACACGATTTTGGGTATGGACTGGTTCCAAAAGCATGCTGTCCAAACTGACTGTAGAGAAATGAAAAACCATTACTTGGATGAACCAAGCAACTTTTTGGTCCTTCAATCATTGCAAGGTAAAAGAGAAATGAAAAAAATTTCAGTCTTATAGTTAAAAAGAACTGCAAGAAAAGGTTGTGCTTTGTTTTTTGTCCAATTTAAAATGACAATAAAAACTGGAAAAAGTGCAGAAGTAAATTATTCACTGCTACATGAATTTAAGTATGTCTTTCCTAAATAACTCCCTGGGAGGTCCCCTAGGAGGGAGTTTGATTTTTCTGGCCGACCCCTTTCTTGGTTGGCGCCTATAATAATATTTGAATTTTCCTAGCCGACTAGGCAATTTGATGAGTATTTAAGGTTGCTCGCTGCTCTTGTTTGGATCACGGAATGAAGACATAGGATTTGGACCGTGTAGCTGGCCAACGGTCTGGTGAGACGAAATCCTCGCCAAAATCTGTCTCTGTTCATCCAATTCATCCATTTTCTGATCCGCCATATTTGTATTCACAGGTTCAATAGTGGCACCCGGTGAGAAGGCTTTATAGATACCCCTGCGAATTACACGACATCACCCTCCCGTGCTCCAGTCAAGATCATTCCACTCATCAGCATTACTATCATCGTGCAACCCTGAGGCAGTGATCATATTGATTATAGATGATCGGGAAATTTCCGAATTGCTTGGTGGCTGCATAGACTTCAGCTCTTGCCACCCGTCTGATCATAGTCTTCATCATCACACAGCGAGCAGGGGACTAGCGAAAAATATTACATTGCATCGGATCCGAGTTGAAGCTATAAACGGAAGCGGATACACATTACCCGCGCCATTCTGAAAACATCTTTCATATCATCCAAAGCTCGAGATTCTGATTTGCATCGTGTTGGATCTCATTCTCATGTGAGCAACACGGTCAAGGAATGGTGTATGCGCGGGAAGCTTTGCAAGTCATCAGGATTCCAATTCCTAGTCTGGCACTGTTCCATCACCAGAAATCTGATGTAATTGCTCATTCCGCCAGCACCAAACATCACCTAGCGTCAAATCCACAACTCTGTGTAATCGCATATCTTCCAAATTGAATAAGATTGGCTCGGAGTATTTGCTCTGCTTAATTGTTTCTCTATTACTGTGATTCGTAATTGCCAGAATGTATTAAATGTCAACAGTCACATTACATACAATGTGAAATTTATGATGTGGAGTTCTACTGCATAATTCTTGCAAGCATTGGTAGTCTTGATTTTGCATTTTGTGCTTTCGATTATGCTTTCATGAGTGAGCTTCTTACAGACAAACATGAGAAGCAGATAAGATTAGTGTTACAAAGCTTACTATTTTTGGCAATTTTCGGCTATTCGACTAAGTTCGTCATGTTTTATTTTGTAAATTAGAAAACATTTACAAATTTAAATGCTTAGAAAAAAAACATTTATTATTATTTAGTGAGGCATAGTTTCTTATTATTTTGATATTTTCAATTAATGATATTAATTGTTATTTTTTACTATGATATTATGATGTTAATTGTTATTATTATTTACTATGATATCAATTGTTATTATTTACTAAGGCATAGATAATATCAGTTTCTTGCGACATTCTATTATTATGATATTTTAATTTAATGATATTAATTGCTCTATTTATTAGATTACTATGTATGCTAATTATACTTATGATAATAATAGTTAAATGGCAACTTCTTTTTGATGTTTATTCGATTTTGTGTTTCAATATTTCATATTTGGTGTTAAAATTTCGGGGACATGACATAACTAACCACCGTTTGTGCAAGATTTTTTAGTGCTCCAATCCAAGAGTGCTCAGGATTGTAAAAGGGTCTTGAGTGAAGATAGTTTGGCCAACAATGATTACCATTGGTCCAGGGCCTCGTTAATGGCAGATTTTGGAAAGAAACTGCTCAAGGTTGTGCTGTCGGAAGAAGTGTGTCAAGGGATTCAATGGTTCTTAATTCCTATGGAGAATGAGTTGATTACTGATGTTGAGCTTGTGGATGTGGTTTCTGGGCATGAAAAACAAACGGCTGGTGTTATAGAGATAAATGACAAGACTTGCAAGTTAGAATGGAAGGTAATGCACTCAAAAACTCAAGCATTAATAATACATGTGGATGCAGTTACCACATGCTGTCAAGACTTGTGGGCGGTGATGAAGCATCTGCTGGCATCTCACCATAAAGGGGTCCATAAAGTATCTAGTGGTTACACGTTGCCTCAGTTGGAGGGTGATGTCCCAATGCATACTATCAAATGCACAAAGGTGCTTAAGGGTTTACTGCCGGATGGCATTGCAGACCCAGCTGGTTTGGGTGGAGTTCAAATTAAATAGAGGGTGTTGTCAAATGACAGGACTCTCTACAGAACTTTCAATCATTGGTGCAAGACTCCACGTGGTTAAGGCATAGCATGTTGGGGTATGTCCCCTCTGAGAGATTAGTTTGTTCTACTTGTTTTGTGGGTGGCTTCTGTTGTTTCAGTTTTTATGTATTTCCTCCAAATTTGCTTCTCTCCTTCGTGAGCTGGCTGTGCAGACATATAGTTACTGATTTTGTTATCTTTCGTATGTAGATCTTGTGTAGTAGCTTTTGCTTCAGTCTCTACCTACATCGCCCATCTATGGGTTTTGACTGCAATATGTTTTCTGCTTTATTTTAATCTCTTTTTTAGATATACAGTTGGGGCCCTTTAATAGATCCCAAAATCTTCTGTCTAAAAAATATGTTCCTATTCTATATGATTTTAGAATGGAAATGCCTTCATCAACTCTATGATGTATAGCACACGATTAAATTTCTGGCCCCTTGCACTAGCTTCTTAGCACATGACAACAGCAGTATTTTTTCAGTTGCTTTCCCTACTCTTCAATGGCAATCACTTTCAAGATGCATCTAATGCACTTACTTTCAGCAACATATAAATATAAAAGTATTGTCTAAGAAAAATAAAGAATTCAGGAACTGACATACCTGTAAAAGCATAGCAAGTTCATGTTCTGGTGAGGTGGTAATAGAAATCGCCCTTAGAATGGTGGATATACTGTTTAGATTGGATATATCTTTTACACTAAGCTCCACCAGAACAAGTGTCTGCAAAGCTCATACTTTAGCCAAAAGACCCAACCGCACTTAACAAAGCCAATAAAATGCTTCTGGTGTCAATAAGTTTCATTCAAGAACAAAGTTACCTTCAAACCAATAGCCGCATATTCTATTCTTTTACTGACTAGCTGAGTGGCCAAGTCATGGTAAATGTTGCTGTATTGGTCCTTAATCTAGCATAAAAAATTACAAATAAATAAGAAGAAACTTAGAAAGCATCAGTAAATGTTGC
Organism: Sequoia sempervirens; assembly: GCA_007258455.2. NCBI lineage: Eukaryota > Viridiplantae > Streptophyta > Pinopsida > Cupressales > Cupressaceae > Sequoia > Sequoia sempervirens. The sequence continues at coordinate 283,380,320 of VDFB02000008.1, read as the reverse complement.
TGTGTCAATCCTTAATCTGTTATTCAAAATTAGAATTGCAAATAAATAAAATGAAAGCATCACAATTTTGAAGATCAATAAATCTGCAAAGCTACAGGCATGGGTAAATTGAACTAAATTACACACAATTCATAAGTTTTCCACAATTCAAAATAACTTCAAGTTTGATTCGGAGCACTGTGTATATCTATAAGCAATTGTTACAGCTAAGATTTAACTGCAAACATAATAATATCAAAGATGCCGCCATACCTTAAGAAGAAATAAATTTGCCACTGTACTGTTGTCACTCTTACTCATGCTGCATGTTTTCTGTAAAATACAATCCAACAAGGCTTTTGCTGCATGCATATGGATTGGATTGTTAATCCAATGCCCAAGCATACTAGAAGCAATCAATCTCACACCCTCATATTCAGCTCCTATCAAAAGCAACCTGAGAAAATTTAAATTACTGAGATGTTCAATACATCCAACTAAAGACATAAAACATATAAATACTTAAAATGACTTCTAAATTTTCTATAGGTAAATGCCACACAACAAATAACATCTCAGAACCTCCACAACTTTTAGCAAGAAACATAATATAAGCCCCTGGATAACGTAATTCTAGTTAATTTATTGTAAATTTTAAAGAACAGATTATATGTACAGAAACTTAATTCAAATCAGACAAAATAACACAGCAGATACCCTGGGAAAACCCTCCTCTTGAGGGAGAAAAAACCCAGCAACAAAGATCTCTCTTATATATATAAACAGTGGCAACAATTCACTTTACAATGAGGCCGAACACAAGGCCAATATTCTGTACCTACACCAGATACAATAACAGATAATGACCTGCACTTCTGACAATATAAAACTGCCCTTCAAAGATATTCGCAATTTGCTCTTGATCAGGTTCACACTCAGCTCTAGATATAATTCGCACTCAGCACTTGAGAGATTCGCACTTGACTTGCCTCTTGATAAAATTCGCACTTCTGCTCTTGAAGAAATTCGCCCCTTAATGAATAGAATAAATCGGACTTGCTTGATGATCAAGAGATGAAGGCGACCTTGTATATATTCAAGTGAGAGAGGTTGCACCTCTTCATATTACAAGGTTGGCCAGAATACAATAATATAACTAATAAATACAAATCATAAGGAAGGTCGGCCTCAAGTGAAATTATAATGTTGCCAAGAGAAGCGCCCATCTTAAATAAATGACTCGTATAAATAAATAGCCGATAGGCTACATTTATTTATGTCTTCACTCGTGACTGGAAGGATGAACCCGAAGCTGCTTAATAACATTAACACTCCCTCTCAGCTAGGGAGAGAACTTCCAGCTGCACAAGACAAATCACCTCAACATGATGCTCATCACATTGGCTACAACCAGATGTGAAAAGAAGAATATCACCTCAACGTGATATTAGATATCGCCTCAATACGATATCAACCATAATGGCAACAACCACACTATGGTGTGTACAAGTGTTCATCACTTGCGTGATGTTGTCACCTCAACGTGACATTCACAAGTACAAGATATGTCATCAAGTCTCACACATGACATCCATCATGACTCAAGCTCAAAGGGTGGAAACAAGGGCTCACACCTCAAATTCCTCCGTCTCAGAGGAAAATGCATTAACAAGGACTTGCACCTCAAATTCTTCCGTCTCAGAAGAAAATGCATTAACAAGGGCTTGCACCTCAAATTCTTCTGTCTCAAAAGAAAATGCATTAACAAAGCTTCACTGATACTGAGACTCTTACTCAGTCAAGGTTGGATTCTCCACCATACCAAGCTTATCTCGGAAGTACTCAAACTTTATCCTGGCGAGAGGCTTGGTGAGAATATCTGCCGTCTGCTCATCAGTGCTAATGTACCTCAATTGTACAGCCTTCCTTAGTACCATATCTCTGATATAGTGGTACTTGATCTCAACATGCTTGGTTCTGTCATGAAACACAGGATTGACAAAAGCTTCACACAACTCGATTATCACAATGAATGATAGTAGGCTCCATTGATTGTCCGAACAATCTGCAAGGAGCTTACGGCCAAATTCTCGAAGTTGCCATACAAGCTGCAATGTACTCGGCCTCCACTGTAATAATGCTACAAATGATCGGCTTCCTATGTGACTAGGAAATCATAGTAACTCAAACCTGAAGCAACAACCAGAGGTGCTCTTCCGATCTGTGACATAACCTACCCAATCGAATCGTAAAACCATGTAACTCCAAGTCTCCATCCAAGTATACCTCAACCCATATCCAACCGTACGCCAGTGTCTCAGATATGTTTAGCTGCAACAAGATGTATCTGCCTCGATCACACATAAACCGGCTATGCACTCACGATAGCAAATATCGTCTAGTGTTAACTAGATACATCAAGGATCCAATCAGCCTATCATATAATGTAGGATCCACCAAATCAACTAGCTGCAGCCTCCTTCAATTTGTGTAAGTTGGTCTCCATAGGTGGACATGGATTTGCAATCCATCATACCAAATCTCTTAAGTATATCAATGGTGTACTTCCCTTGACTTGAATCATTCCATCCGGTTTCTCATGACTTCTAAGCCAAGGAAGTAATGCATGAGCCCAAGGTCCTTCATCTCAAATTCAAGTCAATTCCTTCTACAGATCGTGATCTTCCAGAAGGATCGATCGTCAACATATAAAACCAAAATTAATGCATCACCATTGATTACCTTGAAGTAGAGATTTGAATCAGCATCATTCTTCAAGAAGCCCAAACTTGATAGGTACCGATCAATCCTTTCGTACCATGCACGAGGAGCCTACTTAAGACCATACAAGGCCTTCTTCAGCTTGCAAACATGTGACTCCTTCTCATGAACCTCAAATCCATCAGGTTGCTCTGTATAAACCTCCTCCTCAATTACTCCATTGAGAAAAGTTGTCTTCACATCCATCTAGTGAATCTTCCATCCTCTAGATGCAGCAATAGCAATGATGGTTCTGACTGAAGTGTAGCGAGCAACAGGAGCAAATGTTTCATCATAATCAACTCCCTCTTTCTGAGAAAACCCACGAGCCACAAATCTTGCCTTGTACTTCTCAATGCTTCCATTTGCAACATGCTTAATCTTGAATAGCCATTTAGAAGATACCACAGACTTTCCCTCGGGTCTAGGAACAATATCCCAAACATCATTTTTAAGAATCGACTGATACTCCTCTGTCATAGCATCTCTCCAAACTTGAAGACTAGATGCTTCCTCAACACAGGTAGGCTCGGATTCTATAATCTGACTCATCAAGGCAACATAACTGGAGAACTTATGTGGCCTTTTGCTTTCTCTGAATGTGCCTCTAGGAGCTGCAAAGCTTTCAGCCTCTTGCATAGTACGACTAGCCCATAGAGGTCTCTTTCTCCCAATAACAATGTCAGTAGGCCCATCAGTAGGTTCCAAGGGTTCAACAGGATCAATATCTTCTTTTTGTTCTGAAATCTCCTCAATCTCAGGAGTATGGTCAACTTCTTTATCCCGAGGAGACTCTTCATTATCAATCTCCATATGAATCCCCCTGGATCTCTTGAATGCAACATCTTCCTCGAATGTGACATCCCTACTGATCTCAATCATCTTCTGACCTGGAATGTAAATTCTATAGGATTTTGATGTCTCACTGTAGCCCACAAATATTCCCTTCTTGCCAGAAGACTCCAACTTGGTTCTCTTTTCCTTGGGAACATGAATATAGACAGGGCATCCAAAGATCCTCAAATGACTGACTTCAGGATTCTTCCCTGTAAAGGCTTCTTCTCGAGTCATATTCTCCAAGATCTTATGAGGACTTGCTCAACATACACAGCTGTCCTGGAGGCTTCTGCCCATAGGAAGGTTTGCTAATCTTGATCATGGATCATGGCCTTCGCTACTTCCACAATCGTTCTGTTCTTTCTTTCTGCAACACCATTTTGTTGAGGATTATAGGGAACACAGAACTCCCTCTTAATCCCTGCGTCAATACAAAAATTCTGAAAACTACCAAAGGTGTATTCTCCACCATTGTCAGATCTGAGGACCTTAATTCTTTTACCAGAAAGATTTTCTACCAAAGCTTTAAACTCTTTAAACCTATCCAACACTTCCTCAGACTCTTTAGATTTCAAAAAATAAATCCAAGTCTTCTAGAGTGGTCATCAATAAACAAAACATAATACAAGAATCCACTCGAAGAAAACATACATAGGACCACATAAATCAGAATGAATAAGATCTAAAATACACTTAGATCTATTTTTCTACTATGAAAAGGGGCTTTTATATTCTTACCCAATGCGCAGCCCTTGCAAGTACCTTCGTGCTCCTGGTTGAATTTAGGAAGGCCCGTCACCATCTTCTCCATGATAGGTAAGGCTCGGAAGTGTAAGTGAGCCAATCTCCGATGCCAAAGATCGCAAAGACTTGAAGAGTCATGAACCAAAGCTTGTAAAGAACGTGTGCAAACCTTGTAAAGGTTTTCATGTCTAACTCCAATTACTTGAGCATCCTTGAAACTAGAGTTCTCCATCCACACTAGAACTTTGCCTTTGGAGAAGGCAACTTGATATCCTTTATCTTCCAAAGCTGAAATAGAAATAAGATTGCGCTTGATTCCGGGAACATAAAGAACATTACCCAACTGAAGTGAGATGTCGGAATCCAAATGAAGTATAGAGGTCCCAATTCCTTTTACGGAGTAGCTAGTATCATCTCCAATGATGACTTGTTCAGAAGACTCCTTTTCCACCAAACTTGATAAGTGCTCCTTAAAGTCGGTGATGTGACGTGAAGCACCACTGTCAATTATCCAAGTGTTGGAGTCGGAAGGTACACTGCTTGATAATGCCGAATAGAACAAATATTCACTTGAATCCTTTTGAGGAGAGACATCATCAACATCCGCAACGGTGACCTGTTGCTTAGGTCTAGTTGGACAATACTTTGCGAAGTGCCCAAACTTATCACACCTAAAACATTGAATCTTGGACATATCCCTCTTTTTCTTAAATGGAGGTGCATCATCATTTCCCTTGTCCCGATTCCTCTTGAAGAATCCTTTCCTTCCATCTTTTCCTTTCTTCTTTGAAGTATGGGAGGTGAGAACATGAATATCTTCATTCTTTGAACTTTGACCAACGCCTCTTGCCACCAACCTTGATTCCTCTTGAATGCAATCAGATCTTAGGCGATCAAACTTAGGCAATTTTGACCTTGCATTGATTCCCTGAATGAATGATTCCCAAGACAAAGGTAAACCATTGAGAGCGAGCATGGTTAAGTCTTTGTCATCAACCATATGACCTATCGTTGAGAGCTGATCTCTCAAATCTGAAATCCTCATGAAGTAAGCGATCATAGATTCTCCCTTTGACATCTTCACATGATGCAATTGATGCTTTAGTGCAAGTGCCCGGCTGGTATTGTTGATTTCGTACATCTCTTCCAAGGTCTTGAGCATATCTCTTGCTGTCTTCAACTTAGAGATGATCGGAATAATATGATCCTTGACGGAATCAACCAATATCTTCATTGCTTTAATGTCTTTCTTCAGCCACTGCAACTTTTCTTCTTCCTCCTCAGGTTCAGAAACGCTAGACTCCACGAACTCACCCAAGTCATTTTCACGCAAGGTAAGCATGATCCTGAATCTCCATGAAGTGAAGTTCGATGCACTTTCGAGTCTATCCTCAACCTTCAAACCATTCACCATCTTGATTAAGTGAATAATAGGGTATGCTGATTTGCAATAATCTGATCACGATCCTCTCAAACCCGCTCTGACACCATGTAAATTTTAAAGAACAGATTATATGTATAGAAACTTAATTCAAATCAGACAAAATAACACAGCAGATACCCTGGGAAAACCCTCCTCTTGAGGGAGAAAAAACCCAGCAACAAAGATCTCTCTTATATTTATAAACAGTGGCAACAATTCACTTTACAATGAGGCCGAACACAAGGCCAATATTCTGTACCTACACCAGATACAATAACAGATAATGACCTGCACTTCTGACAATATAAAACTGCCCTTCAAAGATATTCGCAATTTGCTCTTGATCAGGTTCGCACTCAGCTCTAGATATAATTTGCACTCAGCACTTGAGAGATTCGCACTTGACTTGCCTCTTGATAAAATTCGCACTTCTGCTCTTGAAGAAATTCGCACCTTAATGAATAGAATAAATCGGACTTGCTTGATGATCAAGAGATGAAGGCGACCTTGTATATATACAAGTGAGAGAGGTCGCACCTCTTCATATTACAAGGTCGGCCAGAATACAATAATATAAATAATAAATACAAATCATAAGGAAGGTCGGCCTCAAGTGAAATTATAATGTTGCCAAGAGAAGCGCCCATCTTAAATAAATGACTCATATAAATAAATAGCCGATAGGCTACATTTATTTATGTCTTCACTCGTGGCTGGAAGGATGAACCCGAAGCTGCTTAATAACATTAACATTTATAACAGTCAAGAGATGCTAAGCATACAAGACAAGCTCATGCAAATAGTCTCATATTGCTTTCTGATGGGAAATGATGATCTGCTTAGAGATTAACTCATGTTGATGTCCACAAATGGCCTAAAAGTGTTAAATCCGTTTGCAGAATTTACAAATCAGAACTGAGGCATGGGAGTGCCTAGCACATATGCAGTATGAATTGATAAAGAAAAGTTCATCCGAATATGGGGAAAGAGGAATCAAGAACAAGGCTATGCACATAACATGAAAGAATCCTTTAAAACCATCCATATGCCAAGAAAAGGTTGGTAATAAGATTGTATATTCTCCTCAAAATCCAGTGCCTTCATTTGCAAACTCACCTCCATTACAAAAGATGGTTAGAAGCCTACTTATGACCTCCAATGAGCCTCAAATTATTTGATGGCAATCCATTTACCTTCAGATGAACAAAATATCTGTGGTCATCATATATCATGAAAAATCTTAGAGATCAACGAGAGAAATTTACTACGCATAAAGTACTTTATAAACAGTACAATCTGCCTCAAATCATATGGCAGAAAGGGTTTCTAATAATGAATTGGCCTTGAAAATTATTCTATATAAGCTACAAAGTCAATAATTATGTTGAACTCTCAAGACAGCCCGCATGAGAGTAATTTAATAGTTGCAAAGTGCTATATAGAGCATGGAATCTGGCTCAACTCTAATTGTAGAAAGGGTTCCCAATGATGAAATACTCTTAATAATTATGCTCTATAAGACAAAGTTAATAAATGTGCTGCTATCTAAAGACAGCCTTTCTCCATGAATCAACAAACATGATAGTAAAGCAACCTGAAAATGACAGACTCGCTCAGATCCATTTACAACCCTCAAGTAGCCTTGTAAATCACATCACAAATGCCATACCCGTGAGGGAAATGAGAGGGATTACTGGAAACATTAAAGGAGGTTCTGTTAGAAATATTGTCATTGATGTCAAAGGTACATAGACATGTTGTCAATAATGTCAAGAAGGTGCTTGAACAAAAACTGTTGGTATAAAGATTCAAAGGTATTGAAGTATCCATTAAAGCATGTGTTATCATTGATACCAAATGTGCAAGAAGGAAAATGTTTATTGATCGAAGACTATAAGTCAGTTATCACTCCGTTTTGCCGTAACTGTCAAGATCAATGTCCCCATCATATTCAACTATCATCATGTTGAAGAGATTAATTGTATTGTTTAAATTAAAGATTTAAACAATTGTTATAACAGTGGCCGACTTCCTTGAAGGAAGTTTAGAATTAAAATAAATTATGTTCATTTGTTACGGGCCGACCTTACCTTGTAAATCATGAAGATGCTTATGTATATATATAGATATAGCAGGGGAGGTCCCCCGTTTGTGACCTAACCAGTTCATAGCTCCGGGTCAAAAGCATTTACCCCTTAAATAAAAAAGGGTCGGTAGGCCTAACTCGATTGGCTAAAGCATCCTGTTGTAGGCAAGAGGTCACGAGGTCTAGTCTCACCACCGTCCCCATGGTAACGGAGGCCGTGTCACACCAGCGTCACAGATCACATGAAAAAAAATTACTAGGCACACTGCAGCTTATAGGGGGGCGGCTACCCGATTCTGATTCCTGCAGTCTAATATATATATATATATATATATATATATATATATAGCAGCGACTTGTCTATTACAAAAGGAGCACTTAAAAAGAATAACTAATGCAGTGATTAAGACTAATAAGAGGCAGCAATCATTATTAATGAAGAGAGTTAATGATAAGAACGGCAGCACTTCATTATAAGACAGCAGTTATATTTATTAAAGGCTGTGACTAGTTTTGAAGAGGCAGAAATTAGAGGAGTCATGACTGTTTGAAGGGACATCATTCTTTCAAAGGATGTCTCTCTTCATTGAAGGCATAAGATATAAATAATGAATGTAGATTGTGAAAAACGAGTGTGTGGAGTGAGTTTAAAAAGGAAAAATCATATAAACACCAGCAGGTATATGAATATAAGTATACAGATTTGAAAGAGGAGTAAATGCAGCTGTAAAAGAAGAAAATTAAAATATCCATATATAAAAGACATATATGCAAATATAGAAGAGGAGTATATGCAGATGTAAAAGAGGAATATATGCAGATATAAAAGATATATATATGCAGGTATAATAGAGGAGGAGAATATAAAAGGAGATTACTTAAGACTATTTGTAAAGAAGATTTATTCAAAAGAAGACAAGATTCATATTTGTGAGGTTGGTGCCTCATAATTTAGGGGTTGATGCCTCTAGTATTTTGGTGCCTACAAATTGGAAATTTTGATTAAATCTTGAAGTGATTAAATAAGTTTTAAAAGGTAAAAGAATATTGTTATGCTCATTCACTGTTAATGTTCAGCCGCGGGCTCCATACTTCCCGGCAGCGATAATATTAAATACATATAGCTGTTGGCTATGCATTTAAATAAAAACGATTATTGGCAATGTAATTTATATATCTTCGTTTGATGACAACTAGTGAAGAGGCACTTCACTTGGAAAAATAAATAATATTTTAATGAGGCTGACCTCATCTTATTCGCCACCTTTATTGAGATACAACCTTTCATATGTGGCCGACCTCATTCCATGAAAGGGCGTGATCTTCTCTTCATCTTGTATATATTAGAGATGCCGATTGTTCATTTGAGAATATATTCATTTTCATTCCGGTTCAAGTGTGAAGTGCGAATTCATCAAAGAGCAGATCGAAGTTGTCTTCAAAGGGGTCGAGTATTTCATCTTCAAGGAGTTTGATATTACATTGCATTGCACCAAGTGTGGTGTTAATAATCGGCCTTGTGATTGGCCTTTATTGTAAAGCAAGATTGCTGATTATATTTCAATATATAAGTGATATATTGTTGCTGGGTTTTTCTCCCTCAAGTTGGAGGGTTTTCCCAGGGTATATGCTGTGTCAATTTGTTTAAAATTGCTCTATACCTGCTTATTTAATTTCTGATCCTAAAACTAACATGGTATTAGAGCGGGTGTAAGCAAGATCGTGATCAGATTTCTATAAGCAATGTGCTCTTCCTCTCTTGTTCTCATCTTAGTGTGTCTATCTTATTTTCAAAAATGGTGAACGGGCTCAAGGTTGAAGATAGACTCGAAGGTGACTCTAACTTTACCTCTTGGAAGTTTAGAGTTCTGATTGCATTGGAAGAAAATGAAATTATTGAGTTCGTGGAGAAAGAGGTACTCGAACCTTCCGATGAGACTGAGCAAACACAATGGAAGAAGAATGGCACAAAGGCCAAGAAGATTTTGATTGATTCCATGAAGGATCATCTTGTGCCTATTATCTCCAAGTTGAAGACAGCGAGAGAGATGTTCAAGACCTTGGAGGGATTGTATGAGATCATTAATACAAGCAGAGCTCTTGCATTGAGGCAACAACTTCATCATATCAAGATGGTGAAAGGAGATTCTATCATCTCCTTCTTCATGAAGATCACCAAGTTAAGAGATCAGCTTTGTGCCATTGGTCATATGGTTGATGATAAGGACTTAGTCATGTTGGCACTTAATGGTCTTCCTCAATCTTGGGAGCCATTTATCCAAGGTATCAATGAAAGATCAAAGCTACCAAAGTTTGATCGTCTTCGGGCAGATTGCATTCAAGAGGAATCGAGATTGGCAACGAGAGGCAATGGGCGAAGTTCTAACAATGAAGACATTCATGTACCTGCTGCTCACACATCGAAGAGGAAAGGAAGAGAAGGAAAGAAAGGCAATTTCAAGAGGAACAGAGATAGAAAATCGGATGGTGCTCCTGAATCTAAGAAGAAGAAGGATCTCTCTCATATACAGTGTTTCAGATGTGACAAGTTTGGTCACTGTGCGAGAGATTGTGCAACTAGACCAAAACATAATGTTTCTATTGCGGATGTGGGTGAGGTCTCTCCTCAGAAGGATTCAAGAGACAATTCAAGTGGATTTCTATTTATTTTTGCCCTATCAAGCAATGTTCCAACCGATAGCAACACATGGTTGATAGATAGTGGTGCCTCTCATCACATTACTAGATTTAGAGAACATCTTTCAGATTTGGTGGAAAGAGATACCAACATTCAAGTCATAATTGGTGATGATGCATGCTATTCTGTGAAAGGTGTTGGAGCCTCCTCTCTTCACTTAGATATTGGCATCCCTCTTTAGTTGAGCGATGTGTTATTTGTACCAGGCATCAAGAGGAACCTTGTATCAATTTCAGCCTTGGAGGACAAAGGATATCAAGTTGCATTTTTTGAAGAAAAAGTTCTTGCTTGGCCGAAGAACTCTAGCATCAAGACAGCCTGTGTGATAGGTGTTCAGCAAGAGAGTCTTTATAGACTTTCCATTTGTCCAATGCAGGCATTGTTGCATGATTCCACCAGTTCAAGTGAGCTTTGGCACAAAATACTCGCTCACCTTCATTTCAGAGCACTTCCATCCATGGAGAAGATGGTCACTGGCCTTCTAAAACTCAGCCAAGAGCATGAAGGTACTTGTCGAAGATGCGCATTGGGTAAGAATACTAAAGGTCCTTTTCATAGTAGTGAAAGTAGATATAAATGCACTCTAGATCTTGTTCATTCTGATTTGTGTGATCCAATGTCTATTGCTTCTTTGAGTGGTTTCTTGTATTATGTAATTTCCATTGATGACTACTCTAGAAAGACTAGGATTTATTTCTTAAAGACTAAAGAATCTGAAGAGGTACTTGAGAAATTCAAAGAATTTAAGGCTCAAATAGAGAACTTGTCTAGGAAGAGGATCAAAGTTCTAAGATCTGACAACGAAGGAGAATACATCTCTGGAGGCTTCCGTAACTTTTCTATCGAGGCAGGGATTAAGAGGGATTTTTGTGTCCCTTACAATCCACGACAAAATGATGTTGCAGAAAGGAAGAACAGATCCATTGTAGAGGCAGCTAAAGCTATGATCCATGATCAAGACTTGCAAACCTTCCTTTGGGCAGAAGCATCTAGAACTGCAATGTATGTTTAGAATCGGAGCCCTCATCGTATTTTGGAGAACATGACTCCTAAAGAAGCCTTTACAGGTGTGAAGCCTAAAGTTAGTCACTTGAGAATCTTTGGTTGTCCTGTGTATGTTCATTTGCCTAAAGATAAAAGAACTAAGTTGGAACCATCTGGAAAGAAGGGAATGTTTGTGGGCTATAGTGAATCTTCTAAAGCCTACAGGATTTAAATTCTAGGTTAGAAACTGATAGAGATCAGTAGGGATGTCACTTTTGAGGAAAATGTTGCATTCAAGAGATCTAAAGGTTCAATCATGGAGATAGATAATGAAGGCCAAGAGACTCAGGACATGGAAGTTGACCATACTCTTGAGATTCAAAGGGAGTCTACAAAACCAAAAGAACATGGTGATCCAGTTGAGCCTTTGGAACCAACTGATGGGCCGAGAGATATTGTCATAAGTCGAAAGAGACGTCTATGGGCTAGGCAAACAATGCAAGAGGCAGAAAAGTTTGCAGCCCCTAGAGGAACATTCAGAGAAAGCAAAAGACCACAAAAGTTTCCAAGCTATGTTGCATTAATGAGTCATATCATTGAATCTGAGCCTTCCAATGTTGAGGAAGCTTCAAGTTAGCAAGTATGGAGAGATGCTATGGCTGAAGAATATCAATCTATTATCAAGAACAATGTTTGGGATATTGTACCTAGACCAGAAGGGAAATCTATTGTATCTTCTAAGTGGCTTTTCAAGATCAAGCATGCGGTTGATGGAAGCATTGAGAAGTACCAAGGCCAGATTTGTGGCTAGAGGATTCTCTCGGAAAGAGGGAATAGACTATGAAGAAACCTTTGCTCCGGTTGCTCATTATACATCCATCAGGACTATTATTGCTATTGCAGCAACTAAAGGATAGAAGTTACATCAGATGGACATGAAAACAACATTCCTTAATGGTGTAATTGAAGAAGAGGTATACATTGAGCAACCTGATGTCTTTGAGATTCATGGGAAAGAATCTCATGTTTGTAGGTTGAAGAAGGCTTTGTATGGCCTTAAGCAAGCTCCTCATGCTTGGTATGAGAGGATTGATCGATACCTGATGAGTTTGGGCTTCTCCAAGAATGAAGCTGATTCAAATCTTTACTTCAAGGTAGTTGATGGTGAGGCATTAATCTTGGTTTTGTATGTTGACGATCTATTTCTTACAGGAGCAGAATATCTCATTATCAAATGCAAGAAGGAGTTAGCTTTTGAATTCGAGATGAAAGATCTTGGATACATGCATTACTTCCTAGGATTAGAAGTGTGGCAGAGGCCTAATGAGATCATTCTGAGTCAAGGGAAGTATACTATAGACATCTTGAAGAAATTTGGTATGATGGATTGCAAATCCATGTCTACACCAATGGAAACCAATTTGAAGAAGTTGAGTGAGTCTGCAGTGTTGATGATAAATGCAGCATCGTGCGATTCCTTCCAGCCTATCTATTTTTTGATTGTGTAAATTAAATAATAGCTTAAAGCTATTTAATTTATAGAGACTTCGATTCTTGAAACCGACATTGTGAAGAGGTGTGCTTCATCTGAATGGCACGAGTTCATATGTGTGCCGACCCATTCCTTATTGGATGCGATCCTTCTCTAGACATCAGTTATTATTGTTGGAGGCCAACTTGGAGTTTCATGAAGAGGCGCATCTCTTCTCCACACATGTATTTATATTCATTGAGTTTCATTCATTTATCATTCATTCGCATTCATTCTTTGTTCAAGTCAAAGTGCTTCAAGAGCAGAAGTTTGAGATAACAGATTGCAGATTGCTTAATTGTGTTTCTGAGTATTCATCAGATTATTGTGCATCTTCTGGCCTTCATTTTCGGCCTCTTGTAAAGGAGATTACTTGTGTTACCATTTAATATATAAGAGATATTTTAGTGCTGGGTTTTTCTCCCTCAAGTGGAGGGTTTTCCCAGGAATCTGTTGTGTTATTGTGTCTGATTTGAATAAATTTTCTGTGCATTTAATCTGATCACATAAAAACAAAATGGTATAAGAGCAGGTCTAAAAAGATCTGATCAAAAATTGAGTGCAGAAAAGAAAATTTATGAAGTTGGCAAGTGCAGAAGACTCCTTGTTGACCATTGAAGGTCGTTGCCCCTGATGTGGTCTCTGTTTTGAGAATTGAATTGGAGTTAGTAATCGATTAGTTATGATGTGCTCTGGCCACGTTGCGGGTCCAACCAGGTCGTTCTGAGGCTCAAAGGTGACATTGGTGGTGCGACATGATGAAGTGCCATATCCATCACGACAAGAGAGGAGTCGTTGGACTATGGCCACCCCTTGCGTGAGCATCACCCGCACACTTCTCTGCAAATCACGCCTGTAGCACACTCATCCCGCGTCCTTTTCATGTCGGGAGTCTACAGCGTGGATTGTTGAAAGCCACAGTTGTCACTACAATAGTAGGAACATTGATATCCTCGAACAAGTGGGAGCCGACTCAAGAAATCTCTGAAGAAGAAGCGACTACCTTGTTGGATGCGCACGTTCATCTGCAGGAGAGGCTCAAGTCTAGAATCATCGTGTCTGTTCGCCGGGAATCGAGATCATTACAATAGAGCGAATCATTTTAGACTGTTGTCAGGTGTTGCTTATCTATGTGTCATCAATCTCTAGGAATCCTGGTCGGGGCACATTCTAGAATATAGATCTTCAGAATGACCTTATATCCTCTAAATTCCATGGTGGAGACGGGAAATTCTTTCAACCAACATTGACCTGTGTTATATTCCATAGATGTTCATGATGGTATTCATCAAATGCAATAAATTCATATATAGTCGTCTGGGCAGATTCGGGACTTTCTCATCTTCAATATTTTGTTCAAAATAGGAAAAGTTCACAATTCACTTGTGACCTCTAGTGTCAAGTAGCGCAGTACCATTCTAGTGATTCATGTGTTGCAATACTTTTTCCAGTCGGGATTCTTCTGGAAAACCTTAATCTCTCATATTTCGTGTGGCTCACTATGGTCAAGAGCTCAACTGTTGGACAAAATCGAGCTGCTAATGGATGTTGACTGAGAATCGTTTTTGTTATTCATTTCCTCTAAATCGTTTCTTGAGGAGTTTGTGCGAGCCTCTTCATCAGGTGTAAGGATAATGAGTATAAGGCACACCAAGATGTTAAGTCTTTACAGTACAGATCAAGCAATGTTCAAGAAAATTTGTGGAGCTTTGTGTGTTGTCAGGCATATGGATTGCAAGTCTCAGAATGGAGCATTAATCTGAAGCCCTGGAGCAAAGCGCCCGATAACAAGTTGTGATCCTCTACATAAGGAGTCTATGCTACCTTGAGATGAATTGAGAAGCCGAAATTAGGCTCTCGGGTCAAGCGGCATTGATGAAAGTGTAAAGGGGCATCTGGCAGAGTTTAGAAAGGTTTCATGTATGGGCATCTATCAAGAACTTATGGGGATGAGCTTAAGGAATTGATGTGTTTCTCATACCTTGTCATGGGCCTATGATCAGTCATGAACCTATCAGAGGAAGGTTGTGTACCGATCCGAGCGTAAGAGCTGTGAAGTATATTGAGTACAGTGAATCCTTAAAGAGATAAGTATTCTTTGTTTACTTTCTTGATATCACCTTCTAGGTTAAAATTCAGTTTGCTGAATTGTGGAAATCTAACATCTTTTGAATCATGTGTGTTTTTTTGTAAAGATCATAGTTTCTCTTGAATAGGGATCTTTGGGATGAGATCCTCTGGAGTTACCTTTTATCCTTTGCAAACTATTTCATGCCAGGTGTGAAGATCTCTGAGTGTGACTTTGAGATGAAAAAGAGAACTGCATTTTTTCGTTGTGATAGGATGATCACATCGATACCATTCTCTTGTGCATGGACTATGACGGTACCTTGAAGGGCCTGGTTCTATATTAAATATGCTAACTGCATAATGCATTCAAGAAATCTGTAGTTGTGCGGATTGTTCTTTCTTGTGCTAAGTTTAGCACTCTCGAGAGGAGTAAAAGATGGAAGAAAGAGTTATATCAGAATTAAATAACGATAAGTTTCCTTATCCCTTTATTCTAATCTTTTGATATATTTCTCTTATAGGTTGATTTATTTATTCATGTTTTAATATTGTTCATAAATTCTTATGTATTCGTGCTATAACCTGAGATAGTAAATCTTGTATGATTCTAGTCTTGATATTTCTTTGGATAGTTATAAATTGTTAGTAATCTCTCTCTATAATGCTTCCAGGATGATTCAAGAAGCAAGAGGGTAATGAGAGTTAGCACAAAGAGGAAGAGCTTGAGGCATCTTATGAGAAAGTCATGCCGACCAAAGAAATGATCAAGCGTGAAGTCTCAACTTGCAGCCATGGGACTGAGTTGGTGGCCAGAGGGAGTTCACTTCCAAAAGTCTTCTTTGCAAGCTCTGAAGCAAGGATCAAGGGGGAGTTTTGTAACTCACTGCGAAGAAGTGAAGATTACTGCATTGAAAAGCTAGGTGCTAAACCCTAAGACGATCCCTTCAGACTAACATCTGGATTTGACATTGGTAGCTCTGCAAACCTATTCAGAATAGAGTGATATGGAATGAGGTCGAGGAGGACAATCCTGAACTCTCTACAGTACCAGAGGTGTGCACTGGAAAATATTTCTCTAAGGCAAGTGTTGCAGGCAATCTTGGACAAAGAGGTCAAAAGGTTGACACAAGCACTTGAAGATTCAGAGGGAGCCTACTGAACCTGAAAGAAGATATTTGGCAGTTGTTTGGATCGTTGATACGAGACCGGATATTTGTTGTGCAGTGAATGCACTTAGTCAATTCATGTGTGAACCCAAAGCAGATACATCTAGTTGCAGCGAAACATGTCCTGAGATACTTGTGTGGGACAGTTGGATATGGGCTGAGATATTCTTCTGGTGTGATCTTGGAGCTGCATGGTTATACAAATTATGTTTCGGCAAGTTGTGTTGCTGATCAGAAGAGTACCTCGGGATGTTGCTTCAGTTTGGGTTCTGCTATGATATCTTGGTGCAGCAGGAAGCAGTCATCTGTGGCATTGAGTACAGCAGAGGCAAAGTATATTACAGTTGTATGGCAGCTCGGGAAGCAGTGTGGCTTCGTAAGCTCCTTGCAAGATTGTTTGGACAATCAATGGAGCCTACTATCATTCATTGTGATAACCAAAGTTGCGTGAAGCTTTCTGTCAATCCTGTGTTTCATGACAGAACCAAGCATGTTAAGATCAAGTATCACTATATTAGAGATATGGTACTGCGGAAGGCTACACAGCTAAGGTATATCAGCACTGATGAGCAGACGGCAGACATTCTCACCAAGCCTCTCTCCAGAATAAAGTTTGTGTACTTTCAAGAGAAGCTTGGTATGGTGGAGAATCCAGCCTTAACTGAGAAAGAGTCTTAGTATCAGTGAGCCTGTTAATGAGTTCTTCTCTGCGAGAGAAGTTCGAGGTGAAATCCCTTGTTTAATGAGTTCTTCTCTGTGAAGAGAAGTTCGAGGTGAAATCCCTTGTTAATGCATTTCTCTTTGAAATTTGAGGTGAAAGCCCTTGTTTCCACCCTCTAAGAGAGTCATGGTGGATGTCATGCGTGTGACTCCATGACACATCTTGTACTTGTGTTTCACCCTCTGGGAGAGCCATGGTGAAAGTAATGTTGAGGTGACAACATCACGCAACTGATGCACACTTGTACACACCATAGAATGGTTGTAGCCATTATGGTTGATATCATGTTGAGGTGATATCTAATATCACGATGAGGTGATATTCTTCTTTTCACATTTGGTTGTAGCCAATGTGGTAGACATCACGTTGAGGTGATATGTCTTGTGCAGCTGGAAGTACTCTCCCTAGCTGAGAGGGAGTGTTGATGATAAATGCAGCATCGTGCGATTCCTTCTAGTCTATCTATTTTTTGATAAAGTAAATTAAATAATAGCTTATAGCTATTTAATTTATAGAGACTTTGATTCTTGAAGCCGACATTGTGAAGAGGTGCGCTTCATCTGAATGGCACGAGTTCTTATGTGTGCTGACCCATTCCTTATTGGATGCAATCCTTCTCTAGACATCAGTTATTATTGTTGGAGGCTGACTTGGAGTTTCATGAAGAGGCGCGTCTCTTCTCCACACATGTATTTATATTCATTGAGTTTCATTCATTTATCATTCATTCGCATTCATTCTTTGTTCAAGTCGAAGTGCTTCAAGAGCAGAAGTTTGAGATAACAGATTGCAGATAGCTTAATTGTGTTTCTGAGTTTTCATCAGATTATTGTGCATCTTCTGGCCCTCATTTTCGGCCTCTTGTAAAGGAGATTACTTGTATTATCATTTAATATATAAGAGATATTTTAGTGCTGGGTTTTTCTCCCTCAAATGGAGGGTTTTCCTAGGGTATCTGTTGTGTTATTGTGTCTAATTTGAATTAATTTTCTGTGCATTTAATCTGATCACATAAAAATAACATGCAGCTAGTTCAAATCTGGTGGATCCCACTATGTACAGCCAGTTGATTGGATCGTTGATGTATCTAGTCAATACTAGACCAAATATTTGCTATGTAGTGAGTGCACTTAGTCAGTTCATGTGTGAAGCAAGGCAAATACATCTAGTTGCAGCAAAGCATATCCTAAGATACTTGTGTGGCACAATTGGATATGGCTTGAGATATACTTCCAGTGTAGATCTTCAATAGCAAGGATATTCTGATTCTGATTGGGCAGGGAGTGTAGCTGATCGGAAGAGCACCTCTGGTTGTTGCTTTAATTTGGGTTCTGCAATGATTTCCTGGTGTAGCAGGAAGCAATCTTCAGTGGCACTAAGCACCACAAAGGTAGAGTATATTGCAGCTTGTGTAGCAGCTCGAGAAGCAGTGTGGCTTCATAAGCTCCTTGCAGGATTGTTTGGACAATCATTGGAGCCGACTGTTATTCATTGTGATAATCAAAGTTGTGTGAAGCTTTCTATCAATCCAGTGTTTCATGACAGAACAAAACATGTTGAGATCAAATACCACTACATCAGAGATATGGTATTGAGTAAAGCTATCTAGTTGAGATACATTTGCACTGATGAGCAGACGGCTGATATTCTCACCAAGCCTCTCTCCAGAGTAAAGTTTGTGCACTTTCGAGACAAGCTTGTAGTATTGGAGAAAGAAGCCCTAGCTGAGAGGGAGACTCAGCATCAGTGATCTTCTGTGATTTGCTTTAATGCATCTTTCTCTGTGAGAGAAACTTGAGATGAAAGCCCTTGTTAATGCATCTTTCTCTGTGAGAGAAATTTGAGGTGAAAGCCCTTGTTTCCACACTCCGGGAGTAGCCATGGTGGATGTCATGTTGAGTGACTCCATGACAACATCACGTTGAGAGACTCCGTGATGATTTACTTGTACTTGTGTTTATCCACCCTCTGGGAGTAGCCATGGTGGACGTCATGATGAGATGACGACATCACGTTGAGTGACTTCGTGATGGGCACTTGTGCACATGTTCTTTTCCATACATGGGAGTAGCCATGATGGACGATATCACGTTGAGTGACTCCGTGATAAGCTCTTTCCCACATATGGGTGTAGCCATTGTGGGTGTCATGTCAAGAGACTCCATGACATTGGTTATTTGGGAAGTATTCCTCCCTAGCTGAGAGGGAGTGTTGATGTTCAGTCGCGGGCTCCATACTTCCCAGCAGAGATAATATTAAATACATATAGCCGTTGGCTATACATTTAAATAAAAACGATTATTGGCAATGTAATTTATATATCTTCGTTTGATGACAACTAGTGAAGAGGCGCTTCACTTGCAAAAATAAATAATATTTTAATGAGGTTGACCTCATCTTATTCGCCACCTTTATTGAGATACAACCTTTCATATGTGGCCGACCTCATTCCATGAAAGGGCACGATCTTCTCTTCATCTTGTATCTATTAGAGATGTCGATTGTTCATTTGATAATATATTCATTTTCATTCCGGTTAAAGTGTGAAGTGTGAATTCATCAAAGCGCGGATCGAAGTTGTCTTCAAAGGGGTCGAGTATTTTATCTTCAAGGAGTTTGATATTACATTGCATTGCACCAAGTGTGGTGTTAATAATCAGCCTTGTGATTGGCCTTTATTGTAAAGCAAGATTGCTGATTATATTTCAATATATAAGTGATATATTGTTGTTGGGTTTTTCTCCCTCAAGTTGGAGGGTTTTCCCAGGGTATATGCTGTGTCAATTTGTTTAAAATTGCTCTATATCTGCTTATTTAATTTCTGATCCTAAAACTAACATTCACTACCACCCCCCCCCCCCACCCCCAAACCACCCCCTCTCCCCCACTCTTAGTATAACTGTGTGCTCATCAAGCTCCTTAGTAACAAAATCAAATTGTTGCAAAAGAGAGGGGAAAAAATTATATTAACATCCACCAGTGACCAAAATAGGTCAATTGAACTCAATAATGTATCCAAATAAAATAGTAGACTTAGAGTAGGTAAAACCCTAAGAGGAAATCCAACCAAAAGGAAAAACAATGAAACAACCTAAAACTTAGTACATCAATCAAGATTACTACTAACCAAAATAGGTCAATGAGATTTTGTAATGCTCCCAGTTAAAATAACAAAATTTAAGGTAGGAAAAAAAAATCTATAAGCAAAGATGACCAAAAGAAAAAACAATGAAGGAGCCTCAAATTGACTACATCAAGCAAGATTACAAAGAGCTTATGGAAGCCTAGGTTGAACACCTGGTTGGAGAATCAAGCAACAGAATCAAATCTGTAATGTCCCCAATTTTTGAGTAGTCGCCATTAAGATAACATAATTAATTAAATATTAAATTGTCCTAAAATAATATTTGTGGACGTTTATATTTAATTAATGAATTAAACGTTAAAGTGACTTTATTAAATAATATGCTCAAATATT
Organism: Sequoia sempervirens; assembly: GCA_007258455.2. Classification (NCBI taxonomy): domain Eukaryota; kingdom Viridiplantae; phylum Streptophyta; class Pinopsida; order Cupressales; family Cupressaceae; genus Sequoia; species Sequoia sempervirens. The sequence goes on along the minus strand of VDFB02000008.1, from coordinate 283,359,843 downwards.
AAATAAAGTTACTTTACAAAGGAAAAATATTTAATATTAAAAGGTGGTGAAATATAAAAGGTGGCAAAAAGGAATTCATTGATATCTTTTGCAAATTTACTATCAAAGAATTGGAGTGCTTGATTACAGAATCAAGGCCTGAGGACGGAAACCCTTAGGTTTGGAGGATTGGACAAAAACCTAATACCTTCTGGAGTGAATTCATGGAAAAGTTCACCCAGAGTGTTATTGATCAGTTTGAAGTATCTAAAATTTGTGAAGCCTTTAAAAGACAAATTTCAAGTATTTGCAAAGGTATTTTTGGGAATAAAATATGAGTAATTGTAGAGTTAAACACTATTCTTTGAAGGATTGAACCCCATTAGTTAGTTCATGTTTTAAGCCAAATGATAGCAACCGCCCAGCCAATAAGAAATTAATTTATTTTTGTTGACTTTAAATGGAATTTATTATTTGGAACTACTATTGCTAGCACAGAAAATAGGTAAATCATCCAAGTTTAACACCTAAACATAGGCTCGAGGCTAGTAATAAGGAAGCCGTGCCATATGGAAATATTATGGGAGATTTAAAATCGTCTTTCTAGCATAAATCTCCACGCAAGCATTAACTAGGCCCCTCTGACTTACTCTGGAGGAATTTGGAGGTGATAGACCACATTTCCTTTACCACTGGATTGAATTCATGGATGTGTGGAATGTCTAAAAGGTGGCAAAGCTAAAACACATTAAGCACTCAATAAAACTTGAGGTGTTGCTAGACTCCATTGTATATGGCTTCTGGTTTTTGTAGTGGAAAGTTATATAGTCGTCCAAATATTTCATGAAGAGTGAATGATTCTTTGTAAGGGTCGAATGTTGCAATATTTTATTTTAAACAAATCAAAATCCCTGAATTCACCCTTGTAGTCATAACGCTATACATATGGTATGGGCAAGGCAAGAAATGACGTGGCACAAGAGACATTGAAGGAAACCATTGGAAAGATTCATGACTTTATTATGGTCTAAAGCCAGCTTGAGGGAATCAACACCTATGATAAAGTAAATTCAATGCTTTCCAGATAAGCCACAACTATCCCTTATGGTGTCACACTATTTTATTGACCCGTAGAAGTCAAAATTGATATGTGCTAAAGCAACGAATAGCAGACAATTGGCAACTGCTCACCCTACAGCGGGAATTTGGGAATATAAGAAGAGGTCAGCAATATGTTAAAAATCAATGTTTGTACTTAGTAATAATATTTAAATTCAGTCATATTCTGCATGTATGATGCTTATTTTCAAAATATCTTATGTCTGAGTCACCATTGCTATTAGAATCAAATATCTATATTTGCAAATAAGTTTTGTTAACAAACTTGATATCTGGAAACTTTGTTTCAAACCATTATTAAACAAAACCAGACCTAGGAATGCATACTATTTCAAATGTCTGTAACTATTTGACGAATTGACAGTGAAGTGAAATTGGGAGAATTCACATCAGTTGGGTGTAGAACTTGGTTAGAATCTTACAGTGGTATTAAAGCCAAAATCTTGCCAGCCTAGAGGGTTATGTACACCAGTGATAGGGCCAAACGTTACACTAAAAGAAAGCAAAAGCGTAGACAGATTCAATTTGCAAAACCTTCTCCGAAAGAGGATACATTCTCAATTGCATTAGCAGCAAGGAAGCCACTTAGAGTTGCACATAGCAACAGGAAAATGGTAGGTTCAGATGATGAGAGTCCTCGGAATAGGATTGATAGGACTAAAAGAAGAGATAACGATAGTGCTCAAAATATATCGAATGATTTAGCCAGGGGGAAGCAACAAATGATGCAACAGTCTACAAACCCAACAGCAGTTAATCACAGCTATTGGTCAGATGTCTCAGGACATGAATTCTCTAAGGGTGAATCTGAATACTATAGGTAAGAGTAGCAATGCAGGTAATGATATCTCGTGAAGTGCTAGTACAGGTGGATCACATAAACCTTTCCAACCTACATTCACACCAAGGGAGGAGGAGGAAGGGACCCCACAAGAAGAGGAGCAGCCATTGGTTGATGAGGTAATGGAGGTTTACGATGAATATCACACACTCCCTCCTACAATTAGACATGAAATAATTTTGAACCAGTACATGAACCAAAGTAAGGATAGGAAGAGAACTCAATAGGAACAACGACCTCGAGGGCCACATGTAAAATACACCACTGATTTTTTTTTTTTATACCACTGTCTGCTGTTGGCTTATTTAATGATATGTTTGAGTATGTTTTCAAATGCGTTTTCAGATGTATAACAGCATAAAGAAATGATTGCAAATGAAACAAGAAACCAATAGATAGCAATGCCTTTCCAATAGAATTTGCAGCATACATCAAGTGCATTCATTTTCAGATTTAAATCAGAATATTACAATGAATAATCAGACCTGTTACAAGAAGTTCCAGACCTGAGAATGGCCTTACAACAAGAGTAGTGAAGCTCCAATCACCTCCTAACCCCTCTAGGAGGACACCATGAGAGTCCCTTAAGTTTCTATGCCTTCAAACAGCCACCGATCACTGAAACGGGGCTGATAAAGCTGAGGTTATGCAACAGCAACCACAACCAATGTTCCCCTGGAAATGGTACGGCCCTTCTTGAGGGCGATTTGGCCTAGAAAATCAAACCTTCACCAATAAATCTGAATGATGACTTGAAAAGAGGCACCATGGATCAAGGAATCAGATTCTTTAATACCCATAATGACTCACCAAGCTTCCTAAGAGTTATGAACAGATTTGACCTTCAGCCATAGAGAAAAACTGAGTTTCCAGAATTCTGATAAAGTATATCAGACCTCAAAATCTCATCAAAAACGTCTACTAAACATCACCAAAATGAAGCAAACTCCAAAACCAACCTCTACCAGCAAACCCAAATCAAAACACTGCAAAAATCTTCATCTTCTACCACTCAAACCCCTGAAAATCTGAACTTTGTTAAGCACTGTGTGATCCTTGGATGGAACCACTCAAAATCTGACTAGGGTGGATCTCTCACCACCGAAATCAGTCCAATACGTCAAAGGTTTTCATCCTCAACACGCAACCCGAGTACCCTGGAGACATTCCAGCAGCATTCTATTAAGTTGCCAAAAAGGAGAAGTCCAAATGAGAGCCAAAATGATGTTTTATAAAGAGAGAGGGAATTAGGGTGACTTTAGAGTTTGAATTGCCTTTTCCCACCTAAAATCCACGCCCCCTTATGAGCCTTAGAAAAATCAATTAATTTAAATTACGTATTCCTCCTTGGGCGTCCTGATCATAAGGAAACTATTTGCACTTTTGTAGCCCTCTAAAATGACTTAAAGTAGTCCAAAACCCTTTGTCTAAAATCATCAAATGTCTACACAAGGCTATGTCCTTGCGTGATCAAACCATGGTGCCACCAATCATAAGCAATGCATTCTAAATGCAATGTAGCAAACTAAATGGTATCTTTCTCCTTCAGAAGACTAAAAGTAAAATAAGTATGCAATTTTTGCAGCCAAGCCCTAGTAGATATCTTTTTTCTGCCATTAAAGGTGGAAGCATTCAAGCTACCTACTTTCTGTTGCAGCATTTTCATTCCATTGTTTTTATTGCCATATGGAATTTTTTTCCTAGAAGTTCTCTCCTCAATGATGGCTGTGTAACTATCCAAAGATGCTATATTTTTTAAGGCTTCAAATTGACCTTAGTAGTCCTCAAAAAATTTGGCAACCCCTACAACAAGAGTCTTTAGGCACTTATTGTTCCTCTACTTCTTTCTGCAACAACATAGGTTTTGATGCCTTCAGCGTGGAGTTACCCACAGATCTGCTATTTTCAGATGTACTCCCTTCTCCTAGAGATGCTTTAGCAGACCCTGGGTTGTTCAAGTATTTAATAGCACACAACACATGTAGCAGTAAATCGATCACTCCCTCTTGACCTTTATATCTAGTCATGTCCTCATGGGAAGAATTGTGCCTTCTTCTTTCCCCTTCTACCATATTTCTTCAATTACCTTTTTCTTGTGCTTGCCCCTTCTTTTGTTCCCTTCTTTGATACATGATCTCTCTTTCCCTACGAGGAATCAACAATTTGGTTTACCCTGTAGGCTAGCAAGACCAAAGCCCTATTACCATAGTAACAACCCTTAGTTACAATATTCATATAAAATACTTAAATCTGAAACACCCACCAGAATATTTTGGTAATAGATTGCAAAAAATGTAAAAACATGAACTTGTTAGAAATATTACATCATTTATTAGGTTGCTTAGTGTGGTTTACCATATGCAAATAATTATATTAGAATTGGTTGGGATTGTATTGCGAGTTGTTAGAACAACTCGTCTATGTAAAGGGAGTTGTTATATGAGGTATAATAATCCTCCTATAATATAGGATATGCCAGTCCTATATATATAATATGTATTGTACGAAAATAATAGAGAAGCGCATTATGTGTATAAAATTTTATGCAGCTTCTATAATCTCTACCCATTTTTCTATCATGGTATTAGAGCTGAACGTTAAAAAATTTATTTCATTACATGTTCAGTAAAATCATGATATCTCTCTCAATACTGAATGAAAAATAAAAATTCAAGATGTCCTGGAAAGCTTGAAACGATGAGTATTTCGCGAGCAGTTGGAAGCAGAAGTTGGACGTGATATGAATGATGCATGAAGGTTTCAGCTACATGGCTGAAAAGAAAATTCAGTTTTAGAATGATTATTAGAAAGAGGCATAGTTGAATGTAAAGTGGGAGGAGAAGAGTGGATCAATGCCTTCAAGATGCAAGTGTTTTGAAAAACTGGCAGCCATTTCCAAATTGCTTAAACCAAATCCAGATTTAGCAGAAGTAATCTATGAAAAGCACAAGCAACATCAGGCCCACATAGTATCTTCTCAACAAAGACATCCCCAATTTTCTTCAGGTGATGTTCTCACAAGCACCATCATTTTTTTTTACAGAAATGATGATTTAAAGTGCACGGTTGTAGAATTCCACATTTCGCCTATCAATACTCACGGATTGTTAAATCTAGTTTGTCTTGATCAAGGATTTCCAATCCTTAATTTTGTGTCATCGCTTGCTACAACACTCACTATAGTTGTTGCAACCAAGAAGACTATCCTTCTGCCTAAATCCTTGAAGATGCTTCCTTTGAAGAAATGATGTGTAAGGCCCCGCCCTTTTATTCAATAGTAGCAAATACTTTATTTGTATCATGGGTATATTTATTAAGTGATACTTAAATTGATGTATATAGGTATGCAATAAAAAGTATGTATTAGAAGATAATAGTAGAGCAAGGGGTACTAAACAATGGATGATAGAAGCAAATGCAGGGCAAGGGTACAAGACTAAATGATATATTAATACACATGGTAAGTAATAATAAAAGAAAAAAAATAAAAGTGATGATAAAATAGATAGTAAGAAAGGGAGTAAATATATATCATAAGAATGCTATGGTATTCATGGTAATGATACATTAATAACATAAAGATTGTAAAAAGTAATATGTAGATGTATAGACAATAACAAAATGATGTATGCAAATGACATTATTTAATATAACTTATAAATCTAATGTGTTTTACGTTCCTTAGGTTGATGCTAGATGTAAGAGGGACTAGGACCTTTGATATTCTCCAAGTGGTTGAAGGGGATTAATAGACAATTGCATACATGTGCAAGATAAAGGTAACATTAATAGACAATCACATACATGTGCAAGTGAAGGTAACATTAACCAAGATAGAGGCATACCCTTGGTAGGTAGAGGTGGTAAGTGATGTATTTGAAATCTTGATGAATGATAAAACACAATAATAAAGTAATAATCAAAGAGAAACTTGAACAAGTAGGAGGTACGTTGTGTTGTTAATTAAAAGTAGTCATTTATTGTTTTAAAAATTAATTATTGCTATCTTGACTCTTAACTAAATAATATCATTGACTGATGCCTTAAAATAGTGTATTATGTTACTGTTTTATAAAAAAAAATATTTGCAAAATTAGTAAAGAAGTTGTATATTAGTTAGGTTGTTTGTGTCCATTAAGTGTCTAAAAAGTGGGAATGACATGATAAAGGCCACTTGCAGATGTATGCTGAATGAAAAGACACTTGTCGTGAAGAATGAAGCTTGAAAGGCAAGACTTCCTTTCCTTGCTGTTTAGAAGGTAATCTCTTTGTTTCAAGATGGTAAAAAGTACTAAGTAGAAGAAAAATATCAGAAAAATCAAATAAGTCAGCCTTGGCTATGAAGGAAGGGCTCAATTTGGAGGAAATAAAGGTAGGGTCAAATGAGTCATTATTTAGTGTTCATCAATCTAGTGTTTTAGTCTTCTTTTATTTTCTTCAATAAAATATTGTATATTATAAAAGTCTAGTTGTATTATTTTTTTTAGAATAGGATCCATTTTCACAAGTCATTAATAGTCATGTTATCAAAAGTATATCTGTCAAAATGCAAAAGAGCCAAAAATTATAAAAAATAAAAAATTGTCTCAATTGTAAATGGATGCAATATCGTTTATACGCAACATCCATCTTGAGAGGGGCCATTCTATAATTGAGCTTCAAAGACAAGTTTGCTAAGAAAGTAGCAAATCAACTGGAGGATGGAGGCACAAGAGGCTGGAGGAATTCAACAACCTTTCGTCAAACACTAACTATGAGGTTGCAAAATTGTTTTAGTGACAAATCAAATTGCACCAAAATGATTAAAGCCAAGATCGGTTTCCAAGTAGCAGCAGTAACCATTTCATATCATTTGTGATCAGAGTGGCAAAGATCTATAATGGTGGCTGCATATGCGACGAGGACTTCTCAAATTTGTATTTGTGATTGGATGTGTGTGTCCCCAATCACAATTCTTGGTTGTTTGTGAATGTATGTGTTTGTCCCCATTCATGAGATGGTGTATGTGATTGGAAGTGTTTGTCCCCAATCACATATGTTGGGTAATTATGATTGGATGTGTTTGTCCCCAATCATAATTGTTGTGAGTAGATGTGTGTATCCCTGTTCATAACTGATGTAGGATAGATGTGTTTGTCCCTATCCAAACGTGTTGTAAGACCTCGGGTAGAAGTGTTAGTCCCTATCCTTGATTCCATGGGTAGATGTGTTTGTCCCTATCCTTGGAAAAAGTTCAAAAGCATAGTGAGGCAAGCTACACTATTGCTTGTCATAAGTAGAAGTGTATGTCCCTACTCTTACCATATGATGAACTATTAAACATGGTCGTCAAGTATTGTCGATCCACTTATCCCCATTTGGAGAATGATGTAATATGGGGGGGTGTTAGGAATATGACATCATTTATTAGGTTGGTTAGTGTGGTTTACCATATGCAAATGATTATATTAGAATTGGTTGGGATTGTATTACGAGTTGTTAGAACCAAAGATTGAAGACTCAGACTCGGTGCTAACTCGACACAGACTGGGCAGCCCAAAATAGGACTCAGACTCGAGACTCAGCATGGACTCAACAAAAACCTTGGCTAAGACTCGGCAAAAAAAACTGTAGTTTTACAAAAAAAGAAATTAATACATTTAGAGAACATAAGAGCCTAATTTGATTATCAATTTGTCACATTTCAGATATTACACATGTCATGATCTTCAAACACTCAATATTTGAAATTTCATCATTCATACTCATAGTTTCAAACTTTCAAATGTATAACAGCATCATAAATTTATAAATGTTTACATATAATGATATGTTAAAATGAGAAAAACAACCAAATATAATCTACTTCTTCCTCTTTCCCCTCCTACTGCAACTCAATTTTTCAGGCCTAGAACTAGAAGTTGCTTTAGTATCCAAATGATGAGGAGTTGTTTCTTCAAAACTATCTTCGTCCTCCTCCATTGCATCTGATTATGTTGCTTCTTCTTCTTCTTTTGCTACTACTCTCTCCAATTTTGCAATATCTTCATTAGTAAGGAAGACATTAGCATCATCATTTTGTTCATCAATAGTCCATTCACAATATGGATCAATATCATCCAAATCGATGGACTCATGTGAAACACCCTCCACCTTTCTAGTACGAAAGCGAAGGTTGTACTGAACAAAGATTAGATCATCGAGGCACTGCTGGGTCAACCTATTTCTCTTCTTTGAGTGAATGTTCTCAAATAAGCTCCAATTGTGTTCACACCTTGAAGCACTGCATGGCTGCGACAAAATACAGATGACTAGCTTTTGAAGATTTGGCATGCTAACACCATAATTCTCCCACCATAAATCTACAAAAACACATTTAAAAAATATAAGAATAAATTAAAAAAAGTAAGAATCAAGTTTCTAATTTCAGAACTAAAATTTTTACCTAGTTGTTTTTCTCTCCTTTCAATTGCTTGTTGTGAAGAAAAGAGTCCCCCCTCCGCACCCATGTAGACCTTGAATAGATAAAAATAATATTAAATCAAATATAGAAAATTAGTTATTATCTATGTAAAATGGATGTTTCTAGATAGTCAACATTGCCAAATTCATAAATCAGATATAGAAAATATTACCTCCAACTCATCAAGAACCCTTCTCTCTCAAGTCACGATCAGGCATCATCTTATCGATGCATGTGACAAGACCTGCCATGACCTCCTCATTAGCCTTAAATGTTTCAGAGAAGTAGAATTTTGGGTTCAAGAAGTAGGCAAAGGCATGTATCGCCTAGTGGAGTTGGTGTGTCCATCTACGATCAATGATGCGCCAAATGATTTCATATTTTCTCTTGTTTCCGCCATAGTACTGTGAAATGGCCTCTTTGGCCCTATCCATGGCCTCATAAATGAAACCCATTGGCATGCCCCCTCCATCCACCATACAAAGAACCCTAACCAAAGGTTTTGTCACCTAAAAAAATGAAAACAAATATTAAATTATTAGAAAATTAACCCCTCAACAAAAAACAACAAATAGATTATCTTGTATAAAGTTTATGTTTGTGTATGTTACTTACCCCGATCAACTCCTCTCCATTTGTGACAAATGTGTCATCAAAAACCATGCCTACAATCTTCTCCCCTTCAAGTTTTTGGAAAATGGAGACTCCAACCAAGCATCAGACACAAACATTTGTTTGAGATGAGAAATGGCACCAAGAATGCTTCGCAATGAGAGGAAGTGGCTCCCAAATTGTGTCACTCCTGGTCGCAAAAGGTCCTTGCCATTTGTGAATTTTTTCATCAAAGAAAGCACCCAAGTATGGTTGTAGATAAATTTGGTAACACTTTTAGTATCTTCATCCACACTTTTCACCCATCCAATCTTCCCAGTGTCCTCTAACAACAAGTCCAACCAAAGTGCAGCTAATGGGCTTCTTCCCTGGAGGAAGATTAGAAAGGACCCAAGTGTGATTCTTCTGAAGACTCTGGTATTCTGATTCCATTGCCTTTTCCCACTCAGGTATCCCTTTTGCCTCTGAATATGTCTGAGGCTCATAAACACTGTGAATGTTGGCCATTAGAGCAAAATTCACTGTAGACTGCTGTTTGCTCTTGTTTCTGGATGATCTACCCTCAATGAGCTCATCAGCACGAAGATCGCTGATAGTCTTAGCCCACCATTTCGGTCGGAGAGTAGATGTGCCAACATCAGATGCAACAGGAGGAGCTGGATCTGGCTGTGGATCTGGAACAGGTTCAGCAAGGGGATGTTCATTATCATCTGGAGGAAACTCAGGGTGAGCATCATCAAAGACTAGGTCTTCGTCATCCCTCCCATCAGGTGGACCTAACGGAAGTCGGACACTCATATCAGGAGCCTGTAGAGGCTGATCCTCTGAATGTTGAACAGGTGAAGAAGAGTGAAATGGACCTCGTTCCTCATCAAAGACAACATCTCGTGAAGATAAGACGATCAGTGTCTATATCAATCAGCCTATATGCCTTGTGGTTGTCACTGTACCCTGTGAACATGAGTTTCTGGCTCTTGGAGTCCAGCTTAGTGCGCTTGGCCTCTGGAATCCAAACATACACAAGAGAGCCAAAAACTTTCAAATGACTGATCCTAGGTTTGCGACCAGACCAAACTTCCTCAGGAGTCTTTCCCTTAACAGCATGAGTGGGTGACCTATTAAGGAGATAGACTGATGTATTGACTGCTTCTGCCCAAAACTTGGTAGGAACACTCCGTGTTGCAACATGGAGCGAGAGCCATCTCAACAATCGTGCGATTGCGTGCTCTACAACACCGTTTTGCTGAGGAGTGTAGGGTGTGGTTAACTGACGTTTTATCCCATGAGTATCAGAAGTTGGAGAATGCACTAGAACAGAATTCCCCCCCATTATCTGACCTAAGAGTTATAATACAAGAACTGGACTCTTTTTCAACTAAGGCCTTAAACTTCTGAAATACATTAAAAACCTCTGATTTCTGTTTAAGAAAGTACACCCACATTTTCCTACTATAGTCATCAACAAAAAGTAGAAAGTACTTGCAACCAGTTACAGAAGAAATAGACATAGGGCCACAAATATCAGCATGAACTAATTGAAGTACCTTAGAAGCCCGCCAAGAGTCGCCATCCTTGAACGGTGTGCGATGCTGCTTCCCAGCCTGACAAGCACCACAAACGCCCTGATGCTGAGTCTGAATGTCAGGTAAGCCATCTACAAGTCCCTCCCGAGCAAGCTGAGAGAGATAGTGCACGTTCAAGTGCCCGTACCGCTGGTGCCAAAGACTGGTGACAGCTGAATTTCTGGCTGCCAAGGCTAACTCCGGAGAATCACCAGTGTCCACAAGCCTGTAAAGGCCATGATCCTCTATCCCAATGGCCACCGTTGTGCGAGACTCACGATCAACAATTGAACATCTATGCGAGCTGAATACCACATCCATTTGGGGAGAATGCCGCATAATCTGAGCGAAGAAGATTGAGCTCGATATCGGTACATAATACGTTGAGGAATATGAGATCCCTCCCGCCAGATTGAACCTGAACAGTGCTTGTGCCGACAACTGTGTATTCCTCAACCTCCTCCAAAGATCACGAGTCGGTGCAAGGGGAAAAGTCTGTGAACCAATCGCCTATGTGAGAAATGACGCGAGGCACCAGAATCTATGTACCAAGCAGAGGATTTGACATGGTCTGCGGGCCTTTTTGCCATCAGTGCATAAAAGGCAAAATTCCTTCTGCTCAGAGTGCTCGGCGACATTCGCTTTCTGATGAAACCCTCCCTGCTTCTTTTGCTCAGAAGCCAAGCGAGCACGGCAATCCTTCTTGATGTGGCCAAATTTATGACAATAGTTACACTGAACATTTTTCTTCTTCGGACTGGTCTGACTGGAGCCTTTCTGCTGTGAAGGCTGACCTTTTCCGTGATGCTTCGGATGGGTTTTGGCTGCAAAAGCCTGCTCAGTGGAGGATGATGATTCACTGCTACCGAACTGTTGTCTCCAGCGATCCTGCTGCAACAGGATAGTACACAAATTCGGAAACTTGAGGTCAACATTAGCAGACGTAATGTTGAGAGTCTCTATGAAGTGTTCATAGGACTTCGGTAGACTCTTCAGGGTGATCACGACCATGTCTTCCTCCTCCATTTTCCGACCAATCGCCTCCAACTGATCTCTGATCTCCTGGATTTTATTCAGTGCGCTTGCAGAGTTGTCTTCTCATCCATCATGATAGAAAACAGCATATTCTTCAAGAAAAACGCACGGCTCTTGTCGGAAGTTTCATGCAAACCCTTCAAGTGATCCCAGATCTCCGTAGCTGATTTGCCAAGTGGAATCTGAGGGAGCTGATCATCAGTAACGGAAAGCTTAATAAGCATTACTGCTTCACGATTCTGCTCATCAAACTTCTCCTGATCCTTACCCGCCGCTTCAAGACGAGTAGCTTTGCCGAGGATCATCTAATCAAGGCAACGGTATTCAAAAATTGTTAACATCCGCTGCTTCCAGGTGTTGTAATTTTTGCCATTAAATCGCTGACTGCCCTCCAGCATTAAATTACTTAGACTGGTCATCTTCACGTTTTTCGAGGCACGAAAAACGAGGTACTGAGAAGAGGCTGATGCATGAAACTCGAGGCACGAATTCCAATGCAAAAAAAACAGAGGCAGATTCAGGTACAGACTGCAGAAGGTACAGTATACGGATGGCACAAAATTCGAGGCACGGAAAACGATGCACCCAGAAAATTCGGAGACCAACCCAGTTGAGCTCTCGAAAAACCCACCAGGAATCTGTGATCGAAAAAAAATTCCGACTTCGAAAAACGGGTCAAAACCCTAGACGAATGTTCTGAAAGCCTTGGCCGCCATTGAAGAACCAAAAAATTGCAGAGAACCAGCTCGAATTTGACAAAGATCGTAAAAAAATGTTGCAGATGTCTGGGCGACCACGCAACAGACAGAAACGTCCCAAAAAAACGAAGAAACGTGGCCAGAAATCCTGAGAAAACACAGCCCAAGACGACCTTCAAATCGCGCGGCCAAAACACCGAAAATCGCGTCACCAAAATACACTGAAAACGCGGGCAGAAGTCGCAGAAAATCGCGTCCCCAAGGATGAAGAAACGCGTCCAAAGAAAAGCCCTCAGTCACGCGGCAGAAGATCTTCAAAAAGAACACGGACAAAAACGTGCGAGCAGCAGAAGACACGCCACAAAACGCGAATTATAACCTCTGCCTTCTTAAAAAAAAAACGGCGCCAAGAGGACAAATCGAAGCCTGCAAAAAATCACGCCCAGAAAATGACACGAAAATGCCCAGATTGCTTCTCCTTGAGAAAATCGCGATTTTCTTTGCACAGATGAGAGACGCTAATTTCAACACGTCTTCACAGAAAATCACAAGTTTCAGAAAACCCTCAAATTTCGAATTACACGAAGCACGATCACACGAAAAATCTTTGAAAAAATTTCCACTAAAAATCTGCTCGAAATTTTTAGAATGATAAAAAAAAAATTCAAAAAATTTTAACCATGCTCTGATACCATATTACGCAAGTAATTGGTAAATTAATTGATGTATTAACAATGAGCAAGACGCTCAATAGATAGTTTACAAGATTTACAAAAACTGGAAAGTTTCTAAAAAGAAACTCCAGATAAGATCGGAGACGATCTTATCTCTATCTTACAATATTTTACAATATTGAGCATTAATAAATAAATAAATAAACATTATTTTAATAGGATGCATCTCCATAAGTAGTCTACCTACAGCTACATATGCAGCTGCGTTGTCCGTGATAATTTGGACAACATTCTCAACACCAACCTCCTGGATCACCTCGTCTAATCAATTGCACAAAGTCTCAACATTTTTGTTTTCATTGGAGGCATCTATAGACTTTAGGAACACCAATGCACCATTAGAGGCAACTAAAAAGTTCCAGAGAGTCCTATTTCGCCCATCTGTCCATCCATCAGATAAGATGTTGCAGCCTTTTCTTTGCCAAAAAAATTTTTGTTCATCAACCACAAGCCATGTATTCTTTACGCCTTCCTCTAGCAATGGCCCACTCAAATCTTTAGCTATTGGGGTCTTAAACCCCTTTCTTGCAACTATTAATGCATTCACCAAACCTTCCCAATATGGATTGTTCACCACATTGAAAGGTAAATTATTATAGTACCAAAAGTTTGTTGTTGCCATCCTAGCTTCATGATGTTTTTCTTTATTCCAACCAATACCTTCAAGTGAAGGTTGTGCTCTTGGAACATTGCATGGAACAAAGTAATTTGGTCCTAATGAAGGAAACTTGCTAGCAATAGAAAAAGAACCCTCGGGACTCACCAAAAGATGAATGTGGCTAACGGATGCTTGTACTTGGGCCACCATGGGGTCTCGATGGTATAGAAGTAGATACATTTCCACTCATCGCTGTTGCTAGTGCTTCCTTTGTTTTTTGTCTTTCATCTTTTTTCAACTCATACTCAGCAAGAAGGGCCTTCATCTCTCTAACCATCTTTGGAGTTGATGCAGAGCATATGTCCACATTTTGTCAAGGTATTTTGGCAATGTGGTATTTTAATCTATTGATTCCCCCTATCATCCATTTATTGCATTCAGTACATGTGACCTCACCCTTTTTATTTCCCGATATCCCACACTTTCATGTAGGGTCTTTTCTAGATGGCCTTGATTTTGAAGTTGACATTGCTATTTCAACATGAAAAAATTAAAAAAATCAGCAAGGTTTTTCTAAACAATCAGTAGAGTTTTGTAAAAAATCAGCAAAAAAATGATAATCAATCATTTGAAAAGAAATAGAATTCAAAACCAAGCTAAAAATAGTAGGAATTAGGCTATGAAGGGAAATAAAAAAAAATTGGCAACATTTCCCCTTGCTTTTCATGACTTTCTATTTTCAATCAAAGAAAACAAAAAAAAAGTGAATAAAAATCACTTACTTGGCTCTAATTTGACCTTGAATGCTCGTCTTCTTCACTTCTTCCAACCCTATTTCGACTTGCAGACCTGTTTTGGGAAAACAAGAGCAGGAAAATGAAAAAAAATCATGTTTTAAAACCTCCCTGAGTGCCTCCAGCCGCAGTGAGAATCCTGGCTCGGGACTCGGGACTCCGAGCCTAGGACTCACACGAGTCTCTCGCCAAGACTCAAGAGGTCGAGCCTGGGACTCACCAGGACACAACTCGCGAGTCCATGGCAAGTTGACTCGGTGGCCCTAGGACTTGCCAGTCCCACGAGTCCCTGAAGAACTTCGCCAAGTCTTCAATCTATGGTTAGAACAACTCGTCTATGTAAAGGGAGTTGTTATATGAGGTATAACAAACCTCCTATAATATAGGATATGCCAGTCCTATAGTACGAAAATAATAGCGAAGTGTATTATGTGTATAAAGTTTTATGCAGCTTCTATAATCTCAATCCATTTTTCTATCAGAACTATCCACAACACATAATAGATTTGCACATGTAATACTAGTTGGAACCGAATGTTTCATTTAAATACAATTTTGTTGCAAATCATTACAAAGATGATCCAAATTGATGAAGTTGCCCACCTTATATAGACATTGAAAGCCTAGCGTGGGCCCACACATGCTAATAAGCGTTTCAAAGTTTCCTAGCAATTTATCACATTCAAATTGAGGCCCATTAATGGCAAAGCAGTGGACCAACAAGGATCAAGCTTTGAAGATACTTGACACTAGAGGGAGTGGGGATCAGGCTTCGAAATACTTGATGCTAGAGGATTTAGGAATTGGGATTAGTAGATATCCAATGCTAAAGGGAGCAGGGATCAAGAGTCAGCAATACCCAATTCAAGAAAGAGCAAAGACCACGGAGCTAAAAGAAACATATCAAAGTAAAAGAAATCTTGAAAAGCCATAGAAGGTTAAGGATCAGAAAAGTGGGGTCATAGGGAATGAATTGCAGCCGTGACAGTTTAAGAAAGTCAAAAATCACTCCAAAAGCTGGAAAGTGACTCAAATGCCATCATACATAGGGTTTGAGATATCACATCTAACTTGATATTTATTTGTATGCATTGAGATACATAACTTCTACAGACTTTAGCACTATGTCACCTCCTCACATTCATTGCTGGAGTTTACATATTTTGAGATTGACCAAAGCAAACAGTCTTTCTCTTATTTTGGAATCACATGCTAATATTCCTCTCACAACATCCTATTGTTGCATTTCTTCTCCCACAATCTTCATAAGAGTATTGTGAGAGCGTAGCAGATATAAATGTGATGTTACTAGACATAGAATGGTTGTCTATTTTTCATGAAGAATTTTTATTGTGAATGGCACTTCAGAGAGGCCAAATCCAAATCATCATTCACATTTCTCCACGAAATGACAACAGATTCTTTGTAATGTTTTCTGGAATTTTAATGTTGATAGGCACAAGCAAGGCATTTATGTGTGACTTGCAATTTCCTCACACATTCAAACCTTTGTTGAACACCTCTTTAATGTCTGAAATTTTTTTCTAATCCATTTCACAGAAAAATAAATTAAACCTCCAAATCATGTTTTTGCTCACAAGCACAAGAAAATAAAATGCTCGGATACCATAATGAATTAAAAAATGAATGAGCAATTTTATTATGAGAGGAGAAGCAATATATACAAATGAAATTTAAAGGAATAACTGACTAGGCATACCAATTAAACTACCCTAGGTTAACAATAATGTGTTATTTCTATTATTAACCATGATGTAATAATAGAATATATTTATTTAATCTAACAAGAACAACACATTAAATATTACAGATTTGCGACCAAAAATATCTTGCAATTCCTTGTATGTGTCGAGAACAAGATACGAAGAAGAAAGGTGTAACAATAGCACAAATATAAATGGAAATAAAATAAACATACTAACATTGCACATATAAAACACTCTTTTCCTGCCATATTATATAGATATTTCCTGGTTTAGAAAAGACAAAGCAGAATAAAGATAGCATTAAGTTACTTCAGGACTGAGGAATTCTCCCTGGTTGAATTGGCTTTCAGTACTTTGCCAAGAACCATAAAATATTCTTGTTGCACCATTTTACGCAGCTCTACACTTGAATACTTGTTTACAGGTGTCTGTCATAGAAAGCGACCATAAATCTCTGGATTCTATCATGTGTAGCAAAATCTTGCAAATCATGGCAGAATTGACACACAAAATACTTTCTGATCATAAATTATATGCATAGCGCATATACGACACATTAGCATTCTTCTAATAAAAGCATCACTCCTCACTATAGACAATTGCCTTTTGTAAACTTCTGACCACCGACTGAAAATCTGAAAATTATATACAATTGAATATCAGAAGTTTCAAAAACCATACCATAATTGAATCTTTAAAAGCAGCTGATAAAATTCCTACAAAGTCTTTGCAACTCTCATGCTCTATCCATGCACAAGTACCAACAATGTCCCCCAAAAATGCCTGCATCATATAAAATTCATTCATTACAAAAATAATGAGCAAATCTAATGTTTCCATCAAAAAGTAAACTTAAATACTTGCACAAGAAAGATCAATGAGACATTATAACTGCATGAGGAGTTTACGATATATTGAATTTATAAATGGTTAAAAAAAGGGACTAGAAGCTGAAACGAGTTTCACTTTAAAAATTTAACTAAAACTAAACCCATTCAACTTATAGATTGTCTAAAAGTCAACGCCTTTAGCCATGCATAAAACAAAGGAAGAATTCTAGTTCAATTAATATAAAGCCTTACAATGGGATTGCTAAAATCATACTTGTAAATAAATCAGCAAACCAAAAGATAATGATTTTATCATTTTTTCAATTAATCAAAGATTTAATTGGGAGAAAATCAGGTTAGGGTTAGGGTCAGGGTTAGGGGAAAGATAAGAAAACATTGTTGAAAAGGTAAGAAAAACTAACTCACAGAATCAGAAAATTTTGCTTTATTGGAAAATTACAATTTTTTGGTCAAAAACCAGTTTTAACTAATTACTATGAAAAACCTGCAATTTAAAAAAAAAAATCAGCACCAGGGCCAAATCCTGATTTAATGAGATAAATCATGACTTTTTCCCAATTTCTGCAACTATGGCTAAAATAACTATACAAATTTCATCAGAACCTGTTGTTTTTGAGGCATTTCCAAGTGTCATGGGTAGCCATTAAAAATGCCCACACAAACCAAGCAATACAAAAACATGGAACTCTGATCTCAGTTTTATCTGATAGCATATCAATAACAAGTTTTTCTCATCCTTTGCAGCACTATCCATTCTAGTCCAATATAGAATTGCAATCCACTGCTAAAGTACAGAGAAATTCTGCATTTTGTGTGTGAAGCAGTGGCAATTGAATTGGTAGATAATAATTTGCCTCCCTTCAGTCTTTTGTTAGAGGATTGATAGCAGAATTTTATTTCAAGGAATTTCAGCTTTACTTCTTTCAAAGGGAAAGTCTTCCTTAATAGTGGTCTACCTCTGTACCAGCCTTCCAAAATGTTCTCTAATTTTATTTCACCATTTATCCTTGTTATAGGACTTCTGTTCTGTTTGCAAGTCTCCACATCTTCATATAAATTAAATTGTCAGAAAATGATTGTCATCATATAGTTGCAGGTGCATTCCTTTCTGATATAATTTCAAAAAAGAATACATTAATAAAGGAAGGCTACATCACATCCCTGCTTTTGCATGTCCAGCAGAAAAGTTTGCCTGAAAAGCTAATTGAGTTACATTGAACCTGGAACAGAACTTCCATACTGCAAGACCTAGTCATCTTTAATCAACAAATGCAGGCCAGAGCATTAGACATTTGCACACACAGATGCTAGCTTGACCATTACTAGCAGCTGTATCACTTCAACACATGTAGAAATTATCTACTGCAGTCTAGTCTGAGATTATCTACTTAACTGCTAACTGCAAAGAAAGAAACAATTTATACACAATGGAAGATCTGATGCACGGCAAGACCCTTCTTAGACTGCTCAATGGGGCAGAAATATGCAATTGTGCATATTGCTGTTTCCACAGAATCAGGGATATGAAGTATCCCCTACCAGGAATGCACGGTATGTTTTCGATTTCTTTCTCAGTTTGACATTGCAAGCAATTTGTCAAACAGTTTGCAAGCAGTCTAAATCAAATGTTTTGATGGTTGGAGCTTTACACAGCATAAACAAGAAACTCAACAAAGATCATATCCATCCATTATATTCTTTCCAATGATAGACTCATACAATGCAACAGCATATAGCATTATCTCTCAGCTGCTATGATTATTAGCAATGACAGAAATTTACATTCTCAGACTGAGATTTGCTTATAATAATCCAGCAATGCATTCACATGGAACAGAGGACTGTTATACAGATTTTTCAACATTCCAGTCTACATGGAAATTGGATGCATACATATATATTCAAAATTAGATTATATTTCTGACCTGGAAGGATATCTTGTGCAGGTTGAAAAACTTCAGTATTCCCACGGCTTCAGCTTTACCACGGCTTGCATGAAGTTTACGACTTCCTTAATCAATAACTCAAACTCATATATCTTGCGATTTCCCTTTATATTATGGTTCTGCCTCAGCCTTTGACTATTCAAAGGTTTGTCTATTTCTGGCTGCTCACATGGCCTTAATTAGCTGAGTAGTTTTTCTGCGGCTGCAAGGAGTTTCCAACTCTTACGGCACCTTGTACCTAGCGGCTAGGAAAAATCGGGCAAGCAAGCAAGCAAGACCCGATAGACTTCATGCAACCCTAGCTTCATATGTTCAACGCCATATGCCAAATTTGTCTTTATTTGCCACTATATTCCTTGTCTTATGTGCCTTTGTCTTGCATAAAGAAGAACTTTGTTTGATTCGAATAAGACAACAAATCGAACCCCTTATGGATCATATGATCAGCTTAGTAAAGTCACAATGGGGTTAGAGGCTACAGTGGCAAGCAGATATGAATCGTTAGCACCTTCAAATATATCATCAGATCCCTCAAATAATAACCACTACATGCACATTTGTCCTATCTGCAAATCGGACCATCTGAGTTTTGTCTTATCTGAAGAAAATGCCGCAATAGCATAGGATGTTGTTTGATCCCTCTTTAAAACAATATTAATTGGCCCTCTTTCAATTTGCCAATATATTAAATGAGTAATTACCCATATTATTGAACTGAAACAGCATGACTAGACTGTTGGGCTGTGCAAACTGCTGCAATTAAAATAATATCACCTATAATTGATGAATTCTTCAAACCCTATATTCTGAAATTCCGTCTTTGAAGAAGACCCACAGAATTTCCACATTCCATCATCTATCTTTTGAACCCTTGCATGAATCCCGAGGTGATTCCCGCCTGCAAAGAATTGGCTTTTCATCCAAATCCGCAAACCTGAAAAGGATCTAGTTTTTCGTCCAAATCCCAAATGTGAACTCGAGGGTTTTCGTCCTCTCATTCCAAAAAGCTGAGCTCTCATAATCTCCAATAAAATAATAATAATCTTCATATAATGAGAAAATGAGCTCTCAAACCCTTTTATAATATTTTTTAGGGTTTTCCCGCCAAAACCAATTATCACTTTATTATTAAAGTGACTTTATTAAATAATCTCATAAATATTCCTGAGTCACTTTATAACCTCATTAATATAATTATTTAATATTACCTTATAATTGCACTTTTTCCCAAGTAGCAGAAAATAATTAAATTAATTATTATTTATTAGGCGGGATGGAAATTGGGGACATTACAGGATATTATTGTGTGTGGCCCATATGGATGGAGCTTGAGGCTGGAGAATCAGAGAGAACACTGATTCAACTCTTCTATCCAACTCAGTGAATACCATTCCCACACTATAAACCAAGTTGCTTAACACATGAAAGAAGCTTCTTGGGAACTAGGTTCAGGCATTTTTTTTTGCCTTTCACATTTTTGAAGCTCCCCTGAATACCAGATATTCAATTGCATCCATATGCCATTGAAATTTTTGCAGTTTTTCCATCTGCTAAAGATAAATCTTATCAAGAAGAATGTGTTGGAAACCACTATTTCTCAGTTTATGGGTCTGGGACCCGACGTTGAGGCCAATAGACTATAGTATTGAGACCACAAAGCCATTGGAGTTTTTTGCAAGGTTTATAAACCTCCCTGATAGCATTGCATATTGGATTTTTGAAAGAAAGTTGTGAGGAACCCTAGTGTCCAGTGGATTGGAGATGAATCAGAGAGCTATATTTCAGTGCCTGACTAATGGGAGGCAGATAAGCACTAGAAGGATGTGAATTGGCCTATGAAATTGCAACCTATTAGTAGAGGAAAAAGGGGCTTCCAATGTGCTCAAGGGGTTCGCCAAACTCTCCAATATTTTGCAAATATATGTGAATCCTTGGGGAAAAGGGTGACAATTGTGCACAAGTTACCAAGGATTCAGGGGAGATAGAATTAAGAATCAAAACACAGAGTCAGCTCATATGAGATTGTTGCATATCTTCTTTAATAGTGTGTTGTTGACAGAGGACCTGGTATACTTAATAAATTTGCATATCCATGTCCTCTTTTTAATGGAGTTATTGTTGATTTTTTAGCTCAGATAGGCATTTCCGCACAAGTTCAATGTGAATGTGTTGGAAGCGGTTCAAGTAATTCTATTTTGCATTTCACTTTTACTAAAAGGTTAGTCTTCTATTTAGCTAATTCAATCTAATAAAGTGTATGCATTAATGATTTAGACTTATCTTCCAACTCATCTCTTATAAGAGATTAAGGTTTTTGAAGATTAAATTTGCCTAAATAGAATACAATTCTCAAGGTTGATCATTGTAGTCCCTCATTATCCCTCATGCCCCCACTAGGCCTAGGCTACAAGATAAAGTGTCATCAAAGAAAAGGTTGTGTTAGCATTTTAATTTGTCCCTTTCAGATCAACACCAAACAGAACATGTATGGATAAACATTTCTTCAAATTATAAGGGGAAGCTCTTGTGTTACTTCAAACTCACCCACCACTATTGTGTATGAATCGAAAATGGAGAAACACTCGAGTTCCTCACATGGCCTACATTTGGTCAGATCACTTTTGTTCACGTGACAGAAGTCAATGAAACAAGAGAGTGTCTCGAGGACCAATCTCTTTACGAGGAAGAATGTAATGTCCCCATTTTCGAGTTCTCTTGCTCTACAATTGGAGATGACTTTCTAGGTTTGTGTCAGCCTGATCAGAAGGATAATTTGATGTTACCACTAAGCTCATATGGTTTAGAGGAGTTCTATGATGCTTTCGAATGTTATTTCCGACTTCCTATTTGGGCTCCAAGATTCTTGGAGGGAACATCTATTTATAGGAAGTCACTTGGTCAAGTCCGTTCATCATTGGGATCACTCTTGCACAATCAGTTTTTGATTCTGATACTTTTTGTCGTGTCCCCTAAATTGCAACATTAAATTATAAAACATTGAAATAAAAATAACACCAATTATATTGAAATACAAATAAATGTCCCATATGAGAGATTGCAATTTAAATACGATTATAACCATCGTAGATAATTATAATGTTAAATATTTAGCCATTATTATATTAATCATAATTATCATAGATGAATACTATAATTACACTACAGAATAACTGGTGTTATAATAGTGATAATATAGGAATCATATTAATAATATAGGAATGATAACCTATATATAAATTCCTAAAGAATCAGGAATCATAAACAAATATAAAATATAGAATACAACATATAAATAATATCAAAACAAAGACAAACCGAATTCCTAAGCATAAGCGATCAACAACAATCAAACACTATTACTAAGGGAGCAGTCAAAAAGAGCCAACCCTTGAGAACCAGTTCCAAACAAAGGTGAAACATGTGCATGAAAAGTCACGTCCTAGGCAGGCAGCGACCATAAAAGAGAGGTCAATGCAAGTCTAAAACCATGAAGGAAGTAGTAACAGGAATTACAAGGAGAAAACGCACTGCATATCAGAATATACAAAATCGTAACTTGCTCAAAATATAAGGTAGGTAAAAAGGAATAGACTTGGGCTTTCAAAGGGATTAGGAACGAAAAAAAATATATTCTGGAAAAAGGAAACACAGCAGTCAGAAATTAGTACTATGCTATTTACAAATATTGAGAGTAAGATTAATATATGTAAATAAATAAATAAATAAATATATATATATATATATATGGGTAAGTAGATATGTGAACCACTTGGGAATATACAATAATGATACTTGCAGCAATTATTAAGTCTTATAAGTAATGATGACTCTTTAATATAAACATAAGTAGATTATGTATATTTATGAATTGTCCTCATCCTATGATCAATCCAGTATAAGGTTGAAAGAGGCGAATAAGGAATCAGAAAACGTGGAGGGATACAGCAACTCAGGTGATGTGTTCACTTAGCACTAATATCTAGCATATCCGAACATTAGAATTAACATTGCTCTAATATCTGATGCAGTAATTTGAGATCTTGCCTGTTAGACGTCCAACAGAGTGTTCCTCATAACCTTGTGCTGGGTATAATGCATTGCTTGTCATAATCTAATATATCTAAAAACAGAATATGCAAATCTTGGGCAAAACCAAGCGTAGTGGAGTCATTAAGATCGCTGCACCTTGTAGACACGTAAAATATACTGATTGACATCGTGCATCTGATCCTGACTTACTAACATCGTTTCTTCCGGAATCATCCCTCGGTTGTAGAACCCTTCTGGCTCAACTTCAACCCTAATGCTCAAACTACTTGCTTTTTTGTGTTTTGAAGGTTTCTGATTTTTTTGAAGTTTTTGCATAGAAAGAACATAATGCGATTTTTGAAAGTAATGCTTCTCTATCTCATCCTTAAGCCACTTTGGATGCCTGTAAGGAGTAATCATGACGGGCTTAGCGCCCTCCTCCGGCTCTATGATGTGCTCAATACCCCTGTCTAGAGGTCTCCCTGGTGGAATGTCACTGAAAACCTTCCTATGCTTAACTCTCAACTGCTGAATGTCAGGATGATACTCGGTCTTATGCTGTCCCTCCTGTGTAGGTGTCAAAGTGCACTCGGCAGCCCACTCAACCATGTCATGACGCATAAGTCTTTCCATCCGTCGGAAGGAAATAGTCCTGAAGTTACTGTCTCGGATGGCCTTCAGGATATGAGTCTTTCCATCCACATTGAACCGGATTTCCATGTCTTTGAGACGAAGTGTGACTTCCTCAAGGGAAAGAAGCCACTTCATGCCCAAAACCAAATCAATATCTCCCATATTCACCACATAATAATCAGCCTTGAATTCATAATTATTCAAGCGCAAAGGGAGATCCTTAATCATACGGTCACATCTGAGAGTGTAACCATCAACTACCTTAACCTGAATGCCCTCAAACTCCTCAGTTATGAGCCCACGCTTCTCAACAAATCTGGCGTCTATAAAATTATGGGTGGCACCTGTGTCTAAAAGGGTGATAACCTTTTGACCAGCCAAAACTCCACAGAGTCTGAAAGATCCCTCCTGCTGAATGCTAGACAATCGTGCCTCCTGGATTTGGAGCTCTGACTCTGCCCCCGCCTTAGGCTCTGAAGCCTCTGATTCTGACTCCTCAGAACTCTCCTGCTCTTCGGAATTCTCAGATTCTGAATCCTCATAATAAGCCCACATAACTCTATTGGCCTTACCCTTAGGCCGCAAAGGACAGTCATGGTTAGCGTCATAGGGACCCTTGCAGTAGAAGCAAAGCTTCTTCCTGCGCAAATCATTAAGAATCTCACGATCCAAGGGTGCTGTTGATTTTCCCTTCGAATCACTCCTAAAATCAGATTTCTCCTTATTATTATTGAATCCCTTGTTGTCCTTGAATGAAGAGGTATTCCTGGAATTGAACTTGCTAGATGGCGCTGCAAGTTCCATGTTGCGTGCCTTCTTCATTGCTTCCTGTAGTGAGAGAGGATCAAATGCTTTGATCCATCCTCTGATTGGTTCCAACAGTCCCTCCACGAAGAGTACAACCATACGCCTCTCTGATATGTTAGGAACCATCACAGATAACCGCTGGAAGTCTCCTATGTAAGCATCCAAGCTACCAACCTGTTTCAACTGGGCCAAATCTCTGCAGTCTTAGGATCCTTCTTGTCAAACCGTTCCACCAATCTATCCACGAACTCCTAGTAAGTTGTGATACGGTCATGCTGAAGTGTCACCATCCCATGATGCCACCAGTCATAAGCTGCCCCCTCAAGATGCAAAGTAGCATATCTAATAGCATCCTCCTCCGCCACGGGACGCAATGTAAGGAAGGTATCCAACTTACTGATCCAAGTCTGGGCTGTAACCTTACCGCTGCCGTCAAACATAGCTAAAGAGAGCTTGTTTGTGGTGTGCATCAGGTCACTGTTTTGATGCCTAGGCCTCCTATCCGGCCTGTTCCTGTAATGCTCTCGCCTCTGTGTGATAAACTTGTCAAAAGTGATTCTCTCTCTGACCTCTGGGGTCAATAACTCCCACTCATCGTTCGCTGCCATAAGAATATCAGCGAACACTGCCTCAGGCTCCTCATCTACAATAGGCCCATCAGGCTCCTGTCTCACAAAAGTCGGACGGGTAGGCCTATCAGCTGTCCGTGAAACAGTCCTGGGTATCCTCCATGAACCTGCATCACTCCTGTCCTCATCACGACGTGGTGATAGTCTCCTGGGTGAACCAATCCTCTGGATCGCCGTGGTCAACTGCTGTAATACATCAGCTACCTACTGCTGACTTGTACGAAGATCTCTAAGAGCCTGTCGAACCTCTGCATCATCATCCCTAGGATCTCGAGGAATCTCTGTTCTGTCAGCCATGGTACCCGGCTGCCTGTTTACTCCCCATTCCCTGTCAAACAAAGCTCTCCTGCGAGTGTAATATCTGTGAGGCCCAACCTCCTGTGGCTGCATATGAATCCCAAACCCTCAGGCTGGCAGGAAACCGCTCTGATACCACTATAGAAGAACCCTTCTGGCTCAACTTCAACCCTAATGCTCAAACTGCTTGTTTTTTTGTGTTTTGAAGGTTTCTGATTTTTTTGAAGTTTTTGCATAGAAAGAACATAATACAATTTTTGAAAGAAATGCTTCTAAAATCTATAATAAATTCAATAAGGTGAAAACTGACACACAGAGATCCCTAAATCGATAGCAGATGATTTCATTATACTTTCTCAGTGCTTACAATATTCAAACCCTAGCATGCAGACAAAAAGGAAAACTGATTGCATTATTTAAAAACCTGATTTGCTAATTGCAGCAGTCCATAATGAAGAAGATAAAGTACGGCAAATCAAAATATCAACTCCTCCCTCCACCAGAAGTTGCAGGTGAACCCAGAGGAATAGGCGCCCCTTTTGATGAAGTCAGAATGCCAAGAAGTGAGGCGTCTTGCCCTAGGAAGAAAGTACAGCCCTGTACTTGATAGTACGGCCCTACAGCAGCAAATAAGAGGTCTGTACGGCTTGAATATGGATGCCAGATGAGTACTAAGCCAACTGCCTAATGATTTTCTCTTCTCCTGATGATTCTGGATTTAACTCTGACATTAGATCTTCTGAATAAGCTCTGTAATAACTTCTGGATGAAGCTATCTCTCTGACAGGCAATAAATCAGCTGATATTTCACAGCCTCTGAACTGCAGACACTGAAGATGGCTCGTTCTCCAATGCAGACGAAAACCGAAACTCTTGGCTTTGCTCTCTGAAGAAGAATTTGGCTAAAATCGATTTCATAACATAATGAAGTTTTTCACAAGTGAAAAACCTTATATTCTTCAAGAGGGTTGACTTCTCTCCAAAAAGCACCATTTAAATAAAAGTTGAATTTCACTTTTAATAATTCCATAGTTTGGGCGCCCAAATTAATTATAATTAATAATTGAACTTGGCCCCCTTTTAATGATGGTCAACCCCTTCCATAAAGTCACTTAAGTTATAATATTTAATTATATTATAACTCTATAATTTAAGCTTCAACTTAATTAATATTTAGTTTGGCAAATAAATATTAATATCTCTCTCAAAATAAGTCTGATTAACGAACCATCTAAAGCCGGATGATAAGTGACTGAATCTGCATATGACCAGACCATACTACTAAAAATAGCAGGGGTGCTCCGCTGAGTGTCTCCACTTATTAAAAATAGTAAGTCAAGCAACTGATGTCCAAACGACTCCGAACGAAAGCCAAACTAAATGATTCTGCCAACTAAAGCCAAGCCAAGCCTCACCAAGACCCTCTATCCACCCTATCAGCCTACGAGGGTCACATAATAGGCTAATCTCATGAACTGAGTGATGCCAACTAGAAGGGGACATTACATCGGTCTAACCATTTAATCAAATTCCCCTATCTGATTAAATTCATCAATATTCCACTCTTGAATAAATAAATCATTTTATTTAATCAAGTCAATCTCTTCTGTTAATTAAATCAATTCATCTGATCTAATTATCCCTATTTAATTAAATAATCAATTTATTTGATTAAATCTCTAAAGTTTGTCCATTAAATTAAATAAATTAAAACCTTATTTGATTTAATCTAACACCATCTCTTTTAATTAAATAAATCAAAGTCCTTATTTAATTAAATCTCTGGTCATATTCTTCTCTTATTTCATTTAAAATAAATTCATAAATTTGAGTCAAATAGGTCACATCATCTAATCTCCTGTTAAATTAATTAACCCTTGATTAATTTAACCTCATCTCATGTCCCATCCTCTAGATAATGCAAGTTGCACATGAAAATAGATTTAATTCATTTATTAAATCTCTATTTTCCTCACAAGGCATCTTTTGGAATATTCTCTCAATTTGAATTCAAAAATTCCAAGTCAACATGTACATCCAACAAGGCAATAACTTTATCTTACATGTCCTTTGCCTTGAGCCAAGTGGAATTTATTGCATTTTCCCTTCCCTCTTGCATGTCATTTCAACAAATTTGAATTTCAAATATTGGCATTTATTGGCACAAACCCCAAATCTTGCACATCCATCTTCCATTCATAGTTTAACAAGTGGCATCATATCATTGGATGAATGTTAGTCCCACATTGCTCAAATTCGGACATTCATCCATCTTGAAAATCTATAAATAAAGAGCTCATATCCTCATTTGATCATCCACAATCCAAGCAAAGTTACCATGCTCAAATATCTCTTGAATTTTATCCATTATCATTGAGTCATAGCTAGGTTTTTTGCAGATTTTTGGCTTGGAGTCTTCATTCTTCATCAACAAAGTGGATCAAAATCGTCAACATTCGAAGCTTGCATCTTAGGAATTGGGAAAGGGCCAATTTTCACATCAAATTGGCACCAATTCCCCCATGGGATCATGAGTTTGCACATCTAATTAGGATTTAATCTTTGTTTTGTCATTTTCATTGTGTTCTTCACTATTTTCTTTCCTAATTTGAGGTTGTAAATGGATTTCATGGGGAATCCTTGTTTTGGTTTGCAATATCTAACTTGAGGTGTTTATTCTCTTTGTTTTGCAGGTACCAAGGTTTGGGTTCGCACACACCTTGAAATAACCAATCTTGAATTTTGTACTGAGAAAAGCATTGTCTGTTTAGCAAATATACACTCTTAATGCTATTCACATACCACTAGGAAAGAAATATTGATAGGATTATCCTTGGGCAGATATATTTTGCCACTCCTTTGTTTAGAATTGCATCTGCATGAATAGATGTGATAAATCTGTTTACTGGCAATGTTTTCTTCAATAATATTCTTATCATTGTTCTATGAATTGATTATGGTTTCTTTAGTGTAAACATAGCATACTCTTAGCCCGGCCATAGTGGAAGCCCTGTAATATATCATTTCTGCAACTCCTTAGAAAAGACAAGCATAAGTTAACAGATTGAGATTAGTCTCGTTGCATTACTACGGAGGGAATAGATATTGAGGATAATTTAAAGAATTCAATAATGACTATGCTGCATTTAGGTTTGATTGATGCTGGATCTTTTATTTAATAGAATGCATTATCATTGATAGAAAAGAATATAATAAGAATTGACATGGATATATTAGTATTGCCACATTTACTTCTGCATTTTGATACATTACCATGATATGGCTCATTTGATTATATGCTCATGTTAAATACTCTCAAAGCATAATGGATGAATATAAATGAATCAATAATAAATGCATATTTATGTGACTGTATAGAGATTGTCTTCTCCGTGCTTGTAACTCTATTAGGAAGGGCGAAACATGAGCGAAGTGGTTTGCCTAAAAACCCCACCTAAGATTCTGCCCCACATGCCCGAGGTAAGGGTTTGGCCATGGAGGTGTGGGGGTCCCACCTAAGATTCCGCCCCACAGGCCTGAGGCAAGGGTTGGGCCATGGAGGGGTGGTAGGCCTTAGGCCACTTTGGACTCTATGGTTCTTCTCTCCTAATAGGACAAGTGTCTTCCGAAGTGTTGCCATGAGTGGAGTACGCAAGTACTAAGCCACTAGGCAAGAAGGATTGTGATGGACAACCTCTTGAGCTTTATATGAGGGCTTCAGGGCGGATCCACCTACGGCACTCCTCTCATGTCTTCATTATTGCTTTATGATTATGAATGTATTTTGGATATCTAGATATTAATGCTAACAGATATGTTGATAATATGGTGAATACAGATTCCAATCCAGGGTTATTGTATTAGAAGGACATTCATTTGGAAAAAGGAAACCCTAAACCTAATCAACAAGCGGATTCTAGGGCAAGGCCAAGTAAGGGACATTAAACTTTTCGACTGTTTCTATAATTTGGATGTATTAATGAGCTATATTTAATTAATTTCTCTATGGTTGCTATTTTTATTGAAATATTTAAGGGGGGC
This sequence comes from Sequoia sempervirens, assembly GCA_007258455.2. Lineage (NCBI taxonomy): Eukaryota > Viridiplantae > Streptophyta > Pinopsida > Cupressales > Cupressaceae > Sequoia > Sequoia sempervirens. Next base: position 283,330,469 of record VDFB02000008.1, on the reverse strand, counting down.
ACCTTAGTGTTATAGCTCATTGGAACCAAGATGAAAAGTTTTAAATGTTGGGATGCTGAAAAGTGACTTTCAATGCCGGAAATATTTTAAAAATGAAATAAATCACTTTTTGAAGTTAAAAGGGATAAAAAATTAATAAAGTGATTTTTTAAAGGAGATTTTGGAAAGTTCCCTAAGAAGCATATAAAAGGGGGAATTGTGAGCTCATTTAGTATGTTCAATTTATTCTATTTCTCTGATTAAAACCCTTGTGGTTCTAGAGATTGAACCTAGTTCATCTCAGCCTCTAGAGAACAGAAATCCTTTGGGGAAGATTAGTTTCGGTGGTGAAAGATTCCTCCCTAGCTAGTGATTGGCAGATTCACTCTAGATTCGTATTCGCACTTCAATGATTGTTTGTCGATTTCAGGAGATTTGTTAAGTCTCCATTGGAAACAAATTCCAGTGGAAGGTTTGGAGTTTCTGGCAATGATATTTTGATATCTTTACTAACAACTATTCAGGGTTTTGGCTCTCATAGAAAAGGTGACACCAAGCTCGTTGATGGCATTGTAAACCTTTAATACCTAAGTGCTGCATATTGGGGGCTGGATGTTTCTATAGAGGCGTCTTATTGTTGAAGGAAGGTGCTTCAGCATTTTACAAAGTCGTGGGTTCTGAAATGGAGGCGCCACACTTACCAAGGAGTTTCCATGAAAGCCGTGCCTTATTGCAGGGCCATTGACACCCTACAAACCTCACACCAACATTTTTTGGAGAGTTTAAGGTCTCTATTCCCATTGCTGCACACACAGGAAGGTCACACTGGGGTCTCCAGGAGGAAAATGTGAACCCCAGCAGCACTCAGAAAAGGGGCAGGTCATCCCTTATCAGGTTGGCATTGTAGAAACTTGTGCAGGGTGTGTTTGGGGAGCTACGTTGGGTTCAACTGGAGCAGTATTTGAAGTCCAGAACTTTATCTGAAACCTGCAAGGTGTATTTCTGTGCATCAGCATTACCAGGTCAGATTGTGTAACAAGAAATATTTATTATAACAGACTGTAATGAAAAGTACTCTGCTGTTCAGTTGTATGGTCTTCTTTGCATTTTATGTATCAACTTTCATATTGAAATGAATAGAATATAAATCTCCCTTGTATGTGCAAATTATATTGAATTTACTATCAGGTGAAATAAGTTCTGAAACCTTCCAAACTCAAAGCCAAGACAACCGTTTGACAAAATGTCTACAAGTGGCAAACTGTGAAAATCATTTTAAAATATCGTGCAATTTCAAGTGGGGATTTTACAAAGAAGTATCCTAAATGTGGCAACAAGATTTGTTTATGGGATAGTTACATGTTTGTTTGCTTGCTCTCTTCATGAGGAAAGAATGTTTGACAAAGGATACTAGTGTTGAATATGGTGTAGTGGTAATAGTGTGGAGTGTGTCCTTGAAAACCTATGGAGAGGTGTGGTGATGGTGATCATTGTATGGATGGTTGCGTTGTTTTCTCATATTTCATTAAGTTCTAGCTGAGTGTTATTGAGAAAAATGTTTAAGCAACAGCTTTCTATCTTGAATAACTCTTCCAGGAGAGCTAGTCCTAAAGCTCATTCTCTTTCGTTTTCATCATGGATATGTTATAAAACTTAAGCTTTCTTGAATTTTTTCATAATTAATAATTTTGAAAGTTAGTTGGCTTTCTCTTTGCTCACTCAAAGTGACCATTACCCAATCTTCTCTAACCCCAAGAAACATGAGCCTAATATGCTAGGTGAAAGATAGAGAGAAGAGATGAATGAATAATCGCTTGGAGTGTCAATTTGGGTGCCTTGCTTTAACTTTGTGTTTTGATTGCTTGGTTGTTTCACTTGTCATTTGTTGACTGTGTGTACTTGTTTGCTTATTTTGCCTTGTTTGTTTGAATCTATGTTGGTAGCTTTGTAGATTGGGAATGCAAAGACCTAAAGGTTGCATGTTGTCTTGTTTTCGTATTTTCAATGATTTTAATGTTAATGAAATGAATGGTTATGATATACTATAAATGCTAAAATGAACAGCTAAATGCAATAAATGAAAGTTTATCATATGATTTTGCATTTTTCCCAATAAATGAATGGAGAGTAACTATCAAATGATTATTTAATGACTATTGCTTTTGTTCTTTTCTGTGAATTTTGTTATTGCATGTGACTTTGATGATTTAAACTAACTAAACAAGTGCAAAAATCAACTAGTACCTTTCATATTTTCTCTGAGTTGTTTGAATTTTTTATCTAATTTAACAGTCGCCTATTCAAGGTGTTGAGAATTTACGTGATACTGCCCTCTACAAACTCCTTGTATAAAGAGTACATTGTGAGGAGTTGCATTGAGTTTTATGGGTTTGTGATACATGTATGTTGACTCACATGTGATGATGTTGTGGCAATAAGCTGTGAAGCATCATACATGGTCTATTTACGTGTGGTGGTGTTGTCATAATAACAACAAGTCATCTCAAAGAACTCACAACTGCATATGGAAATAGTGTTTTGTAATGTCCCCTTCTTAGTAGCCACTCAGGATGATCATTTAGCCTTTTTAATTCTCGGAAGCTAAAGGTGAATTTAGGGAATCCTTTACTTTATTATTTAATATTGCCTAAAGCATCAAGTTAAATTTATAAGGTAATATTAAGTAATTAATAAAGCGAAGTTATAAAGTGACTTTAAGTGAAATATTTTAAAAGGTACTTTAATAAGTCACTTTATATTATTCGATCGGGAAATAAAGTGGGAAATATAAAAGGCGAAAAGGAGTTCATATCTCTTATGCTTGGATTATTTTCTCACTTTTCATTTGGAGAACTTTTTGAAAGCTTTTTGGTCTGTGGGTTAGAAACCCTAAGGCACCAGTTTCGGTAGTGAAACTAATCTACCCTAGCTGGATTTTAGAGGAAGTCACTCAAGCTTTCTATAGGGGCTTTATTGCAATTCGGTGGGTCTCATTCAAAGACCAAATTCGTGAAATTCGATTATCTTAAGTATTGACACATTGAAGGGTTTGGAGTTTGAATGCATATCTTCATTTCAGGTAGAGAAACCCTACGTGTTGAGCTTTCTTGCTCTTCTGAATCTGGAAGTTGCATTCTAAAGGAGTTCATCGCATATTGAGGGAGAACAAGTTACCCTAGCTGTTTGCATTCGGTTCGCTGTAGTTGCAAGCTCCAACTGAAGGCGTGACATCATTTATGGGCAAGTTCATGCCTCTTTGTGAAGGTGATAGTGCAGGAAAGAGGGGACGTGTTTCTCAGGTAGAGAAGCGATTCATTTTCGAGGTCAATATCTGTTGTTGTGAAATGACCCCCTTATAATTTTTTAAATTTTTGCAACAATTTCACCCGTCAGTGTTAGAAAAACCAAAACCAAAACTGGAAATGTAACCCTACACCAAGATCCCAATGACGGGCGAGGAGTGAGCATATGGCGTCGGGGATCGTTAACTTGTAACCTAAAAAGCTAGAAAATTACAATGCAACTTGACCACTTTTTCAGCAGGAGTGGTTTGACGGCTCAGCCGATCAGAATGATGAAGAATGCAAGTAAATGGAAAGTAAACTAATGGGCGGTTTGCCGACCCTTCTGCTTGTTCAGCAGGCAGTACAGAAAGTAAAGACGGCGAGGCCTGTCTCTTCCACCAATGGTGCGAATGATAGAATATGCAAGAAAGTAAATAAAGCGGCAAGGCCAACCTTCTTCCACTATTAGTGGGAATTACAATAGAAATTTGTTGAGATATTAAAGAGTTGATCAGTACTACTGAATCAGCATTACAATATGAAATAGAATCCTGCAAGAGCCAAGTATTATAGAAGTCCACGTGCTGCAAATGATATAGAATGTCTCTCCAAATCCAAAAGACTCTCAAACATGAAAATCAAGCCAAAACTCCAACTCCTAACAAATCTGATACATCAGACCAACAAACTGAAAACACACACCAGCAACTAGAAAACTCACTAAAATGTTCATAACTCACTCAATACCTCACCAAACAACATGAAATCAGCTGCAAATAAAAGCTAAAATGATGGCGACCAAGTCTACGAGAACAAACTGTATCAAACACCCAACCACTAATTAAACACAATTTCCAATGCAGTGACAGGCAAGATACAGCCTTCAAGAGGGCGACCTACAAGATAAAATCATAGGCTCCAAATGACAATCCTAAACTTTGCAAGAAGGGGCACCCTAGAAAGACTCAAACAATGGGCCAATACCCAGAACCATCAAAAATTTGTGCACAGAGCTATGATTGAAAAACACTTTCAGCACTTCAAAACCAACAACCTGTAAAACTGAGAAACACATCAAAACTTCAACAATAATGCTCAATCTGCTATCTCTGAATGAGAAGCAGTCTCATATCCAGCTAGGTACTATCTCTCAAGCACGAAGACTGGAAGGAAGGAACTAGGAGGTATGCATTCCTCGAAGCCAAAGCCTAAAACAATTTCAGCAGCATTTCAGTATGAAAGATAATGGATGAAAAACAAATAGCCTAGCACTCTTATTTATAGCCTTTTCAACTCCAATTCAAATCTTCTTTTTCCTCCAATTAGGGCGCCCAAATGAGAAATGAAACATTTCACTTAATTTGCATTTTGATTTCATCTTGATCCTCCTTGACTTTGGCATCCAAAGGCACATAAAGAATATTACTTTATAAAATGCAAATATCATAAGTTGGACATCCAAATACATTTAAGTGAAATACTTTATATTTTTATTTATCCATGTTAGAAGATTTGTCATTGATGTCTAATTAGATTATTGGAATACTTTTTGATGAGCTTAATGAAGTAATCATCTTCAAACTAGTGGTGCTTAGAAGCGAGCATCTACAGGATATATGTGAAAATAATATTCAGATCAACAAAGGCAGAATACGTACAGAAGTAATATTCAAATCCAAACTCAGTTTGAATAGATACGTGTTTCAGTTACTTTTGATGTCAGCCTCGATCGTGCTCTCAAATCGGTGGTGTCTTTAGTTTACGTCTGGTTGCTGATCATGTGTTAAGATAACAAGTGCAAGATTATGATAACATGTTTTTTATTAAGAGGCATGTTCAATGAACAGATACGTATTTCTTAAAAAAGACGTCTTCATAACAAATTGAAAGATACGACTTTCTTCAAGTCAAAAGATGCGATGTTTCTTTTTTGGTATGCGATGGTTTCAAAAAGGTATGAGTTGGACGTATGGTGAACAGCTGTGAATAAAAACAAACATACGATTTGTTTTCTTGAAATTCGTCATTTCTATCAAGAGGCGCGACTTTCTTAACAAAGTGCGAATAGTAACTAGAGATAATCTAAAGTTTTAAAAGAACATTTTTTTTGAAGTCATTAACAAACTAATGAGGAGATGTGACTCGTGCATCTGAAAAAGATAAAGTATGTTTTTAAAATAAAAATCTGGAAACAGTGTTGTTAATAGAAAGACGTCTTCAGAATGAAAAGACGGACTGTTTCTGAAGAAATGTGACTTGTGCGTCTGAAAAGATAATTTGAAGTATGCTTTTTAAAAAATCTGGAAATAAAAAGACGTGTCTTCAGGATGAGTCTTAGTGATGAGATTTTTTCTTAACAAAAATAGCTCTCAATCAATGAAGATCTGAAGTAAATCATAGTTACCAAATGGTGCAATCTGTTTTAATGAAAAGACACATTACTTACACAAAAAGTCATAGTCTTTGATCAAATCATGCACATATAAAGATGGATCAAATCAGTTTTGAAAGAGTGTAGTTGTTTTTGAAGATTAGCAGATCAGTCTAAGATTCCCATCTCCTTGTGTGGGCTTAGAGTGATACCATTTATCACATAGAGCAGATTGGAGAGTTGGGTTTGTGCAGATCAGATTGAAGGCAGTCTTACATCCATCAAGTCAAGGTTCGATACTTTGCACTAGGGGTAGGTGCTCCTTGTAGGTAGGTGCCTACTAAATTTGTAAAGGTCTAGGTGTTCCTTGTAGGTTACACTCTACTAAATCATCCTTTTGTAAATCTGTACGTTGGTGCCTACTTTGAAAAAATATTATTTCAATAAAGTTGTGTCAACTTGGGGAAATTGATTCATATCAAAAAGTTGATTGTAATAAGTTTGAAAAAGATTAAGAAATAAAAGTTTGTGATTGATTTACTGATTCACCCCCCCTCCCCCCTCTCAGTAAATCTTTTGTGCTCTTCAATCCAAATATCACTCCAAAGCTAGGTGTCCAAGACTTAAGTGAAATAATATTCATATATTTCACTTAAAGAATATTATACTCACCAAATAAGGTGTCCAATTCTCCTTAAGTGAAAAACCTTATGAAAATGCAATTATATCTCCCAAAAGGCGTCCAAGGTAGACTTAAGTGATTTTAATAAAAACCAAACCTTATATTCTTCAAATATCTCTCCTCCAAAGTTAGGCGTCCAAATGAAATATATCAAAATATGACTTTATTATTTCTTCAATTAAATCGTCCTTCAAGCTTTAGCCAAAATTTCACCAAAGTATTAAAATATTTTACCTCCATAAGAGAATGCCCAACACAAGCTCTGACCTGCCAAAAATAATTCCAAGAATGCTAGAATGACCAACTGTTCAAACTGACCTGCCAAAACTAGCCATTGCACTGAACTGCTTAACTACTGCTAAAAATAGCACTGCCAAAAATAGTACTTAATAAAAATAGCATACTGCTAAAAATAGTAAGTTGTTCCAAACTCATTTTGAGCACAAACCGGGCAGCCGTTGTCACACCATCGCGAAGCTCTCTAAAAACCCAAAAGGAATCCATAATCAGAACTGTAAAACTCCAACATGCAAGCCTCCAAAACTGCCAAGGAAACAGCCAAAAATGCAAGTCATTATCTCGTCATGCATGTTACCACATCCCAAAGCTCTCCAAAAACCCAAAAAGCTCCACTAGACATGCATTAGAAAATCTCGTATGCAAGCCTTCAAAACCTCCTCTAAAAGTCGAAACCCTAATTTCAGTTTCTGACTGGCCTACAGGCTTCCTGAAATAGGCTATCAAACACAGAAGAGCGTATGGCTAAAATGGGGACATTACAATTTGCCCTTCCCAAAATTGCTTGTCCTCAAGCAATTGCACGACACTCCAACTGACCCCAGGGTCCCATGTCCATCTCTGAAAGGACCCACCATGCTGATGCTACTCCAGTCTAATCATACAAATGAAGCCACTGAACCAGAACTGCACTAACCTTCCCTGCAACCTCAAGGAGTTAACATGCCTGAAGTTCAAACTGAGAAACATGGAAGGATTGAAATCAAAATCTAGCATCTCAAGCCCAATAAACTCTGAGGAGTTAACATCTGTAATGTCAATAACTGTCACCATTCTAAACACAAAGAAGAATAATCGAATCAATTCAAAAACATCAGCATAACTTCTCAAAGCATCAAAAAGGATCTCAACAGTAAGAGTCTTGAAATGCCAAGCCCAATCGACCAATAGTTTGCTGCCCCAAACATTTGTACAAGAGAATGTACAAAGATAGCCACTAGATGAGCACGATTTCTATCCAAAAGCTGATTATGCTCTGTCTGAATCACCATTTCTCTCATTTGAAGCCATAAACCATCTCTGGAAAGAGATTGGAATGTATGAAGTTGAATGCACCAGCTACCAAACAAGACTGAAATGATCAACTTGAGATCTGATTTAAGGGAAAATCAGCATCCATGGAGATAGATAGCTGCTGCAAAACTGAAATTAGCATCCAAAATATCATTTTTGCTCATATCCATAGCTGAAAACAATCTCACTGAAGATTTCATCACAGCAAAGAACCATTCTTTGCTCAACTTATCTCTCCAAAACTCCAATTGAAGATCAGAAATAATCATCAAATGGCTGATAAAGAAGGTAACAGCATTCAGAGAACTCAAAAATTGAGGCTTATCATTCCAACATACCTTCTTGTCACATATCAAATGCAAGATGATGCCGAGATCCCAAATCATAAGTAGAGAAGAACCATTCCTCAGATAAAGAATTACTCTGATTAGAACGCTTTGCTCAATACGTTCTATTTAAATCATCACCTCTTGAAACTCCAAAAAGTATTCAACAAATATGAATTCACTGAGCAAGTTGAATTCGAAATCATGAGACAAGAGCTGCTGGAAAGATTCAAGGATCCCTTCGTCAAACTCCATACTAAATTCAATTACTCTTAAAGAAGGCGGTGCAAGCATGAAGCCCGATAGGAATTTGACAAGCATTCGCGTCAGGTAATGAATAAACTCTTCATCAGAGTGTATATCAACTCTTTGTTGCAAGTCAAGATTAGTGACTCCATTCCTCCTTGATTCTTGATTCTCCATCTCCTGAAGGGTGGATAGGCTAGGAACAGCAATAAAGTCTTCATGTATCGTCATCCCACTATTGGAAGAAGTGCTAAAGCTTTCCCCTTCGACATTAGTGTCAAAAGAGATTTCCTCTTGGTTTGATGTCACATCATCCATCACAAAGAGAGGATTATCATAACTTTCTTCAACACCCACTTCAAAGAGAGGATTGTTAAAAACTTGAAATTCATTCCTTTCATCTTGCTGCTCCAAATCTGCACATGCAACTTCTGATTTTCTTGAGACGCTTCCAAGATCAAACTCCTCTTGAAGACTATCAAGCTCTCCAATCACTTACTTGATTTCTTCAGCTCTTTGTGCACTCTCTTGCTCCTTGAAAAGTTTAAAGTCAGCAAACTAGTCTTCAACCTCCGTTAGAGCCAACTGAGTTTCTTTCAACATGTCCTTTGTTGATTCGAGCTTCAGAGTGAGCTCATCAACCATGCTCTCCTTTTCCTGGAAAGCACAAATGTTCTTCTTTGCAACTTCAATGGCATGATCTTGACCTTCAATCAAGTGCACATACTCTGTGTTCAATGTCTCCAAAGAGTCTCTGATAAGTTGCAAGTTGGGAAGAGCAACTTCATCCTTAACTCCACTTCGTCTTTCTTCAAGCTGAGCCTTCCAGCAAAGCTCTTCAACCAAGCTATGTGTGCCATCAAATTGGGATAGAACTTGCACTTCCCTTTCAAAAGACTCTCGGAATTCATCTTCCCACTCAAGAATATGCAAAGATGGTGGATTGCTGGTAGGCAGCTTTCCAAAATCAGAACTTTGTTTCTTGCCTTTGCTGCCCTCATTGCTACTCCAACATTCTTGTATTTTGCCACCAACAAGCGAAGAATGCTCAATGTCATAAAAATGATCATACTCCACAATTTCTTCGACCCTTTGCTTACAATCAGCTTCATGCATTGATAAATCAGATTTGAGTTTAGGAACACCTTCAAACTTTCCATCTTCAAGAGCCATATGGTCCTTTAGCTCTGCTTCCACCTCAATGTTACTTTGATCAAACTTGAAGGCAGCCCCAAACTCAAGCATATTGTCACCATTGTTTGTTGATATAGAGTCCTCATCAAGTTCCATTTCATCATCCGGATCAAAGGGAAATTCATCCCACACAGGTTCCTTGTCATCGCCAGGTGCCTTCACACCTGGATCCCAAATGGTAAGAGGTTGATTGTTTTGATCAAAAGAAAAGTGCTCTTTGTGCTTCTCTTGGAGTGTTGACTCTTTGAATAGGTCACCACCTAACTCACTTAAACTGATATCTTCATAAATATTTTTTTCCAATGGTTTGGTTTGATGATCAAATCCAAGACCTCCCATGACACCACTGAAATGAAGTAAAGAATCTTCAATGCTAGCTATTTTGAAAACTTCATCATTTTTATTTTCTATGAAACCATCATGAGTAAATATGTCATTGATTTCTTCATGTGGAAATTCTTGGGAAGTTGGGCAGCAACAAAAGGAAAATCCTTCATCACCAAACCTTCAATATGATCTTGCATGAACTCATTGGAATCACCGCCAACATCATCACTATAGTAATGGTCATAAGCTAGTTCTATGACACCACTAGTATTTCTTTCATCTTGCTCTATTTTCTTCAAAAGAGGTTTCAACTTTTCTTCACATTGACTGAAAATTTCATTGATTAACATATCAGCAGTGGGAGAAATATGCTTTTCACGTTCATAAGCATTCGTGAGAAGAGATTGGACGCTTTCTGGAAGATTATCAGCTTCTTTGATTGTAAGAATTAGAATATTCATGACAGCTGCAAGCACCCCCTCTTCTTGCTCACTCCATGTCGAGGTGAAGAGATAATAAAACAAATGATAAATCTGATTTTCCATCACCAACTCTATCAAAAAGATGCAAGCTCTAACTTTTGAAAATGTCTTTAATACAGCGGCCCTTCTTGAAAACAAATTACTTCCAGTTTCATCCAAATCTTGAAAACTCTATGCTATCATATTTAAAATGATCTTCATGGTTTCTTCATCATAGGGCAACTGAGGTACCTCAATTCTTAACACTTCCATGAAGCAAGAAGAAATCAGCAGCTTGGTTTCTTCATCATGATGCCTTAACCAATAAGGCTGATTCAAAAAGGTCACTGTAGGTTCTAATGCCAACTGTATTATCTCAGAAGGTGATTGCTTCACCAGTCTCAAACTTTGTTCCAACAAATGAAGATTGTTCTCTTCATCTTCCCTTGACTAAAATTCTTTTTCAAGTCTTTTTCCTGCCATATAAAGTGTCTCTACCAGATCCATCTCTTCATCACTAGCCATGCCTAACTGCCAACTTCTGAAAACCACAAGAGGCTGAACTAAAATTTGTTCTAACTTTTGGTGTACTACCGGAGATCTTTGTCACTCATCTGCCAATACATGAAGCACTGATTCACAGGATGGTAGGATCTTTGGCTTTGATACCACTGAAATGACCCCCTCATAATTTTTAAAATTTCAGCAACGACTTCAACAATTTCACTCGTCGGTGTTAGCAAAACCAAAACCAGCACTGGAAATGTAACCCTACACCAAGAATGTACACGAAGATCCCAATGACGAGCGAGGTGTGAGCATATGGCGTCGGGGATCGTTACCTTGTAAACTGAAAAGCTGGAAAATTACAATGCAACTCAACCACTTATTCAACGAGAGTGATTTGACGGCTCGGTCGATCAGCATGATGAAGAATGCAAGTACATGGAAAGTAAAGTAATGGGCGGTTTGCTGACCCCTTCCGCTTGTTTAGCGGGCAGTACAGAAAGTAAAGACGATGAAGCATCTCTCTTCTACCAATGGTGGGAATGATAGAATATGCAAGAAAGTAAATAAGGCGATGAGGCCTGCCTTCTTCCACTATTAGTGGGAATTACAATAGAAATTTGTTGAGATATTAAAGAGCTGATCAGTACTACTTAACTACTGAATCAGCATTACAATATGAAATAGAATCCTGCAAGAGCCAAGTGTTATAGAAGTCCAAGTGTTGCAAATGATATAGAATGTCTCTCCAAATCCAAAAGACTCAAAAACATGAAAATCAAGCCAAAACTCCAACTCCTAACAAATCTGATATATCAAACCAACAAACTGAAAACACACACCAGCAACTAGAAAACTCACTAAAATGTTCATAACTCACTCAATACTTCGCTAAACAACATGAAATTAACTGCAAATGAAAGCTAAGATGATGGCGACCAAGTCTAAGAGAACAAACTGTATCAAACACCCAACCACAAATTAAACACAATTTCCAATGTAGTCACAGGCAAGATACAGCCTTCAAGAGGGCGACCTACAAGATAAAATCATAGGCTCCAAAAAGAAATCCTAAACTTTGCAAGAAGGGGCACCCTAGACAGACTCAAACAATGGGCCAATACCCAGAACCATCAAAAATTCATGCACAGAGCTATGATCAAAAAACACTTTTAGCACTTCAAAACCAGCAACCTGTAAAATTGATTAACACATCAAAACTTCAACAATAATGCTCAATCTGCTATCTCTGAATGAGAAGCAGTCTCATATCCAGCTAGGTACTATCTCTCAAGCACGAAGACTGGAAAGAAGGAACTAGGAGGTATGCATTCCTCGAAGCCAAAGCCTAAAACAATTTCAGCAGCATTTCAGTATGAAAGATAATGGATGAAAAACAAATAGCCCAGCACTCTTATTTATAGCCTTTTCAACTCCAATTCAAATCTTCTTTTTCCTCCAATTAGGGCGCCCAAATGAGAAATGAAACATTTCACTTAATTTGCATTTTGATTTCATCTTGATCCTCCTTGACTTTGGCATCCAAAGGCACATAAAGAATATTACTTTATAAAATGCAAATATCATAAGTTGGACGTCCAAATACATTTAAGTGAAATACTTTATATTTTTATTTATCCAAATATCACTCCAAAGCTAGGTGTCCAAGACTTAAGTGAAATAATATTCAAATATTTCACTTAAAGAATATTATACTCACCAAATAAGGCGTCCAATTCTCCTTAAGTGAAAAACCTTATGAAAATGCAATTATATCTCCCAAAAGGCGTCCAAGGTAGACTTAAGTGATTTTAATAAAAACCAAACCTTATATTCTTCAAATATCTCTCCTCCAAGGTTAGGCGTCCAAATGAAATATATCAAAATATGACTTTATTATTTCTTCAATTAAATCGTCCTCCAAGCCTTAGCCAAAATTTCACCAAAGTATTAAAATATTTTACCTCCATAAGAGAATGCCCAACACAAGCTCTGACCTGCCAAAAATAGCCACTGCACTGAACTGCTGAACTGCTGCTAAAAATAGCACTGCCAAAAATAGTACTTACTAAAAATAGCATACTGCTAAAAATAGTAAGTTGTTCCAAACTCATTTTGAGCGCAAATCGGACAGTCATTGCAACTTATTAAAAATAATAAGTCCGGAAAAGTTCTTTGATTCAGTTGCATGTCACATCATCACGAAGCTCTCTAAAAACCCAAAAGGAATCCAAAATTAGAACTGTAAAACTCCAACATGCAAGCCTCCAAAACTGCCAAGGAAATAGCCAAAAATGCAAGTCATTATCTCCTCATATATATTACCACATCCCGAAGCTCTCCAAAAACCCAGAAAGTTCCACTAGACATGCATCAGAAAATCTCGCATGCAAGCCTTCAAAACCTCCTCTAAAAGTGGAAACCCTAATTTCAGCTTCTAACTGGCCTACGGGCTTCCGAAAATAGGCTATCAGACACAGAAGAGCGTATGGCTAAAATGGGGACATTACATGTTTAAGGGCTATAAGCATCTCAGAAAGGGACGTGAGGGTTGTATGCTGCAGTACGTGGTCTGAGAAACAATTTTGGGCAGTCCCTAACCCAAGTCGAGCTCATTGGTGTCCATAAATGACAGTTCCCAGGTCTGCTATCTCTTGCATATGTTATTAACGTATTCTCAGGTCTGATTTCACTTTTAATTCTGAGATAGAGAGGTCTGAGTATAAACCTGGGCAGATTGTGTCTTGTAATTGTGGATAGTCACCTTGCAAATAGAAGGGTTTATGTGAAGTGTATTCATGAATAAGTCATGGGATATTTTCTGAGAATGTATATTCTGGAAACTAGTTTGGGAAGGAAGAGCCTCTTATTCTGAAAATCACATCAAATCTGCTATCTCTATTTCTATAAATCTGTATTCACTTCTGTGAGTCAAATCTGCTCAATATAGCACTGTTATGGTGTTTCAATCAGTCTATGTGTAGTTAAGAAGGTTGCAAACGGGTTACAATCTGAGTATAGGGTTTACTTTAATTGTTGATAATTTCTGGGTAGTATCCTTTCATAGCAGCCATCCATATTTCTCAGGAGAAGTCTGATAAAAGAGTCTGAAACTGTATTTTTTGAGTATGCTCAGTATTTCCAGATTATATTGAATGTTATGCTACAGATTTGCATCATATAATCGTTGCATTCATTGTCATTGAATTTAGTTCTATCATCTAAGCAATGTCATTTCCTAAGTTTGATAAAATGTTACATCTATCAAACTGAGCAAATCGCAAAAACTTTACACCTCCCAGAAAGGAACCTTACATGTTTGCTGGAAGCATGACCAGTGATGCAGGAGCACTTGCAGCAAAACTAGAGTTCATATGGCACAATCTAAGATCAAGATAATGTTCTAGAAGATGGCAAAAGATAACACAAGTAGTATTATGTTTGTATAATCTAAAAGCAAGGAGCTATTAGTGGTGGCTATACTAGAAATATCTACATATACCAACTGTGTTGAGCTTGTAAGCTTGTAACTATTGATTCATAGTATGTGGTAAGATAGAGCATACAAGGTGATTATTCATGTGGAGGAGACTTGAAACCTGGTGATTTATGCAATATGCTGACATTATGTTATGATCAAATTATGGTTACATGACACTTGGTATTCCTCGGGTTGGTTGAAGTTTGAACAATTAAACAGTTACTGTTCCCATGTAAACATTTGTATGTATCACTTCATGTGAATGTGCCAAGGTTAGATGGTTGAAAGGTTAGATTGTGTATAGACTTCACTGTGCAATATCAGTGTGTAATTTGAGCCATTGCAGAAGAAGTATGTTGTAGATTCAGACTTTGAAAAAAGTCTCAAGACCTTATTGTATTGAATCCTAGCCAACTCTGAATAATATAACTATGAACATCTTTTGATGGGGAGTTTTCTCCCATTAGGGTTTTCCACGTAAATCTTGCTGTCTTGTGTAATCTTGTGGATGCATATTATTCCATTTACTTCTAAACATGATGTTAGATAGATTTCGCAAGTGTTGTTGATTGTTATCCGAACACATAATATTAAGTTTTCACCATCTCAATCTATCGATCATCTATAATCAGGGTCAAATCCCCAATGTTTGGTATCAGAATATAGATTGTTGTTTGGGCGGTTACTACTTTGTTGGGGGTACAAACCCTAACATGTGCAGTGCTAAACCCTACAATGGTTGGTTTGTTGCAGTTCGTGTATAACTAGAATGAAAGAAAGACTTTGAAAAATTCTATGAGAAAACAAAACAAAAGTAGATCTCTGGCTTGCACATTGAGATCTGAAATTAAGAGACTCAATGTGCAGAACTTCAAACTATGGAAGTTGAAGTTGGAAGATCTTTTGGTGGAAAGAGATCAATGGCCTGCGGTATCTTCTTCAGCCAAACCCTCAAGTATGTTTGACAGAGATTGGGTAAAATTGGATAAGAAAACAAAGAGGTACTATTTGGTTGTGTCTGTCAAATTCTGTGTTAATTCTTCTGATGACTTAGTTGTTAGGGGCAGGTCTAAGAAGGAGAAACATAAGAAGAAGACTATCGATAAGAAGCCTCGAGGTAAACTTGGAAAAAGTCCATGGATGGTAATTCTTCTGCTGACTTAGTTGTTAGGGGCAGGTCTAAGAAGGAGAAAGGTAAGAAGAAGACTCAACATAAGAAGCCTCGAGGTAATCTTCTGATTAGTCTAAAGTAAAATGTTGGAGTTGTGTGAATAAGGGTCACATAAAGAAGGATTGCAAGTCCAAGAAGGATGATCTTCTCATAAGTCCTCTGGTAATGATGATTTTAATAGTGATGCATTTATCTTTGTTAATTTGGTAATGGTTCCTAGTTGATTAACTTAGATGTTTCTTTTCATATGACACCTCATAGGGAGTGGTAGTCAGAATACATAAAGAGCAATGAAGAGCCTAGGAAAGGATTAAAATGAGAAAAATAAAATTTATTTCTCCCCAAGTGTGGCATCCCTTTTTGGAAGGAATTGTTATTCAAACTTCTGGGTCTCAAAGATTATAAATGCTCCCTCATTTGCTCTCTTTGGGTTATGCAATTTGGAGATGAAGTTATGCTGCCGGATTGGAACCAGAATGTGTTTTCTTGAATCTCTGGACGACGAAAACCCTCTTTAGATTGCTAGTTTCGGATTTAAAAGATAATCCCTAGCTAGTGGAGTGTGATTGCATCCAGTAATCACCATTGGAGCTTAACGGTGATGGTTTGTTTTCATTTTTGGTTACTTATGATGATTTCTAGCTATGTTTGGGTATGATAACCATTTGTGCAGAGGTTTGGAGTCTTTGGGAGTGCTTCTTAGAGGCTTTATGCTTGCTGGTCGTACCTTTTTCACCTTGGCAAATCCAGCATTTATGCTCCTGCTGATCAAAGGACTTGGTAACATTTTGTGGGTGCCTTTGCATTGGTTTTTCCATCCCTGGGCGCCCCTCTTTGCAAAATTACAGAACTTTTGGTGGAGAACCTGATTTTTACTTGTTGGTTGCCCTCCTTGTTGGGTCGTACAGTTTGGCTTGAGGGAGTTTGGATGGTTGTTGCTGCTGCTTCGACCTTTTGGAGTTGTTTCCTTAGTTGTACCTTGGCGCCTAGCCTAGCATTTGGCTTGGCAAGTGTTTGGGAGTGACTCTATTGCATTACAGTGAAGTTATGCTCATTCTATAGCCGCTGATTGGTGTTTCCAGCTTGCTGTTCACTTTGTATCAGACCTGGAAAGTGCATCAGACCTGTAGCAGCGAAGTACGGGACCATCTCCCACCTTTTTGGGAATTCATATTGAGGTATACTTGTGATATTTTGTGGGGGTGTGCTTATATTTTCATTGTAGCAACACTGAGGTGGAGTTATGCTTCATGTTATCGTCATTTCTTTATCATAACAAAAGTAAATGATGTTTGAAGCATTTTTCTTAATGAGCTGATTGTAACACCATTGGTAGTACCATTGGTGATTGCTCTTGTATCTTTCTTGTTTACTCACCCCACTGCATAAGTGGTGCTCTCGCTAAATAAGCGGTTGAGCTTCTTTACTTTCATGTCATTCTCTTACCCCACTGAATAAGTGGTGCTCTCACTGAATAAGTGATTGAGCTATCTTTACTTTATGTTGTGCCCGTTGAATAAGCAAAGGATCTCTCTTGATTGGTCGGCTTGCCGCCAAGTGCTATGCATGATGCAATTCCCACTAAAGAAGTGGATGTTTCCTTATGTTGAAGATTTCATAGTCACCCCACTAAACAAGTGGCTTATTCAGTAGCATATCTTTGTAACCCTTACCACTGTATGCTCTCACCTTGCCACATCGAGATCCTAGTGATCAAAAAGTGGAAGGGAGTTTACTCAATTGATTATCTTGAATATTTGCTAACGCTAACAAGTGCTAATAAGTGGTGCTCTCGCTAAATAAGCGGTTGAGCTTCTTTACTTTCATGTCATTCTCTTACCCCACTGCATAAGTGGTGCTCTCGCTAAATAAGCGGTTGAGCTTCTTTACTTTCATGTCATTCTCTTACCCCACTGAATAAGTGGTGCTCTCACTGAATAAGTGATTGAGCTATCTTTACTTTATGTTGTGCCCGTTGAATAAGCAAAGGATCTCTCTTGATTGGTCGGCTTGCCGCCAAGTGCTATGCATGATGCAATTCCCACTAAAGAAGTGGATGTTTCCTTATGTTGAAGATTTCATAGTCACCCCACTAAACAAGTGGCTTATTCAGTAGCATATCTTTGTAACCCTTACCACTGTATGCTCTCACCTTGCCCACATCGAGATCCTAGTGATCAAAAAGTGGAAGGGAGTTTACTCAATTGATTATCTTGAATATTTGCTAACGCTAACAAGTTGTGAAGTTTTGAAAAAAAAATTAAGGGTGGGTTATTACAGTGGTATCAGAGCCAAAGTTCTTGCCAACCTATTGGAAGATCAGTAAAATTCATAGTTATGACAATGGATTTCAACAAGAATGAAGAACAAATCAAGAGGAGTTATGAACAAGAGGCTACCCAACTCTTTAAAGAGTATCAAAGTATGCCTGGCAGGTTTAGAAATACAGTTTATTTTGACTCTTTCTTGGGTGTTGTTATATTGAGACTTGGAAAAATGGGCTTGGTTAAGTACATTAGAAGAACAATGAAAGAAAAATCAGAACTTGCCATTGTAGAAGGGTCAGAGAAAGAAGAAATACTTGTTTGTGGTTTGCAGCCAACAAGAAAGCATGAGGAAGGCAAAAATCAGTCAACATGCATTGATGATGGGACTCTAAGTCTTCAAGAAAATGAAGCTACAAGTGAAGAGCACATGACACTTCAAGATGACTGTGAGATTGAAGAAAAGTCACATATTGAAACTGCGAATGAAGAACATGAAGTTTGAGGAAGATACTGCCATGGAAATTGTCAAACCTTCCATGATGGATCAGTATCATAGAGGTATGAATTTATTGGTTATTCCTCTAGGGGAACCTAGCATTGCTCATCACTTACCTTGTCTTGGCAAGGAATTAAATGGTGGCTTGGATGACGTTCCCCTAGCATTGCTCATCACTTACCTTGTCTTGGCAAGGAATTAAATGGTGGCTTGGATGACGTTGAGTTGGATGTTGTTCATACATATGATGGCAGTCCAGAAAGTCCAATATGTGGTGAACAAAGAGGTTTGGAAAGGACTGGTTTGCTATTGCAAGATATGGAGGAGAATGATTGATGCCAATACTAGGGTGTTAGAAAGAGATTTAACCACAGTGGCAACTGATCATGAGGAGTTCAGTGATCACATTTACCTCGAGCCGAGCAATCAGCCCTTTATCTCATGGGACCCGGGTGTGTTGGCACCTAAGCATAATGAGGATCCTACCTGGGATGAATTTCCTTTTGATCTGAATGATGTTCAAAACTCAAAATACAATGTAAGCATGACGTAATGGAGCCTAATGAGGATTTTAAATCAACATACAATAGTGACTCATTGCTTTAGTTGGGGGCTACCATAACGTTTGATCAAAGTGACAATGAGGAGGAAGTAGATTTAGAAGATCATATGGCTCCTGATAAGTAAGATATTTCCAAATCTTGACTACATGGAGAACCAAGTCACTTGGTTGAACAAAGACCTTATTCAGTGGGGTGAGATACAATACCACTTATTCGAGGTAAGTAACAAAACCAAAGAAGAGCAAATCACAAAATAGTACCACCAAATCAGTGTTGCAATAGGATGCTTAGTACAAATGATAATAACAATTACAACCCAGCTGCTAATGAGTGAGATAGAAATATGATAGCAATGCCCCAAATACATTCAACCCACTGAAATGAGATAACCCCAATGAAACAACATCAATATACCCGAGTATAACAGAAAGTAAAGGACTCGTCTATCTCAGAAGATAAGTCGCAGCAGGTTTGCAACACTCAGAAAATGCTATGTGCAAGTACAGGCAGCCCCAAAAATCATCACCAAACTCACCAACATGACCCAAGATCACTCCACAATAGATTGCATGTGTCACCACCTGAAATTGGCGCCTCCAAACCAATCTGAAACAGCAAGGAAAGAGGGGACAGAAATCACCACAAACCCCCAAACTGTACGGCCTATTGGGAGGGGCGACTGGCTCCTAAAAATTCATTCTTCCACCAAAACATCTGCAATCTCTCCAATCAGGTCGCCAAGGTCAATAGAAAACAATGAAGCAATACCCACAAAATGAAATGTAATGCCTCAACTAGTATGAGCCAAGAAGTGGTACGGCCTAGGCACGGAAATGGTACGGCCAGCAAGTAGTAAACCAAGAAAAACCACTCCAACTCACTCCTAATAGCTCTGCAAGTCAGTAACCACACCAAAATATGCATATACTAGAAAACATCAAAGCAAATCATCATGGAAACAAACTGAAATCTTCACCAAAGAACATTGGTGACTCCTGTAGTGAAGCCACTCCAGTATCCAACTAGGGAGTATCTCTCAACTCCGAAACTAGAGCAACTTTAAAGGTTTTTGTTTTCAAAGCCCTTGAAGGATTCAATCCCTAATTCAACAGCACTTCATTATCTTTATTCAACATAACCAAAATGAGAGCCCAAGGTGAGCTTATATAGAAATTAGGGCATTCAAATTCAAACTCCTTTTCCCTCCAAAAGGGATGCCCCATCTCCAAGAGAAATATTTTATTTTATTTTATTTTCATTTTTCACCTCAACTAGGCATCCACCTTAGGAATAAGCATTTTCCTTTTAAAAACAACTTAAGTGACCATTGCCTAGGCGATGAGCACAAGGGGGTCACAAATGATTTTTACTTAAATCATAAAGCTACCATTTTAGAATACTTAAGTAAATGGCAAATAAATATTACTCCAAAAACATCTGGACTCACCAAAGTTGAATTGCAAACCAAGGCACTTAACTGCTAGAGGAAAGAGACCAAGACCAAGTGCTAAAAATAGAAAATTGCTTAAAATAATAAGTGAGTCAAATCTCCAAACTGGCTCAAACTAAGTCACACTAGAACTTACTAAAAATAATAAGTTACTAAAAATAGCAATATTGTTGACCAAGTGTAATGTCCCCTTCTCAGGGGTGATCAGTGCAGTTGGCCGTTGGCCTATCCCAGAGGCCCGTAGGCTAGTCAGAAGCAGAAATTAGGGTTTCCTATTTTCTAGGAGGATGTTTTGGCAATTTTGGGGGTTTGCATGTTGGAGTTTTGCAGTTTGGATTCAGAATTCCTTTTGGGTTTTCAGAGAGATTCGCAGTGGTGTGACATGCAACTAAAACAGGTAACTTTTTCAGACTTACTATTTTTAGTAAGTTGCGACAGCTGCTCAGAATGTGGTTAAAATGCATTTGGACACACTTACTGATTTTAGCAGTATGCTATTTATAGTAAGTGCTATTTTTAGCAGGGTTTCAGCAAGCTAGTTTAGAGGCTAGTTCAAGCAAGTCAGTTTGAGTAGTTGGTCTCCCGCACTCTTGGAGCTCATTTTGGTAAATTTGATATTTTGGTTGAATTTATAGTTTTAGTGAAATTTTGGCTAAGGCTTGGAGGATGCCTAGTTTGATGAAATAATGTTTAAGTGAAAAAGATTTCAAATGCTAAAGTGGACGATTTCTTGAGGAGGTAATATTTAAGTCCTTAATAATGTATTTTTCACTTGATAAAGTGGGACGCCTAACTTGTGAAATATTGGCAATTTTAATAAAGTTATCTCTCCTCATGTTTGGATGTCAAGTTAAGGAGGAAAATGAAGTTTGAATGAAATGCAAATGCAGTTTGATGAAGGTGAATGTGAATTTGAGTTGGGCGCCCTAATTGGAGGGAGTTGAATTTGAATTTGTGGGAGAAAAGGTCATAAATAAGAGTGTTGAGCTTCATTGTTGGTATCCATTGCAAACTATAACGAAGTGTTGCCGAAATTGCTACTCACTCGCTTCAAGGAAAGCATACCTCCTAGCAAACTTATTTTCGCGCTTGCAAGATAGCACCTAGCTAAGCATTGGACTGTTCTTTACACTGAAGAACAGATTGAGCATAATGGAGATGTTTGCTTTTGATGTGTTTTGAAGTTTTGGTGTGTTTGTTTTAGTTTTCAGTGTGCTGGTTTGGTGCTTGCAGAAGCATGTTTTTGCTTGTAGCTCACTTGATGATTTTTTGCTGGTTTTGGGTGTTGGCTCTATGAATTAGTCTACTTTGGGCGCCTCATATTGCAAAGTTTCAGATTTTTCAGTGGAGTCCTTGAATTTATCTTTCTGGTCACCCCTCCTTGAAGGTCGTACCTTGCCTGCAGGTGCCTTGGAATGCGTGTACAAAATATTGGGAAGTGATTACTACTGTTTCATGTTCTAGACTTGGGCGCCTACCTCCTGTGCCTCATTTGCACTTTGTTTCACATCAATCGGAGGAGTATTGGATGAGTTGTGAGCATTTTGGTGTGTTTCCTTCTTGCTGGTTTGAGTTTTTTGTTCGCTGTTTTCTCATATCAAATTTGGTGAAGTTTAAATTTTGGCTTGTTTCCATAGTAGAATAACTTGTGAAGTTTTGGAGATCATCTAATATCACTTGGAGTGGATTGGACAGCTAATACTCTTGTAACTTGCAGATTGCTTCTCATTGTAAGGCTGAAATCAGTAGTACTGATTCAATCACTTTATATTTCTGCTCTTTACTTTGTAATTCCCACTTCTAGTGGAAGGGACAGGCCTCGTCGTCCATTTACTTTCAGCATTTACTTTTGTACTGCCCATTGAACAAGCGGAAGGGGTCAGCAAGCTGCCCATACTTTACTTTTCAGTACTTTGTAATTCATCATTATGTTGATCGGCTGCGCCGTCAATATGCTCCCGTTGAATAAGTGGTTGAGTTACATTTGCATCATATTCTAATCAGCTAAGCCGTCTTTTCATTGTACTTTTCAGCAGTTTCAGTTTTACAAGCTAACGATCCCCTTTCTACCGTATGCTCTCACCTTGCCCACACTGGTATTTGGGTGATCAAAAAGTGAAAGGGTTCCTTTTAGCTGGTTTATTTGGTTTTGCTAACGCTAACGGGTGAAGAAGTGTTGCAAAAATTGGGAAAAAATTATAAGGGGATATTTCACCAAGGCCCAGAAAAAACCAAGAAAAACTCACAAAAGCTCATTGGCAATATCAATATACTCCTCTAAACAAGCAGACGTGAATCCTCCAAGGATCTTGGAACTCTCCCAGTTCACCTGGAAGCCTTCAGAAAACCTTGGAAACTGACCAATGTTCATTGAACATGGCATCAAAAAGGGGACATTACAATATATTTTTTGCCTCTCCACAATAAAATAGCTCATTGCTCTCCATTATTTTAATTAAAAATATAGGGAAATTGCAATAAAAGTGTGGATGCTATTGTTGCAATTGAAATAAAATATTTTCTCATAAAAGAAAAACAATGATATGGATTATTGAGATCTGAAAAGAGTTTTTAAGATAATTTGTGCAAAAAATCCCTATGTGTTTTTAGCTGAAACTGGTTCACAGATGCTTTTGAAATGGCAAAATATCATATTTTAAGCATTCAAAGTGAGGTGGCTAAGTACAAAAAATAATTAGCTTACTTGGTCTAAATGACAACTGAAGACAAAAAATATTAAAAATCCAAAAAATAAAATACTATTAGGTTGCTTTCTTGGCGGCATAACTCATCCACCATTGATTAAAATCACAAAGTTTTCAGTATGGGGAGACGGCGGGAAGCATTTCAGGGACAGGAATTTTTTAGGGGATTTTTGGGGACGGGGGGCGGCTATATATATAGATAGATAGATTTTTAAACTATAGGGAAATTTGTTCTTCTGTATGACTGCTGTGTATGTAATTTCCCCCTAATCTTCAACTGGACATATAAACTTAAGGTCAGAGAGGGAGACATAAGTGATTTCTATAACAGGGATACTACAGTGATTTCTATAATAGGGGGCACTACACTTTATCCAGCTGTATGTACCTTCAGATACACAAAGATGTAAATATTATTTATAGTGTTTATGTTTACGGATTTTTTGACAAATCATTTGTCTATACATATTTTTCCAAATATATACAGTTCCCTATGCAAAATGTAGAGTTGCACATGTATGAATACAGCTATATATACTTGTATATATGGCTAGCTATATAGCTATATATATAATTAAAGCTGTAACAGCTACTATATGTTTATATACAATTGTTTGTGCATATTTCCAACTCTCTATATATACATTTGTGTTTGCATCTGTAAGTTACAAATTAAATTATTTAGTTGTGTTTCTTAACACAAGTGCATTATATATATATATATATATATCATTAAATATGGAAATCTATTATGAAGTTGTGTTTTTTAACACAACACCACTTTTGAGATATTTTATTCTATGTTCATTACTACCCACATTATATACCTTAAGTTTGCAGGTATGGCAAATGGGTTTGTTATTAGCGTTGATCTGTAATTTCTATTTATGAGTTTGTTCAAAATGTATCTGAAAAGAGGTTTGCGGGATGGATAATCTATTTCCAGGTACACAGGAATGAGGTGACATGGTGGGGACATTCCCAAGCTTATTTGTCATCCCCTCCCAATAAGAAAAATTAAAAAATAAATTATACTATTAAATTTGTCATAAGTTTATATTGGTGTATTTTTTAATTTTTAATATTTGTTTTGTATTTGGGGATTGATTTATAGTCTAACTCTATATTAGATAGAGATCAAACTATATTACCAAGTGTATGATTCTGACACCGTTCTAGTGTTTGTATTAATGGAAGTAACTATACAATCTATTGTAATATAATTACTGTTCCATCTAACATTTGTAATTTTCATTCAAGGAAGAGAATTCAGAACTGTATAGCAATGTTCTAATTTTCTGCTGGTAATTGATATCATGTCACAAGAAATAGTTAAAGTGTATCAAATGAATGTTGTATGTGTCTATCTAGTGCTGTATGCAAGTTGCTGAGTGTGAACCAGAAGTGAATTTGTTTGTAATTTTGTAACAGAAAGGAGTGTATGTAAATCAACTAAGATGCATGCGAAAAAGACAATAGTGATTTCCCCTAAAACCACAATGCAAAAACATTTTTTAATTTTCGGACAGTTTTTTTAATGTTTTAAGTTGCTGGAAAAAAGGGGATGGCCAGCCGTCCCCGGGACGGTCGAGGGACACCTGGGCATCCCTCGACCGTCCCGGGGACAGCTGACCATCCCAAGTACGGCTAACTGTCCCCTTGCCGTCCCCGAGACGTCCCCTACATTTGGGAATGTTCCAGAAAAAAAAACACATTTTGGGAACGCCTGGGAAACGTCCCCTAGGCATCCCCTGTCCCCAAAACGTCTCGGGTATAGGTACGGGGAGCAAAAGTCCAAGGGACGCATCCCTGTGTACCACAAAACCATTGTTGTAGAAATTTTTGAAAAACATAATTTTGTGTTTGGACGAGTTTCAATTTGTGACCAAGTCCTCCCCAAAACAATGTGTTTTGAACTTTGGACAGGATAATAGATAGTTATAGCCACTTTCTAACCTTGTCTACACTACTTTGGCATTACAGTTCACATGTATAATTGCATGAGAACAAAATCTACAGTACACACACAATCAATAAAGCCAAACAAAATTTATCCAATAAAGCACTCATTTGAATCAAGCATGCTCTCTCAAAACGATACAAGCCTAATCCAGCTCAAATTGGTACAGGTTTCTTTTATAACTTCCTAATATAACCCATGCCATCAAATTGTCTTATTTGTTGAACTGATTGATCCAAAATGGTTTGATAAAGTTAGTGTAATCAGCTAGCTTGATCCAATGATGTTCTCACAACTTATCCTTCTAGTTCTCACACAAATGATTACCCATTTTAACAAGAAACTAACCGAAAGAGATGTAGAAATTAGATTGTCAGGACAAAACAGAGGCAGATGTGCACTGGGTGTTCTGGACACTCAAGGTATTGAGGCCGGACAAGACCAGATCATGAGTGACAAGTTTGACCATAGCCAACTTCATCTTACAGGTTTGGCTGCAGTCGAATCATTCTATGCAGAATGGGTGGGTTCAACAATTGGCAAGCTCATCCCAAACAGGAAAAAAGGACAGAGTCCATAGTATTTTGAGAAACTGAATTTATCAACATTCCTTGGTTTGGGATTTGAGCTGCTTCTGGGCTTCTTTTTGGCATCCTCTTGCTTCTCTTGTCTTTATAAGCCTCCACAATGGATCATTTTGTGAGGAAATTGGGTGAGAAATTCCTAAAAGCATAGATAACAAGTGAATTCCAACATGTCTTCCATGTTTGTGCTATTGTTGTTGAACCTAGGAGAAGAGAAGGAAATGGTCTGTGCAATGGCTAAAACACTGGTGAAAAAACAAGTATTGGGAGGTTTAAAAGATTTGTCGCTGTTTGCAGCTCCTGGTCTACGCCTTCCAATGGATGGCAGAGCCCCCTCACCTAATGGTTCTTCCACTGCTACATGGAAACCATTCATTACTACTTGTAAACCCGTCATTGAGAACAAGAGGAGGCACAAGACCAAAAAAGCCATGGATTTCCTGAAATAGGCAGTGGGTTTGAGCAAGGAACCTGGCATTGAATGGATGATGTCTTTGCTGATCAATAGCTCCAAGGAAGAGGATGATTAGTGCTCTAGCATCATTTTAGGTATAACTATAAGATGTACTGTAATGTACGGTAAAATATGTAGAATTTTGTTTGTATTTTGGGCATTTTGTTCAATAGCCTGGAAATTGATAGTAGCATGTTAGAAAAGTCTCTGTATACAAAAGGGCATTTTGTTCATAAACCCTATAGAAGGTGGTTGTCTGGAATTTTGCAAAATCTAGAGAATTATAATGTATTATATTTTAATGACAAGGGAGCAGTCCTCATGACCGTAGTTTATGCAGACAAAAATAAATAAACAAATTGCATTCATTTAGAGAAGAGCCTCAAAATATCCTTCATGTATATCTGAGGTAAAATATCTTTTAACGTAATATTATTTAAACAGCTCAACAAACAACTTCTTGAGAATTTGAATCCTACAACATTAGCCTGCAAAGAATAAAAAAGCCACTGATTAAGATATTCTCACCTGAATGAATTCAATAGGCCATTCAAATTCTCTAATAAATGCTCGATATAGTAATTTCGAAGCAAATATTGGCAGCAAATTTGACTTATTGATCAATGACTTTGGATCACTGGAGCTTAATAGTTTGAGTAATGCCTACAATAACAACAGTGAAAACTTAACAACTATTTCATATTGCGAATTTTGAATGTTCCATTAAATGATGTAAATTTGAAAGTCAGGAATAGCTTAAAATAATTCAATAGCATGAATTGTAATTGTAATATAAGATTCAAATAAAGAGCATGTTTAGAGAATTGTTTGAGCCTACTTAAAAAACCATGTGTAAACTTTGGTAAGCACAAAAATACTAGTAACTGATTTGGATGTAAAAATGTGCAACTATTGTAATGTTAAAAAACAATTTAAAGGTGGTTATTGACTAAAGATACACCTTAAAAAAATTCAATACCATGAATTGTAATTGTAATGTAAGATTCAAATAAAGAACATGTTTAGAGAGGTGTTTGAGCCTACTTAAAAAACCAACAGTAAACTTTGTTAAGCACAAAAATACTAGCAACTGATTTGGATATACAAATGTGCAACTATTGTAATGTTAAGAAACAGTTTCAAGGTGATTATTGACTAAAGATAAACCTCAGTTTGTACCTTGAAATATTTAACTATAATCCCTATAGCTAAACTACCAAAATGATCGACATGTCCATGGGATAACCGATAACCATTCATATTGTATAAAAATATGGGGATTGTGCCTCATCTATTATTCATTATCCAATGTACAAAAGTGATAGTATTTTGCTAAGGTATTCATTACCTCTCTCTTTGTTCTAATAGTGCATGTTATTGTGGATGCTTATCAATTAAATCTTAAGTTCCATCAAGTTTTTGGGATAGAGACAGCAAGGGATTGGGGGGGCACATTTTCAGGACAACTTTTACAGGAGCCCATTTTTAAGGGGAAAACAAATTTAAAAAATAGGGAAATTTTCAAATATTCATATGATAAGGCATTCATCATATACATTATAGAACCTTATTCCACTCATCATGTTTTATATTATATATAAATTATATAACATAATATAAAATATTATATTATATATATGATAACATATTCATTTTATTATATAAAAAATACATTCTAATATAATATAATTTTATATTTTATCATAATATAAACATAAATATATGAAATAAATTGTATAATATATAGCATATAAAAATCAACATGAATATATCATTTAATATATTATATAATATATAATATGAAAAACATAACGTATGTGTACTCCTAACATATACCACAACTATCACAAGGTGAGGGCAGCAAAACCACAAAGTAAAAAAAATACAATGTATGTCAAAACAAACAAAGCAAGGTTTCAACACATTACTATTTTGTCCATAGAATGAAGAGTTGAATGCGAAGATCACACCACAAGATAACATGTGAAAGGCAGGGGTTTTGAAAGTTGTGGTAGCAAACCAATCAAAGGTCGAGTAAGAAGCGGGAGCACAAGGGGTTTATAGGCAATGCAAGGGTCACAAGCAAGGTTGAAGCCCTACCACGGCTACCAATTCTGGTGGACATATTAATCAAGACATTGTCTCCTTTTTCTCATTTTTGTGTTTTCTTCTAAATTGTTTTTAAAAAACCTAGGCCGAAGACAATAGCGGACCAGCCATCCACTAGACAGTTGAGAGATGTCTAGACTCTAAACATCCCACGGTATTTCAATTCTTTCTCTAGCATACAAAGACAATTCCTAAATATTTTGGGGGTAGAGGATGGCAAGGGATATCTTCATCCCATCCCTACATCCCCAAAACATTTCTAGGGGTGTGTACCTAGGGTTCTATTGCCACTTGAAATTGCACCCTTGTTGAACCTGGTTCAAAATTTTAGAGTCACAATGGGAACGATCTCTCCGGTGATCTCTCCAATGTGAGACCTTGCTAACTTGAGATCAGCCATCCAGAGAAGGCTAGCTCCTTTCTAAGGCAAAGTACAGGTGTTGATCCAACTCAACGCAAACTAAAATTGATGCTTACTCCTACTCCAATAAATCACAGGGGAAAAGGAGAAGAGAAACAACCAAAAAGGAAAGGCGGTGATGCACCAAGACTTAATTGAGTTCTGATATGATTTGAATGCACAAGACAATCTTAAGAGCTGACAATGGATTGCACAACTTCTAGTAAACATTGTTAAGAGATAAAATGTGAAGAGAATATAGCTGTAAGAGGGTTGACATGTCTACAATCGACTTGAAATAGGCCAAAAGAGACTAAAACTCACAAAATACAACTCAAACCCAAAAAACATACAATATAACAACCATAGGAGGCAAAATATCAATCTTTTATTGATTGCAAGGTTTACAAATACATTTTACACTTCAAAGAATAACAAAGCTATTATAGAGAAGTGTGATTTTCTATTATGCCCCAGTAATTGGAACTTAGAACTCTCTTTCAAATTAGGGTTGTTGGCTCCTTAATGCCCATGGAATAAGACATTAAAGCAGCAATAAAAAATTCGATCCATCATGAGTACGCTATAGAAAATGCTCGTGACCTAGTTATCACTCTCATTAATGTTCTATTGAAACGCTTAAACAAATTTTGACAAATACTTAGTAGGTTGTCAGGATTGGGGAGTTAGAGGTGATAGCGAAGGTATATTGGTATAGGAAGCCCTGAAACTCCGAAAGGCCAAAAACTCAACACTTAAACAATTTCAAAAGGATTAAAGAGGGATATCAAGATCAATAAGGAAGGTATGAAGGTGTGAACAACCTTGAAACTTTAAAACTCTAACAAACACAAAATCACTAAGGAAAATGCCAAGAAGAGCCTAGACTTAGAATCTTATAGATTTTTTCCTAAGTTACCGATTCGTCCAGAAAAGGCCTCAAGTACGATATGAAAACGAAATATGGTACGAGTTCGATTCAAATTTGACCAGGAAACAAATTTCGACCTGTGGATATGGGCAGGAAATGAAACCCACCCTATGGGTATGAAAATTTCGTACCTGGTTTGTACTCGAACCGAACCCAACTGTTTAAACGCCCAGACTGTGGAAAAAGTTAACGCTTTTGACATTTTTTAATTATTTTTTTTACTTTTAGTTGACTTCTAAATAATAAAATATTGCCTCCAACCCTAATCTTTGCCTCCTAACACATCAAATGGGTAAAAACACTCTCATTTAACAATTTGTGAATGAAAAACAAGTTTTTTTGCCTCCATTGCTGAACTTTCTCTCTTGCTTGCACAAGCTTGAATAGACTTGAAGGCTGATCGTTGATTGTTCAAAGTTGATTGTTGTGCTATTCCTAAGCACTTGCAAGTGTCTGTTCGTTTCCAAGAAGATTGTAGAGCAAGATTTGTTCAAAAGAGGTAGGTTTCTTTGAAGTTTTTTTATTTTTTTCTTACATTTAATTTTTTAACAAATGAATTATTTTGTTTTGTTTTTAAGTTTTTGTTTTGTTTTCATTCTTCTAAGTGTCTATAACACATGTTCAATTTTTTCAGTTTTTTGAAATAAATTAAGTCTTTTAGTTTCAATACCAAAATTATTTCAATGTGTTGTGCCTTAGGTATTACAATGGCATCCCCTTCTAACTCCTCAGGCCAATCTCGTTTCAAAATAAACCCAACCTCTCCCCTTTGGAAATATGTAGAAATGGTTCAACAAGTTCCAAGTGGTGGAGTATATGTTTGGATTTGTAGTCATTGCAAAGTTCGATATACGAGCTCATACAGTCGAGTGAAAGGGCACTTGTGTAGGATCCCTGAACTAGGCATCAAAGCTTGTCCAGGACCAAATAACAAAGGCCTTCTAAATGAATTAGTGTTGAAATATATTGTTGAGCAAGAACAAGCGAAACAAAAATCAAGCAATCTTAAAACAAGTCATCCTTTGAAGAAAGGATCTCGATTGATGAAGCCCCCTACACCACCTTCCTATATACCACCTACAGATAGCCATCCATTTATGTCCATCCCTCAAGAGCAAACTATGCCCTTTTCAAATAAAAGATCTAAGGGACCGTTGGAAGCTTCATTTTAGAATGCGGCAAGAGAGATTGTTGATCAAGACATAGCAAGATGTGTCTATGCCAAGGGATTGGCATTCAACGTTGTTCGTTCACCATATTGGCAAAAAATGGTGAAATCTATTAATGAGGCTCCAAAGGGGTATAAGGGCCCAGGTTTTGAGAAGGTGTGTTGCACCTTATTGGAGAAAGAGGTGAAACATGTAGCAGACTCTTTGAAGCCCATAAGGGATTCGTGGATCAAAACAGGGGTGACCATTGTTTATGATGGATGGAAAGATGCAAAAAATCGCCCATTGATCAATGTTATTATTGTGTCCCCTAAAGGGGCAATGTTTTTGAGAGCAATGGATTGTGAAGGACAAGTGAAGGATGGTCCATTTATTACTAACATCCTTTGTCAAACTATTGAAGATGTGGGCCATCAAAATGTTGTGCAAGTTGTAACTAACAATGCAAAAAATTGTAGGGCTGCTTGGTTATTGATTGAGGAGAAGTATCCACACATTTTTTGGATACCTTGTGCTGTCCACTCCCTCAATCTAATGCTACAAAAAATTGGAACCAAAATTGAGTGGATCAAACAGGTGTATGCTAAGGCCGAAGACATCCAAATGTTTGTCACAAACCACCATATGACCTAAGGCATCTTTAGACAATTCTCAAGACTGGAGTTATTGAAGGTAAGTTAATTCTCAATATTTTTAATTTTCTTTTAATTTTAAATTTTGATTTTGTAAATTTAAATTATATTTTAATTTTAATTTTGATTTTCAAACAGGTTGCTGAGACTCGTTTTGTCTCCAACACAATTGTGTTGAGACAACATATGAAGGTTCGTGAGGCACTCTGTAATATGGTCATCAGCCCTAATTGGTCTATATGGAGGCAATCTAGCACTGAAAGGGAAAATACGGTCAAGCAAAGGATCCTAGATGATAGTTGGTGGGATCGTGTTGAGTATCTCGTCAGTTTCACTGAGCCCATATTGAGCATGATTCGTTACACTGACATGGATAGACCTTGTATGGGCGAAGTATATGATGGTATTGACTCAATGATTGAGATGAAAACCATCATCAATGCAAAAGAGGAAGATCCTGAAGAAAAGTTCTTCAAAGAGCTACATGAAATCATTGTAGATAGATGGAACAAAATGACCACTCCATTGCATCTTCTCGCATTTGCATTGAGTCCCAAATATTATAGTGTTGAGATATTTTCTGCTTCATCAAGACTTGCTCCATTAGAGATGTTGACCAACGTGATAGAGTGAGGGCTGAGTTCATGGCTTTTGCATGCTCCAGTGATTGTGGTCTTGATGCTCTTCGAGACAAGTACAGGGTGGATGCTCATAGTTGGTGGTACTTCCATGGCCAAGAATACACACACCTCCAACCTCTTGCAATAAAAATTTTATCCCAAGTAAGTTTTATAGTCAAACTCTTTTATCTTTTAAATTTAAGTTTTATATTTTGTAATTTTAATTTTAATTTATATTTTATTTAGTCAAATTTTGTAACTCTTAACTATTTAATTTGGTCTTAACATATTGCTAGTTCATCTTCTTCTGAAAGGAATTGGAGCACATACTCCTTCATCCACTCAATAAAGTGCAATAGGCTACATTCAAAAAAGGCAAAGGACTTGGTGTATGTGCATTCAAACTTGCGCCTACTTACACACAAACAAAGTTCCTACAAAGAAGGAGACTCAAGGAGGTGGGATATTGAACCAAAGCGTCTTGACTTGGATGCTTCCACAAGTCACTTAGCTACACTTGATATTGATGATGAGTATGACTATGAACCTGAGGCTCAGGCAGCTAATGAGCATGAGAGTGGTAGTGTCAATGCTAGTGGGAGTGCTTGTGCAAGTGCCACTGACGTTGTTTGTGGTTCTACACAAAATGTAGCATCTAATGATGTTGATGATGCCTTTTTTGATGACCCATATGATTCAGATTGATCAATGATCAATAATGGCTGATTGTAAACACTTGACATTTTTATGTTTGAACTTTAATTTATAATTTTATATCATGACATTCGAGTATCACTAATATTTTAATATTTGACTATGAAAGTGGTGGTGTATTTTTGCTATGTTATTTGACTATTAATATGGTGGTGTATTTTGAACTTAATAAATGTTGCAAATTTGTATATATTTCTGATTTTTATATGTTTTTTGTATTAACGTACCCAACCCCAAAAAAAATTTTGACCAAATCCGTGTACCAAACCCTCATACCGGTACCCGAACCCAAAAATGAACCTGTAACTTAGATTTTTCCCCCCTTCGACACTTAGGGGACCCATTTAGGATGTCTCAATTAGTTATAAACAATGGGTCAAATGAGGCATGAAATGACAACATTTTGGCAACCTCTGCAGGATGATTTCTTGCTAATCATGGATCTGGTAGCATTATCAATCCATTAGACAAGGAGTCATTGTAAACCTTACAAACAACCTAAAGGAACAACTCTTCCTGAACACTACATGACTAGCCACACAACAAACTGAAAAATGCCTCATAGCACAAGCAAAATAGAAGGCAACATGTGCAAAATGCACTTGGAGGAAAGCAAGACAAATAAAGCCATGCATTCTCCTAATGAGAATGCAAAGTGTGTGACAACACTTATTTGCAAAAGAAACAAACTACTCTAATATGTTCATGGCTTCTAAATCTTGAGTATCAAACTGCCACAACAACTTGCCTTTATCAAAAACAAATATTTTAAAGGAGTCAATCTCCCTTAGGCCACAATTACATTCATTGCCCAACTACAACAAATGAAACCTTTTTCTTGCATGCATCGAATCACAAATACTTCCCATGTAGTGAAGATTCACTTCACTATCAACTGTCACTACAGGGCAGCCATAAAAAATAGGTGCTAGACCTATCTAATGATGCATCAAATGTGCACATAGCAGAATGGATTAAAAAAATTGAAATTAGTTCAGCGTCAAAAGAACAACTTGTGGAGGGACAAAAACTTTCCTCACGCAAGGGCACATTGTTGTTGCATTTGCTAACCTCCTTACATGAACTGAAGCAATAAGAAAATGTTTTCAACTCACATTGTAATGAAAAATATGCCACACTTGCTGATTTGTACAAGGAGGCTCTTCCACACGCACATCGAATTGAAAACTTTGAAGCTTTGGCATACTATAAAGCTAAGCAACAAGTTGATTATCTTCGTGACCCATGTGTTGTCATTTAACATCTTCAATACTGGTATGTTGGACCCAAGTGAAACACTCAAACTCAAGGACATCTTCATAAGAGGTCACATCTTCATTATGAATGAAAACCTAGTACCAACCTTGCTAATCTCAAGGACAATAGGTAACTAACATACCTTACTATTACATGTACTAATGCAAACTTCATTAACACATTTTAGAACCATGAGACACTTTAATTGAAAAACTAAATTCTTCAAATTGTCTTATTGTTTCAATTCCTTCTTGGTGACTAGCTATGACATATTTGCAACAAGAATCAAACCTGTGGCACAATTCTTCATCCACACTCACTAGAACAATATTTTTTGGTAATTTCATTGAAGTACACGCTACATGAAGAATATAGCGTGTCTTGCACCAAATAGACAAGTTCTCATATGCATTCACATGATCAACATCTTCACATTGTTCGAGGGAAAGGTCTTCAAATTGAAAATTAGTGACTACACTGATATTTACCTCGGCAATTTTATCATCAAGTACAGCCACCTCTATGTTGTCCTCATGCATACAAACTTCAATAGCCTTAATATCAAAGAAAGGGAACATAGGAAGCTAAGATATCAAACAAGAAAAGGCTTTCTTGTTCACCAATTTCATCACAAACTTGTGTATGTTCTATATAATCAACCCCATGAGTTGATTCATCTAAATCTTCCATGGTGCATACACCTTCTTCCTTGTCCATATTGCTACAACAAACGGCAAGGGCATGTTTCTCGTCACCAAACTAAAAATCAGCATTGTTATCATCCATGGATGATTGATTCAGCCAGAGGTAGATGCAAACGCAATCATCTTCATATGTATCGTGCTCATATAGTGCACCAACACCCTCTTCTACCCACCTACAAACTCAACCATCACTTTCATCCCAATTCATTACGATGGATTCATCTTGCACCTGTTCTTGCCTCAGTACTCTTTTTTGGTCTAGTTCAACTCACTGTTCTAAAAATGTTGAGGCACTTTGAACCATTAAAACTTGGCTAAGAACCCCATTTTGGCATGAATTTTGATCATGGGGCGGATTGCATGGGTAGCACCATTCATGGTCCTAGACTTTGTTGTTTTGCATTGGAACCAAAGCTTTGGAAGAGCTTGCAGTGGCTGGATTTAAGGTGTTCAAAGACCTAACTTAGCTTAACTGACCTTATCCTTGAGCATTTCCTTGATAAGATTGCCTATTGGGTTGATAAGCTTGATTAAAAGGTTGATAAAGTCTAGTACTTTGGGCTTGTTGCCTCTTTAAAGCTACTAATTTGTTCCCAAAGCTCTGTAACAAGGTTTTTACTTCATACAATTCATTGGGAGGACTAGTACAAGGAGATGGTTTACTGGTTGCTACAAGAAGAGGTGTCAATATTGGTTGAGCAGGTGGATACAAAAACAAAGGCATTGGAAGCCTTGGAGCTATTTTCCCAGGTTGAATTAGGCAAATTTCAGCTCTTATGGCTATGTCATAAGAATTAAGTAAGGTTGTTCCCCCCGTTGACTATATCATGACAACCACATAATTGTTTAAAGCCCTCAGATAGTACAAGAATGCATGGTTTTGAGGCTTAACCAAGACTAGAATTCTATCCCAAGTCTTTTGGTACCTAAAGTTGAAGTCTCCAATGAACTCATGAGGGACTCTTTCAATAGTGGTTAGTTGCTCTACAAGAGACAAATGGTCACTTTTTTCTTCAAAATATTCACCAAGCTTCTTGCCTAAGTAAACCCAGTTGTGTATTGAATTATGCAGCAACCCCCTATACTATCATAAAGACTTATCCTTTAACGAAGTGGCAAGAAGCCTAATAGCTACCTTATCCTCTATTATATTGTTAACTGAGCAAATATTGACAATGTCCTAGATGTGTTCTATAGGGGTAGTCGCATTTTCACAAACGATAGGCTTTCATCCAACAATTAAGAGTTATAACACCAAAGATAAGCCCTTCCTCTAGGAAACTACTCAATCACTAAAGCAAAGAAAAACAAATGATTTTGAAACCCCTAGGACACCCTTGGCCTATAGAGCTATAACCCCTACCATTCTAGAATATAGCTATATCTACACATTCATAAATAAAACAATAAGAAAAAAAATAACATAACTCTAGGAGACATTACTTGTTGAAAAATAGAACAAAATATTAAAAAACAATAAACCTTTTTTTAAGAAAAAAGAGAGAAAATCTGTCATGAAGTTAAGAAACAAATATATTCAAAAAAAAAATTTAAAAACCTTGAATGGGAATTGATTCTCCTTATTGCAAGCTCCTAGGCCTTCTTGGCAACTATCTAGAACCTCCCAAGGTGTAGGAATTGTTGGCATTCTAATTCATTCTTTTTACAATAACACAAAATGGAACACTATGTGAGGATATGTCTTTCTTCAAATTAGAAAGGAAAGCTTTCTTATAGATAAAACTAAAAACCCTAGAATTATAAGCAACAAAATCAACCTATATTTTTGGTTCTTGGCTATGAGCACAAGGCTTATAAGCTATCAACACTTCTACATAAGGCAAGATTTTTTTCGTCTTCTATCGTGAAAGAAAACAACCTCTGACAACTAACTAATGCTTGCACTTTCTAGCCAAATGCAAAGACTAAAAGGCATGAGTACAACATAAAGCTTAAATACAATTCAACAAACCAAATGAAGGAAATTGTACACAAAGCTACAACAACCAATTCAATGAAATCTGCAATACAAAACCTGCAATATTCAATAAAAGCTATTCAATTTACCAAATCAACACAAACAAGATGACACAAAACACTAAAGCACTTGTTTATAAGTGTTTACAATATTTTGCATGCTTCAACAATGTAATTTATTCGAGATAAACTCTAAGTACTAAATTGTCTACAAATAAATTATCTAAAACAAGAAATAATCAAATAGCTTTCTACCAAAAATGTAAAGCCTCCAAAATAGACCTTCTAGAAGGTCATCCAAAAATAGCCATAATATAAAAAATAGCCACTCTAAAACATCAACTAACGGGCCTGGTGCAGCTGCAGCATCCTGTGTATCCCATATTCTCTAGAATTTGTCAATGAACCTCTAAACTTGTGATACATCAGCCAATGACAGTTTATACAAATGATTAGGAAATCTAAGACATAGCTACTTAACCAAAGTATCAATCTCAGCTTGCACTTTTTCTCACTTGATTGTGACTAAAAATGAAAACCAACTTATCCACGTTTTCTAGGCTTTGTACTCTACAAGTTTGTCTTTCACAAACCTTTGGAATTCAACCCTTGATTTCTTGACCATTTTTATCATGGAAAGAGCAAGGAATGGCAGTAATGAAAGTGACAATATGTTGTTCAATCTCACAGAACCTACTCTTTGTTGGTGTTTTAATTTCTCTTCAAATTATAAGGGGAAACTCCTTGAGATCTAAACTAACCCTAAACCGTAAGCCTATAGACAAATATACAATTATTCACAATATACAATGTTTCTTTTGGAGGTTTTGCAATAATGAAATAACTTCCTTCTTGTCTTCTTGCCTCAAGTACAAGCACAAGACCAATAACAGCTCTTGTCTCACAAGTAAGATTTTATAGATTACAACACCTTCCTACTAGCTAAAATAAAGCAAACAATCCAATGCACACAAGGTTCAAAAAGGAATAACTACATGGACAAATACCAACACACGATACAAGGAATTTGCCTACAAGATTCCTCAACACAATTTGCCCAATAGCCTTCTATTTGTGGCACATGTTTGAACCTGAATCCAAATATTTTATACAGAAAAGTGAAAACCTTTAGAATTATAAACATTTTTCATATAAAATATTTAACCTAAACATTGCTAAGATATTTGGAATCAAGGGCTGATTTTCATTTGTAGATGCCAAGTAGAATTGGGAAACCAATACTCAACTTATTTATGTCTTTCTCTTCTCTAAAGAATAATTGTACCTTAGAAATTTGACTACAATACACCATTGTGATCACTGGGGTATTTCAGAAGCATGTAAGCAAAATGTTGGAAACTGTATAAACCAATCAGTCCACTCAAAAATCACTACCCTGCTTGCTCTGAAATCATGATGTGATGCTGCTCATTCATCTTCCTCACCAAATGCATCAAGAATGCATCATTCACCTACAGTAGTATTTTAGTAATTCATAGTCCTCTAATGGAGGTAGGTATCTATAGACTTGTGTAGTATTGAACCTTGACACTCTAGTGAACAAAAAAGAATCTGGTCTTTGCCATGGAATAGACCAAATAGGACACCATGTGGAATTTGCAGGTTTGCTAAAACTCTGACAACTACTTGTAAATACAATCACTGATCAAAAAACCCCAGCAAAAGTGGATTTTGCCCTCTCAAATGGAGCTCATGATGAAGAACATCCAAGGTTTGACTAATCTTGCTTCTTGCCCAATTATTCAGTTTAGCAAAGTGATCAGCAAAGAGAACTCGTCATTGAATTCATTCCTTCTTTTCAACTTTGTAAAGCCTTTCGACCACTTAGCTTCCTTCAACCAATCTCTTCCAAGTTATTTTTTGACACTCTTGAAGTTTTTTGTTCCATATTTCCTCACTTTTTGAGGTTTATGTCTTGCACACGTCATATGGCAACAAATTGAAAGCATTTCCATGGAATCAACATCAAACTTAGGAGGGACACGATCACTTACTGTACAGATTTCGCTCTTCTTGGGGTCATAATACTTGGTGCAAGCAATTACAAATTCTTGACTGTGAGCAGAGAAAGGAAAAGAAGTGGCTTTGATGAGCCCACTAGCTTGCAACCTCTTGGTGATTTTGTTGCCACTCTTGATCCTATCCTCCAAATCAACCTCTTATATGTTCACATGCCCTAGCTCTGTGTCGCTGACCTTCAGTTATTTGCACACCAACCTGGATGGAGCTTCCATGATTCAGAAGTGATATTTCATAATGAAATCCTTCAAATCCTAGCTACCTTAAACAAATCTGCAAATTGAGTGTTGTGAAACCCTGGTGCATGAGGAATTATGGAACACAGAGTGCCAATGCTGAAAACCATCACATAGTCCTCCTTTTACAGAAATTAGCCCTTAAAAACCCTACAAGTCTGAAAAACTGATGCTTACTGCCGTTTGAAATTTTGAATAATCAGAAATCTGAAAAAGGTCAGTCATAGGTGTTTGAGGATGGAAGACAATGCTGGTATGTTGATGGAAACCTACAATAAGTTTCAAAGGCGCCTCCAACAATGAACCCCTTCTGGAAATCTGTTGAAAACCTGCAGTAAACCTTCTCTTCGTTTGTCAATGAAAATCTGGAATGGGAAGATATAATGACTAAATACTCTTTTATGGAATGAAAGCAGCTCTGTTTTTGTCTTTCTAATCCTTTGCTCTCCTCTTTCCACTGCATGCCTCGGCTTCATGTCATCTGATGCATTGGTAAGCTCTTTCAGTCAGTTATGCAAAGATTTAATATACTGATATAACATTCATGACCATGATAGGCTAGGATTCAACTATAATGAGGACCATTTTACCTTCTACATCTTCATTCCAGGTTTTAAGAAAATCCGTGTTGTATGACATGCTTGAATACACAAGTATCCAGAAACCATACATTTTAATCAATACCGTTGCACTTACTTTCATCCATACTTGATTGTTGCTTACAGGCCTGACTCTGGATTTTTTAATCATGCAGGACCACCCAAGAATCCTTCATACTTTATTTTTGTTCCCCAATCTTGGTCTTCTTCAAGGGAGTACATTGAATAATGTTCTTGAAGTCAAGGAGAGAAGCCTTATGACTTTGTACTTCAACTCATCTTGTCTGTGGCCATTCTGCAGGTTCTATTCAGTTGGAGATGGGCAATGACCAATGTTGGCAACTTATTGTAAACAATGCTGCTTCTGTAATAATAATTGAATAAGTACTTATAAGTGCTAATAATAAATATAGGTAGAACCAAACATTTTTGCGAAGGATCTACCTGTAATTAGAATATATTCTTCTCTCTATTTCTTTATACAAAAGAGTGAAGGACTCAATTCAAATGCACTAGAAAGACAAACGGTCAATATAAATTCAGTTTCATGTTGGAAGAGTTCTGACAGGAATAATTTGACAGAGCAACATGCACATGATCCTGTGGCCTCTTAAGAAAAAATGAGTAACCTCTATATTGTCAGCTTCCAATGGGAAATAGTAATTTGATAGAAAGATAAAAGAAATGGTTGGCAGTTAATTTGGTGCTTTCTTTTATCCTACTGGGGTCCATTTTAATTAGTTCTATATATCAGATTTACTATAGAATATTCATAAGTGTTTTCTACATCAGATTTACAAGAATGTTGATATTATTATTTGCCATGATACTCTAGATAGTGTAATCATCTTTACAAAATTTAACAAAAAAAACTCCAATAAGAGCTATAAGACAAAAGAAGTGGAAAGTGAGTGCAAAATATATGGCACTCCTTTGGTTTAGCAAATTTGACTACCTTGTACACTTTTGGTAAGCTAAATGCTTCTGGCATCTTTTTTGAGATATATGCAAAGTTTATGCAGTGATACTGATTCGGACTAAATGGGATCTTCAGAATTTCTTCGCAGGCTGTCACTAAAATATTATCTATAGCTTCTTCATCCATCCGTTGCCAAGCATCCCATACAGACTGTACAACATCCCTTCCTGTGCAGAAGAAAATACAAAACACACAAGATTAAACAAGTCTCCCTCAGGTTGATTATTTGAGATTTTTTACATCAAAAAGAAATGCAAAATAAGCAGGAACCATACCAAAAACTTCTTGTTCTGACAATGAACTCTTTTCTTTTCTCTCATTATCTTGTATCAATAAGAACTCACTTCCATCAATGTATCTTGATTCCTCCTGGGACAAGTCAAGAAACCAATTCATCGTACGAAATACAAATGGCCACATATTAATTAGAAGCTAAATGTCGATTAAAAAAAAGAATTGAACATGCAACAAATAAGTCAACAAAAAGCATACAAACTAAACAATTCAACACAAAAATATGTAGGAGGTTCCTTTCCTATCATTTGTACAGCAGCATCCAAATATTATTTGTGTAACAATTAAGAAGAAAACAGTAAAACAGAATGCATCTGAAGTGTGAGGAAAAGAACAAGCCAGGCTATCTAACATAAGACCAACTCGTTCATCTTACATAAATATCATGCATTAAACTTAAAGACTCTGAAAAATGATTGATCAACTTAAATCTTAATCACTTAAATCCATATCAATTGTGGTGATTACAAGCCAGCAGCTAGCAATCCAACAAGTCAAAGAGCGTCATACTTAATCAAGTAATAGCATCACTATAAATTTTATGTTTAGTTCCACAACAGTTTTAACAGAGATCAAAAGGTCACTGTCACTTGCAATAGGATTTCCATTCAAGTATGATGAAGACATGCCCATTCAGATATCTAAAGTCTAAACAGTACATTACCCAAAGTAAACAAAAAAGTTTATTAGACATCCAACATAAAGAGAGGAATGGAAAAGAACCCTGGGGGGCTCTATCCTTGAGAAGGCAAACGATATTACCAATGCAATTGTGAAAGTAATCAAAATGTAGTTCAATGGGCTCAACAATTTTATAAATTAAATTCTGTCATGTGGGATTATCACCCATTGCTCCAATGCCCAATCATTTCTCCTTCATGTTTAGAAATTTTTATAGTCAGCTGTACTAGTAATTAAGCAAGAGAAGTTCGTTTTCCCACTATGGAGAGAATGGAGAGCGGCCTTGAGCTGGTTTGTGAAGACCAACAGTCATTCTCCATGAGAGCTCAACTCTCCTCCTTCCTTGTGCAAATCAGTACTCTTGGTGCCCTTTGCATCCTTGGTCTTATCAGTTTTGTGTCTAGGATGTTTGTTATGTGTTTTAGGGGTACTTGTTACTCACTTTTTTTGTTTTCTTTTGTTGTATTTTTTCTTGACCAGTGGTTTCATTTTTGGTCCACAAGTTGCATTCATTTGTTGCCCCATATTAAAAAGCTCCTGAAAGCTTAGTTTGAATTTGATTTTAGCTTATGTTTGATGAACCGCTTACAAAGGTGATGGAGAAGGTGAGAGTGAAGGCAGTGGTGTTGTTATTGAGAGTATGGACAAGCAAAATATTAATTGCTTAGGCAGTAAGAAAGCTGCAAAGGTGGAGGGAAGCAGGAAATCATTTAAGCGAGCCATGTATGGTGAAGAATTGTCTATTTTAGGCACAGGGGATTTTGCTACAGTGGAAGATAATGGAGGGAAACTTGGTGAAGGTGGCAAAGGAAGCCATGCAGAGGGAGGAAAAACAAGAAATGGTAAGTGCCTTTCTTTAATTCTAAAAACTCTGCTTGTTCATCCTGGTGGATACTGTTAAGAAGGCAGAGGATAAATTTAAATATATGTATCCATTTTCTTTGTTTCATTAAATAAAGAATCCCTTCCTTCTAGGACTTTTTTTAATGTCTAGTTAGCTTCTGTGTGGGGAGAAAACTGTGGATATATGTCACTTTTTGCAGAATGGTTCAAAAGGGCTTATTCCTGGTTGTTTTTAAAAGTTTACATACAGGAGGGATTTTGACCTGACCATTTTGGAGTATGAGTAGGTCTATTTTTCGAGCCTTCTCTTGGTTCCCTGTTCTTATTCCCCTCAATGTGGGGACTCATACCACTCCTCAGCGGACTCAACTGCAGAATTTCTACATGCAGAAAAGGGTTTTTGCTTCCCCATGTTTAAAAGTGGAAAATAATAGATGTGCTCTTACTTATATACACAAGTTTTGATTTCTGTTAAATCTGAGGAAGATTTTCCTGGAGCTATTTGTTTTGAAGCTGTAGGTTATAGAGATTTGATTGACTTGGTTTAAGAATGGTGAAAAAGGCTAAGCATG
Organism: Sequoia sempervirens; assembly: GCA_007258455.2. Lineage (NCBI taxonomy): Eukaryota > Viridiplantae > Streptophyta > Pinopsida > Cupressales > Cupressaceae > Sequoia > Sequoia sempervirens. Next base: position 283,287,893 of record VDFB02000008.1, on the reverse strand, counting down.
TTAGGGAGAAAATTTATGTCATTGAGGTTGGTGGAATTCTTTGTATAGAACCTGAGGAGATGAGAAGGATCTTCTTCCCCTTCTATATGGTAATTTTTCTCTTTGAATAGTGTAGAGAAAGTCTCTAACAGACATGATTTCTGTAATAGAAGTGTGCATTGTAAGTTGTCTGAGAAGGATGCTAGTGCTCTTGAAGCTCATATTTCTACTGAGGAAACTGACTTGGTGATTGATAGGTTGAAAGAGGACAAATCTCCTGGCATTGTGCATTGCCTGCTCTCTTAGTGAAGATATAAACAGAGGTATCATCAAGTTCGTTCCTGAGGATGGGGATAAATATCAAATCAAAAATTGGAGACCTCTAACTCTCCTTAATGGTTCATATAAAATTCTGGCTAGGGCTTTGACTGTTAGGCTTCATAATATTTTTTCTAAGACTATTTCCTGTACTAAAATCGGTTTCGTTCAAAGCGGATACATTTTAGATAATCTGAATACTAGCTGAGAAAGGATGGCTTGGGATAGGGATTAAGGTCAAAATGCCTCTATGTTTCATATAAAATTTTGGCTAGGGCTTTGACTGTTAGACTTCATAATATTTTTTCTAACACTCTTTCCTGTACTCAAATCAGTTTCGTTCAAAGCAAATATGTTTTAGATAATCTGATTACTAGCTGAGAAAGGATGGCTCGGGATAGAGATTAAGGTCAAAATGCCTCTATGGCTCTGCTTGACTTTGAAAAAGCATATGATAGAATTGAATGGAGTTTATTATGTTGATGTTGAAAGTTCTTGGTTTACAGGATCAGTTATATAGAATCGTGGTGATATTGTTTAAGCCTTTACCTCAACACAAATCAATGTTAATGGGCACCTGTTTCGACCTTACGTTTTGCAAAGCTCCATTAAGCAAGTGTGTCCCTTCGCCACTACTTTGTTTGTGCTTGCTGCTGAACCCTTGCACTATTTCTTGAGAGATGCCTCTTAGGGTCCCCACATTAAAGGCATTAGATTGTCAGATCATTCAGAGTTGTTGGACATTCAGTTCACAGATGACACTTGTTTGTTCCTGTTCTTAACCTGAATAATTTTTCCCTCTTGAACTTCAGACTTGGGCTTGATTCTTCTGCTTTTGGATCTAAAACTTCCTTAATAAGTCCTTGGTCATAAGTTGGTCTGGATTTCTCCTGAGGTAGTTTGGTGATTTTGACTAGGAGGGTGGTCCTTCTGAACTGGTTAGATATTCAAGCATCCCTTTTGCTCTTTCTCCCTCACTCGATGATATGTGGATGTGGATCTTTGATAAGACTGATAAGAAGGTTACCAAATGGCAACATCACCTGATTTCCCTTACTGGTAGAGTGCAAGAGTGCAAGTGTGTCAAAAAGTTATTTCTTCTTAAACTATACACTGCCTCCGCTTGGTTGTTTTGTAAATCACATGTTGAGAGAATCCAGAAGATGGTTAGGGATTTTTTTGTGGTCACATGGCAAAGGGAATAAAAAAGAGTCATGTTGTGGCCTATGACTGGCATTGTCTTCTGCAGAGACTGGGCAATATTGGTCTTCAGAATCTTCAGATTCAAGGTATTATCTTGGCTGTCAAACGGATACTTAGAGCCCTTGGAAGGTGCTAGTCATGTTTCTAGGAAAAAGAGGGACTAAAAGGGGCTCCATCTCCTTGATCTGTTCTTTGGATCTTTTAAAGTTATGCCAGCTGTTTCACCTGTATTTCACAGTATTTGGGAAACTTAGTAATCATGAGACATCTTCTAGTTGGGCATGAAGTCTTCTCAAAGGGAGGAAACAGTTGACAGGGATTTAGATCTCTTTGGTGGAATCTTGCTTGGACTTGTAATAGCGCTCCACTTTCTCTTCTGAGAGATTGTTCAATTATATAGCGGTTTGCTAAAAGTATCCAATGCTTTGCAAATGTGTTTAAACAATGACTCTCCTTTCTTGGGAGGACATTAAGTTGAATTCAAGATTCCTAGATCTCAAAGGAAGACTTATTCCCTTTGGCCAAGTCCTAAAAACTTCTCCCAAAATTGACCTTTCATTTAATTCTGATAATTGGAATAATGTGAGTGAGTTGAGGGCCCTCCCTTGATAGAGGCCTCAAATAACTTTGTGTGGCAAGCTTGCTTTCTCTCAGGAGCTTTGTAATAGATTGAATGCTTAGAGGGGTCTTGACCTGTCCCCTAAGAAATGGCATTGTAAACTAGAATACATTTGGTCTTCTGTTGTTGGACCTAAGAAGTCCTCCTTTAAGTGGTTGTTTCTGCATCGAAAGCTGGTTGTGGGTTCCACTCTCTCTTCTTTAGGTTTTTGAGTAGGTCCTTGCTCTCTGTGCAATGTGGCTTAAAGTTGTCTTCATATTTTATTTTTTTAATTGTAAAATTTGCTAAAGCTGTATGGAGTTTTGTTTGAAAGGGCGGGTGATTTGTGCTATATTTCTTGGTTTGATATTCTGTTTGGTTTGATTAATCTAGTAAGTGACTGAATAAGTTTTATAGGTGTTTACAGCTTGCTGTGTCTACCGAGAATTTGTGGTTTTTATGGAAGGCAAGCAACAATGAGGACTTTCAAGGTAAAAGGATGTCACTTACAGACTATTATCATGTGGCCATTCTCTCTACTATCGCTTTGCATGTCACTTCCAAAGAAGTTTCAAAATTTTCTCTCATGGAACCATTATTCTGCATTAGGATGCTCAGGATCATTTGCCCTAATATTGTTCCTGATGTGAATTGCTCAACATGTGGAGGTGTCCTAACTGTTTCTACTCATCTGACTGTAAAGATGAATTGGAAACCGATCTCCATTCTGTTGATGTTCAGGATTGCAATGTCGATGCTGCCCTTGGTCAGTTTGCTGAGATTGAGGCTGCTCCGAAGAAAAGAGAGGACAGAAATATTGTGAAATTCATTGATCATAAGGCTGAAGCCACTCTGGCTGAGTGTGATCCTTTCGTTGACATTTCCTGGCTCGATAAGGTGTTGAGACAGTCATTCAAAAGGAATCCTCAAATCTGTTTTAAATAAATCTACTACAAACCAAGTTTGATGACTGACTAGTGAGTTTTTGAATCTGTACTTTGATAGAGGCTGCCAAGTTGCAGTCTTAGTATGTTTCCTTCTGGTTCCATACAGTGTGGGATTAATGTAGTAATGATATTTTGGTATTGCCTCAGCTCATACTATCTGTAACTTTTGTTAACATTCCACAATATAAAGAAAAAACAAGTAAAGTTCGAAATTCATAGAATTAAAATGCAGTCACAATGTAAAGATTTATGGCTTGCTTTGACCAACCAAATGGTCCAAATCTAAATTTCAGTGCATTCAAGAATAGCAGAAATGTACACACACATCATGTCAATCTGCATTTTTTAACCGAAAAAAATTTTTAAACAAAATGTATTCCAGTAACTAATTTAAGGCAAAAGTGGATACAGGTTCCAACGACGGTGAAAACAGAACGTGAGCACTTCCAAGCAGATATGAAGAAGAGGTCTTATCCTTTCTGTTTGGCATGTATTTATCCATCTCTTTCCCCTCCTTCCAAGAATCTTTGCCTTGCACTTCAGAGCCTTCTTCAAATATTTTCCCAGTAAAGGGAGAACTTAAGGCAAATTTTTCAGAATCAAATATGTCTAAATCAACATTATTATTATCTTCAATACTTTCAAATCCTTGGCCACACCGTACTCTTTTGGATCTTTCTTTGTCTTCTCCTTCCTCTTGATCTCGTTGCAGTTCCATCTGTAAAGCAGGGAGGAAATCAAATGAGCCAAAAGGATACTTTGCACTTCCCATTAGAGAAGTTTACTAAAGTAAATGCCCATGCCTAAATAACATTAAATTTATTGGTCAGTTCTGCGGTAAAAAAAGCTATATCTTATAATTCATTAATTTCAAGTAAAGATAATCAAAATTCTCTGGTAAATAAATTACATTAATGCCTCCTAAAATATTTTGACATTCACAATGCCCATTTCAAAGATGAAAATCTAAGTTGCTGGTTCAGTTATGGGCACAAGTACAAGTTCGGGGTTCAGGAACACCAGTATGGCAGATTTTTTCCCAGGTTTGGTACAGCTGGATACAGTATAAAAATATACATTAAATTAAAATATATAACTATAATATATTTAAAAATACTTGAACTTAAATGAACTTAAGACTTAAAATTACTAAAATCTAAATAAACTTAAAAACACTAAAACTTAAATGAACTTAAAGACTTAAAATTACTCAAATTTTAAATTTTAAATAAACTTAAAAATACTAAAATTTAAAAATTATAATCTAACCTAATTGTAAATATATTAACTATCAAGTATTAATAATTTAACTTTAATTTACGTATAGAAAAAGTGAAGCGTTTAAACTTAACAAAGTTTTAAATATTAATATTATTTTAATTTAAAAACTAAATGACATTAAATAATTATCAGTTAAACCTAAAGCTAAAAAAAAAAATCAAAACAAAGAAATCCTGTCACCACTGCCGCTGCAGACCCTCCATGCAATTGTGGTGTGAATTAAACTGGAAGATCCAGCTCCCGTCGACCCTGCTGTACCCACACCTTCTGCTACCAACATATATCTTGTGAGAGCTATGTGATCAGGCACTATGGTGGAGAGCAACTGCATTAATGAATGGCGAGGAGCAATAAGACCAGACCGTATACACTCGAAATCCTAAAAAACAAACAATGGCCACTGAGAACAGGCGGGATTGTTTTTTAACAAACACGGGCACATTTTCTTCTCCTTCAGTGGCAATGGTTATAGCAGCTTTTTCAAAGACAGTATACACTAATAATTGCTTAAATTGAAAGTATCGACTCTTGAGACTTTTCCTTCAGCATAATTTTGAATAAACCAGCTAACAGTAATGCAAACAATGGCCACTGAAAACAGGCGGGATTTGTTTTTTAAGAAACACGGGCACATTTTCTTCTCCTTCAGTAGCTATGGTTATAGCAGTTTTTTCAAAGATTGTATACACTAACAATTGCTTGAATTGAAAGTATCGACTCCTGAGGCTTTTCTTTCAGCGTAATTTTGAATGTAGATTGTTTTTAATTGTTTGGCTTGGTAAACCAGCCAACATTAATGCAAATTAATTTCTCTATTTTGAGCCCCCATTTCAATATTATTTGGTTCAAAACACAATAAATGGAAGCAGAGGAAGTACAAATAGAAATCGAACCTGTTTAGCATGACCGAGAGAAAAGAAGGGAGCGTCTAGACTCACCTTTCGCCTTGTCGCCTTCCATACAGGAAACCCTTCTTCCGTGTCCATCTATGCCCTTGATTTTGAATGTTCAATTACCTGTAAGTGGTTCTACAATTATTATTTATCATAGTTTACATCTATTTGAGATGGTCGGATTACAATAAATTTTCTCTTAAGTCTTTTTAAACGCTACTTATGATTCCCTATCTATAGGTTGATGCCTCCACTCTGTGCACGCTGCATATACTCCACATTTGTCCTTTCTTATTTTCTGCGATGTCTATGCTCTGTGAATTATGAATGACCCGAACCAGCAGTTCCCATCTTGTTTTATCACGCCAAAGGCGTTCCCTGTGATCGATCAAGCTGAGTTAGTCAATCAATGATCAGTATCATCTACTTACAGTGCAAGACAATTGAATATATCTGCACCGTTAATTCTTGTCAGTGTGGATTTATACTTTTCTAGAAGCCGGTCATTTTTTTTCGAATCTACAGCCGGCGAAAACAGTCAGACGGGTTTTGCCGCAGAGCCAACAAGGATTTTGGGTCTTAAGAAATGCAGTAAGTCGAACACAAAATTTGGAAAGGGTTTCGAAGGCATTTCGAGCGCTTTGTCTGAGGGGAGCGTTAGTGAATGGCGGGTGTAAACAAATTTTCATATACCATTTCTTGCTTTTTTGTTGACCATTAAAACACATAAAATGGAATAATTTCGTAAAATATTGCCCTCAAAAACATGTATACAACTGCACGTGTTTTAAAAAGTGAACGTTAATGCCCATTTTTTTTTTAACATTTTTGAGTTTTATATAAATTAGTAAATTCAATTATTACAATATATTATATTTTGTATAATTTTAATTGTTATATTTATTTTTCATTACATATTATATATTTTTATAATATATATTGAATATTTATTTATATATATAATTTATATTTCTATATAATATAGAAATATATATTCTATATTTTTTATGTATAATATTAATTAAAATAATAAATATATTATAGATTTAGTATCTTTTTATATTTATTATTTAAATATATATTTATTTTACTAAAGAATATTTAAATTGTATTTATTATTACATATATGTTATAAATATAAACATCATATATGATACATAATTTTATACATAATAGTATTTGAACTTAATATATGTAATATTATTTGAATTAAATATACATATAATATATAATATGTATATATTTCTACATAATATATTATTTAAATTAGTATATAGAAAATTTAATGATTTAACTAGTCTTGTAGAGAGATGAAATGGAAGGGGTGGAAGGTGGTGGATAGATAGAGAGAGAGATAGAGAAAATAGAGGGAAGAGAGAAGGAAAGAGAGAAAGGAAAAATAGAGAATGAAAGAAAGGTGTGTGTGTGTGTGTGAATTAATGATTACTACTCATCTTAAAAAATAAAAGAAAATAAAATTGATTGGTCCATATGTTTCTTAGATTCATGGCTCAGATAGTTCAAGAAGCGTGCAACTCAATAAGTCAATCTCAGTTATTTCTGGAAGCGTGCAACTCAATAAGTCAATCTCAATTATTATTGGATTTAGTTATTTTTAATTTATATAACACTTTATGTAGCTTCGTCAAGGAATGGACTAGAGGCTTCCCCGTAGGTATCTAAAACTCTCTACATATGCAAGATTGAGACTCAAATATTTTGATTCACATCACCAAGCTCTCTCACTAATGTATTGTAATCACTAGAGATTAACTATAAAAAAAAGCATTCAAATTTGGGGCTTCAATTCAACAATTACATATCTAAGTAATAAGTTTGTCAATGGGATTTAAATTTAATTTCAACTTAGAGATTTTCTAAACAATTGAAAAAACTATAACCTAAAAGTTAGATTGATATTTACATACAACTTTAAGGGCATTCATTGCTTTGTAATCCCTTATAATCTAAGAAACCTCAAATTAGAATGTGAGTGGAATAGAAGGAGAAGATGCCCTTTACAAGAAAGATTCCCCATCCACAATGAGGAAAAATCTCACAAATTTTATGAAATTTTCATAACATTGATAATAGTCTCAAATGGATCCACCATGCAACTAAATCTTATAGGGAGAAAAATGCCAAAGAAGAAAGAGGTGGAGGTAATGTTTCTAAAGGATAGAATTATCATGGTGGAGGATAGAATTCCCTACACATGGACTTCAAAGGTCACCTTGAGCTCTATAAATATAAGGGTAAGAGATATAGCGAGAAAGAGAGAGGGCTAGAGGAAGAAAAGAGTGTGTAAGATATATATATATATGTGTGTGTGTGTGTGTGTGTGGAGGAGGGGGGGACAGGGGGACAGGGAAATATAGGCACATAGAGAGTGATACATAAGAAAAGCTAGCAAAGTAAAATTGTATGACTCAAGTCAAATCAATTACAAACTACGTTGCAAAAAGGATTTAGCATACATGATTATTCTTTTAAAATAATCTCTCAAATTTAGTTATGAGATATTTGTATGCAACTTTTACATGTGTCAATTATTCATTAATAAACCAAAGTATCAACCATGTTTAGAAAAAAATAAGGTTAATATATGTATATAAAACATTAAAAAAATTGAGAATATAAGACAAAAAAAACCATTAAAAATTAAGCTATAGTTAAGATGGAATGGAAACTTTCTCTGTATACTAACTAATAGTGTCAAGAATTTATATTTCCACTACTAAATTGAAAACAAAATGTTATTTACTTTTAATCTTCCACTACAAGTAATACTAAAAAAAAGTGCATTTACATTTGGAATAGGGGAAATGGAGAAGGATAGAAAGAGATAAATGAGAAACAGAGATGGGAAAATAAAGAAAAAGACAAAATTAAATGTAGATAGAGAAAGAGAGAAGGGGAGAAGAGGAAAGAGAATTAAATACCAAGGATAGAGAGAGAGAGAGAGAAGTAGAGAAAGACAAAAAGTTAAAAGAAATAGAGATATCTAGAGAGGGAGACAGAGAAATCTAGATAGGTAGAGAGATAGAGATGGAGACAAAAAGATATAGATAGATAGGTAGAGAGATAGAGATGTCAAGATGTAAAGAGAGGAGGGGGGAGATAGATTAGTTCAGAGAGATAGAGATAGAAGAGATAAAGGGAATTTGAGAGATTAAAAAAAAGAGAGAGATTAACTCTTGATCATCCATTTTGTGTCAACAATCCAAATATGATAATATGATATAGAGAGAGAGGAGGAGAAAGATATATATATATATAAGAGGACAGAGTTAGAAAAAAGGAGGGAGAGAGAGAGGGAGAAGATATAAGAGATATAAATGGAAAAAGAGAGAGATAAGAGAGATTAGATTTTGCACCCATTTCATGTCAATAATCCAAAGATGACACATGTCTATGAGGAGCTACAATTGGGGCATAATAATTTTCCTACTAACTCAATAATTCACCTTTAAAACCTCTCAATCAATAGGTTGTGCACAAAAAATCACTTAACAACCTCATAATTGACCTCAAGCATTACCTTACTATAAGCTAAAAATGATGAACTCAACGAATGTAAAATAGAATGAAGAAATTGTTGGGTGAAACTTATGTAATCTCCTTCAAACAGATTACAAAACCTTTGATTTCAACCACAGTTGTGTAAGATATAATCTCTCCTCTTAGAAAGGGGAGGCGCCCTTCTTACTGCTTATTGAAACTAAAGTAAAACTATTTAGATAATTAAAATAACTATATGGGGTGTGTCACATTCATGATTCTCTCTTTTTTCAGAGAACATGTTTTACAATGTTTCACAATTTAAGTTCTTGATGCGGCACAACTTTAAACAAAAATTAAGCAGTAATCCCAATATTCCTATCTTGTCAAAGCAAAGCTTAGGAATACCAATATCATAATAATAAGTAACAAAATAAGAACAATTCACGAAGGCACAAAGTCGTTCTATAGCTTTCACCAATGAATCCTTTAAGATATGTAACCATAATTGTATTAAAAGCACAAAGTCTTCTAGATACTCCACAACAATTCCACGAACAACATGAATAAATACAAGCACAAATTCTTGTAGAGAATTCACCAATAGTATTCAACAATGTCACAAATTTAAGTAACAAGTGTAACTCAAAGTTTACACAAATTCACTCAAATCCCTTTAGATCTCAATCACTAATCACTACCAATTCAATCAAATCAAAAGATAATTGATTCCAACACAAAGTTTGGTATGCAACTTCACTTCTTTATTGATAAAAATTTAGATCCACAAAGATGAACTCAAAGTCTCAATGTTTACTTCTCAATTGGGCAACACTTTGTTGCAAAAGATAAAAGGTCACCATTACAATAGAATCCTCTCTTATTTATAGATGGGAGAGGAGAGCTAATCTAGGAAATTCCTAATTAACTAGTTGACTTATTCAAAAATATTGTCCATAATTATAGAAGAACATATTTTTTTACATGTAATTACATTTTGCAAAATGACATGTAAAATATCAAAACTTATTTACATAAAGCATGAAAAATGCTAAAATTGGGAAATCTAATCTAAGGCAAAATTTGGCCTTCTTCAACATCTTTCTTCATGAAAACTTCATGATGGCGTGCACTTCATCACTGTCTGGCATTAGAGTGTACTTTGGAGATGACAAGTATTCTTGAGATTGACTCCTCTAATGTGATTGAAGGCTTTCTGATACCTTTCAAATCTAAAATAAGTTGGAAATCCATCATTTTGTTCATTAAAGCTATTGAGAAAGCTTCATCTTCAAATTCTTAGCGCTAAAAATCAGTGCTTCATCATATTATATGTAAAAGCGATGAAAAAAAAAGCTTCTGCATGAAATATGTAAGAGCAATAAAAAACAAAGCTTATGCATGGAATATGTAAGTGCGGTGAAAAATAGAGCTTCTGCATGAAATATGTAAGAGCGGTGAAAAATAGTGCTTATGCATGTGGGAAGGACACTTGAGTGTAAGAGCGGTGAAAAACAAAACTTTTACATGTCATATGTAAAAGTGGTGAAAATCAACGCTTATGCATGTGGGAAGGACACTTGAGTGTAAGAGCGGTGAAAAATGGAGCTTCTGCATGTAATATGTAAGAAGTGGTGAAAAATGGAGCTTATACATGTAATATGTAAGAGCGATGAAAAACTAAGCTTTTGCATGAAATATGTAAGAGCAGTGAAAATCAGTTCTTCTACACATGGGAAGGACACTTGAGTGTAAGAGTGGTGAAAAATGGAGCTTTTACATGTCATATGTAAAAGTGGTGAAAATTAGCGCTTCTGCATGTAATATGCAAGACCGGTGAAAAACGAAGCTTCTGCATGGAATATGTAAGAGCGGTGAAAATTAGCACTTTTGCATGTGCCAGAAAATGACTAAGGCATAAAATATGTAAGAGTGCTAAGAATCAACACTCCTACATGTGACTTGAGATTTGAGATGTAGAAGCACTAAAAAACCCCCTCGTACATGTGCCAAAAAATGACCAAGGCATGAAATATGTAAGAGCGGTGAAAAACAGAGCTTTTACATGTGACTTGAGATTTGAGATGTAGAAGCGCTAAAAAAACCCACTCCTACATGTGCCAGAAAATAACTAAGGCATGAAATATGTAAGAGTGCTAAAAATCAACGCTCCTACATGTGACTTGAGAATTGAGATGTAGAAGAGCTAAGAAAACCCGCTCCTACATGTGCCAAAAAATTAACCAAGGCATGAAATATGTAAGAGCGGTGAAAAACAGAGCTCCTACATATGACTTGTGGTTTGACATGTAGAAGCGCTAAAAAACCCCGCTCCTACATGTGCCAAAAAATGACCAAGGCATGAAATATGTAAGAGCGGTGAAAAACAGAGCTTCTACATGTGACTTGTGTTTTCTAACTCCCAAAACTAAATTTTCACAACTTGGTGTAAAATGCGAATTTTGATGAACTAACAAAGGTTAATGCTCATAATGAATTTTTGAGGATGGGGGACCATGCACGAGGACCAATGCAATTTGCCTCATTTTGTGTGCTTAGAGTGTATGAGCTACAAAATGAACAAGTTTCGTAGGGGTTATCCCACAAATTGAGCACACTGAATTTGAGGATAACAAAAATAATAATTAAAATTTATATTTTCATATGTGTTGATAAATTATAATATATATGTGCCAATTTAGTTCCCATATTTTGCATATTTAATTTAAAATTATGTTTATTTTATACCATGTAGATCAAAAATATACCTCCAACTTGGGTTTAATTTTACCAGAGGAACATTAAAATTGTTGGAATCTTATTAAAGAGAGAAGAGGAAAACTATTGGGCCAATCTTGAGCTAATTATATGAACAATTGTATTACCAAAGCTAGCTTTTGGACAAATGATGTCATTAGTCGATAATCTCGATAATCAAACAAGAGAGAGGAGAGGGAGAGAAACAAATAGACAAATAGAGAGAGATGAAGTGGAGGAGAAGGATAAAGTGAGAGAAAGTGTTATATAGAGGGAAAGAGATAAAAATAAATGTAGAGAGATAGAGAGGGAGAAATAGTTAGTTAAAGGAATAGAATAAAACAGAGAGAGAGAGAGAGAGAGAGATTAATAGAAAAAGAGAAAGAGAGAAAGATATATGAAGAGAAAAATAGAAAGAGGGAGAGAGGGAGAGAGGGAGAGAGATGTTCCAAAGAGAGTAAATAACAAGAAAGATAAATATATAGAGAGAGAAGAATATAGAGGGAGAGATATAGAGTAAAAGAGAAAAAAAAAAAGAGGAATATAGAGAGGAAGATTGATAGAGAGGAATATAAAAAGAGGGATAAAGAGAGGAATATAAATACAAATAAAGATATATAGAGAGACAAATGATTTAAAGAAAGAAGTCGATAGATAGAGAGATAAACGAGAGAGAAAGATAGACAACAAGGATAAATATAGAGGGAAAGAGATATTGAAATATGACAAAGGATTAAGAAGTTGAAGTTTTAATGAAAAGTAGAGAAAATTGTAAAGTTCTCAAAGTCACAAAGTTCATGAGTTTGTAAAATTTTTGAAAATTCTCCCCTTCTTTTTATCCATATCTCTCCTTTTTTATGTCCCTCTCTCTCCCTCCCTCCCTATCACTCCCTCTTTCTATATCTATCTACTTATTTGTCATCTCTCTATTTCTCTCCCTTCATCTCCCTCCCTCTCTATCTATTTATACATATATATCTCCCTCACTAACTCTCTTGCTCATATACACACATACTCTCTATTTCTCCCTCCATATCTCTATCTCTCTATATTTCACCCCTCTATCTCTCTCTCCCTCTCTCTATTACTTGTTTATATCACCTTTCTCTCTCTTGCACCCACTATCTCTATCTCATATCTCTCCCCTCTCTATCTATGTATCATTATATCTACCTCTCTCTTGTATTAACTTTGTCTATCTTTCTCTATATCTTTATTTCTCTCTCTATCTCCCTCTCGCTCCTTCTCCCTATATCTCTTTCTATCCATATTTGTCTACCTCTATTCACTATCTCTCCTTATCTCTCTCACTATCCCTCTCTATCTCTCTGTATCTCCTTCTAACTATATCATTTACTCTCTCCCTCTCTATCTATTGAGATATTGCTCTCTACCTATCTCTCTCCCTTTGTCTCCCTCCCTATTTCCCCTAACCACATCTCTCTATCTCTACCTCTCTCCCTTTTTATTACCATATATCTTTATCTTTCTCTCTCTTCTCATATATCTCTATCTCTCTGTCCTTTTCTCTCCCTCCCTCTAGCGCCCCCTATTTCTCTCTCCCTCCCTCTATCTCTTCCTCTCTCCATCTCTATTTATGTCTCTACTTCCCTCTATTTGTTTGTCCCTCTATTTATATTTTTTTTCAAAGTCTCCCTCTCCCCCTCTCTCTATATCTCCTTATATCTCTGTCTCTTTATCACTCTATCTCACCATCTATATTTCTCTCTATCTCTCCCTCTCCCTCTTCCTCTATATCTCTATCTCTCCCTCTCTATCTATCCCTATCTCTCTCTATTTGTATCTCTCCCTCTACCCATCTCTATCTCTCTATCTATTTCTCGCCCTCTTTCTCTCTCCCTTTATCTCCATCTCTACTGCTATCTTTCTCTTTCCCTCTTATCTCTAGACATGTATCCCGCTCTCTCCTCTCCCTCTTCCAAGACTTCTACATCTATATCTCTTTAACTCTCTATCTCTATCTCTCTATATTTCTTCTTCCATCTCTCCATCTATCTCTATCTAAATGACCCACCAATTGACCTCATGTAATGCACAAATATATGCAACAAATAGACCAATTTTTTTCCTAATTGACCTTCCAAATCTCTTTGGCATACCCATTGCACACCAATGTGTGATTTCTAGTTCTAATGTTTTTGTTTCAAGTTGAATTGCTTTTATTGCAAGTTTCCCCCATCTTTCAATTGTTGGTTTGTATGACCACCTTGTTTTCCCTTGTGTTTTCTCTGCTTTCCTACAACATTTTGCCCCGTGGTTCGAGGCCTCTATGTGGTTAAGAACCTTTATTTTCATCACTATTTTTAGTATTTTCTTTTTTGGTTTTGTGTTAAGAGGTGCACTGATATTATTTTCATTTATTTTAGTGTTTTCTTTTTGGGTTTTGTGTAAAGAGTTCCATTGCTATTAGCTTATCTGATTGTCAATTTTGTTGGTTTGAGTTTGTGCTAACCTTTATTTTGTTGGCTTGAGTTTGTGCTAACTTCTATTATGTAGGTCAAGGTCAGGTTCCTTGACTAGTGTCTATCTCGATGTGTCCACTTTCTATATTGTTATTTTTACCTTTTTGGGTTGCTTTTGTCTTACGGTGTGACACTTCTATTTTTAACCTTAAATTGGTCATTTTCATCATTTATGCATTTTTATTTCTTGTTTTTTGGACTTTTTTTAGTCGCTAACATTCTAACATATTGTTTCAACATTCACAACTCTAGGTTTGTAAGTTTTTATCAATTTTGGATATTTTACTAACATTTTTTCTTATTTTGCAGATTTTTGGTTTGTCATTTTTGTTGTCTATTTTGACATCTAGACATTTTTGCGTGATCTCTTTACATCATCATTTAATGCATCTACTGATCAAGGTAAAATCTTTATTTTGATGTCGATATTTTTCTACACTATCTTTATTTTGATGTCTATGTTTTTCTACATTATCTTTATTTTGTCATTTGTGTCTTTTTTTTATGATGCCTTGACTTTATAACTTTTTGACTATTTTCCTTGATTTTTGTGTTGATTATATGTGTATGCTATTGATTTTAATTAAGTTTTGAGGTATTTTTCCTCTCAAAGATATGCTTAGCCAACTTCTAAGTAGTTTATTGTAGGTTTCATTTGTTGAAGACTTGCTTTTTTACTAGTTAGTTGTACATTTATTTATTTTTAAGGAAACAAATGATAACTTCATGGAAATGGGGGATCAAAAGGGGGTCAAAGTGACCTTTTAAAAAAAATCAATAAAATATAATTTTGAATAAGAAATTGAAGATCTAGCCACACTCAAAATTTGAATATGTGACAAGAATAAGAGTTGAAGTGCTAAGAATCTAGTTTCTAAATTACTGATTTTTTAAAAGGTGGAGATTAAGAGGTTCAAATAAGAGCACACAAAGTACTCATCTTTTTGTCAGGAAAATACAATGCAACATCTCATGTGCTCCTCCTATATTTTTTAGAAATTTAGTATTTCAAAAATTACTTCAGTGAAAAATTAGTTAACATCATGTGCCTAATTTTTTTGCTATTTTTTTTTAATATATTATATTTTATTGATTCAAAGTGGACACGATCCTAGATAATAAAAAATTGAGCATGCTACTCTCTATTTTTTAAAAAACTAATTGAAAGTTAATTTTTTGAATGTGTATACAATAGAGTTTAGAATGTAAATATGTAATTTGTTTCAAAATTGAATGAACGGATAAAAAATGAAACCAAAATACCATACATGATTTTTCAGCAAAAAAAGAAGACATTGACAAAAGAAATTCAAAATCAAAACCTTAATGTATTTGAAATGTAGAAAAAATTACATGGTTAGAAAGGTAAGAGAGAGTTTGGTGTTTATAGTGGCATTGTTTTAGATTGACATTGAAATATGTACATACCTAATGGGGAGCATGCATGACATTTAAGATTTTTTTCTATGTTTTGCAAAAAACACACCCATATCTAATCACCTTAGCATATTCATCCCATTATCCTATTCCTATCTCTTCCTTATCTATCCTTCCCCTATGCCCTATGTGTATTCTACCATATTCACCAATAGAGCATAAAGTAGTCCTGACAACTATTTATTACAATGAGAAGTTTTTGTAGAGTGTTATGGACCTAGTTGTTGATCAAAATGTTGATGATCATACAACCTCAATCTCATCTTCAACTTTAAGGACAACCATTATCCAAATTATGTTTGGTATTCAATTTTATGGCCCTACTTATCTTTAGGCTAGAAAGGATTACTTATGGATACCATAATTACCACATGGCTAGTTATGTCCTATTTGTTATTTCTTAATTTCTCTCTAATTGTCATATCAATGATATCTCAAGGATCATAGTCCTTAATATTGCATATTATTATTTTCTTGTGGTTTTCATTATGGATTTTTTTCTTGTGGTTTCATGCTTTTTCATATTATGATTGGACTATTCTCAATTTTTTATTCAACATCCTAATAATAGACGACTTTGTAATTTATATAATTCAATATCATGACAAGGAAATGACCAAAGACTCAAACATTGGAGGAACGTGAAGCCAAGAATGTGAGAGTAGAGAAAGAATGAGACAACTTTGTGAAAGTAAGAAATTGAACACCATAGATAAATACATTTCATCATTGTCAATTCAATTAGATCATGAAGAATCTATTCAAGGTATGAAAAATAATAACTTGGATCAACAAAGACAACAAATGTAAAAAAATTGTGCAATAAAGAAATTGAATCCCGAATTTGAAGGTACATCCTCTTTCCCATCTCAATATGATATCGAAATAATTATTCAAACAATAGTTAGATTTATAATGAAACTATCAAAAATGATTTTACACCTATTGATAAACCTATTCGAAACACAATAAATATACCAAATTTTAAAGATGAACAAAATAATTATGAAACAAATTCATGTAATGAAGAAATTTTACCATTGAGAACACTTCCTAAAATTTTGTATAAAAAATATAAATTTCTAATTTAAATTGATGAGGACATTTTAAAACTAATGGTTGATAAGAATTTTGAACATGCTTGTAGAAAATATTAATAATATTTAGAAAATAGTTTTTGAAAAACTAAATAAAATAAGAAGATGTCAAATTTTCATTTCAAATGATGAAAAACCTTAAGTTTAGACTCATAATGAAGATTCTTGGCCTAAGAACATCAAATACTAATAGTGAAAAGTCTATTGTAAAAGATCTAATTAATGCATATGAAAGAGTGGGTTTGATTTCATATACCAAAGATAGTAATGTTATATGACATGTAATTACATCAATTATAGCAAGTAAACAAAAAAAAAAACTTTTCTAATGAAGAAAACAAGTCAAGCACTAAAATTAAATAGAAAAATGCTAATGAAAGTTATTGGGAGGTTTGAAAGAGTTGAGGATTCAAATAGTAATGAACTATGAACATTCATTGGTAGATTCCCATGAAAATACAAAGTTATAATTGAAGCCTTAAAAATTGCTAACTAGATATTTTTTGAAAAATAACATAAGAGTTTCACCTAATAAAAGAGATATTGTGTAAAGGAGAATTGGTTATCAAAACTATGAGCCACATACAAAGCATTTTTTGGATATGACTCAAACACAAGTTTTCTAAAAATTTATAAATATGTATTCTCAAATAAAAATTAGTCAGATATTTTGAAATGAAAAAACCTTTTTATGTCAAAATAAATCACACATGCACAACTTCTTGCTATAGAGTCCACATTGAATTTTTTAATCATTATGATTTTTTCAACATATGTGTAGATTTGCATACTAATAATATTTTTCAAGAGTGTACGATAAAAGATCCACCTCTAAGATCAATAAGGGATTTTATTTCAAGTATTTTATGTGAAAGAGTGGATGGACAAATATTTTACAAGAAATTGTGTTTGGATGGAATATGCGATAGTTGTGGTGGTTTTCCATGTGTAAAAATTTGTGTATATGTGGAGAATACACATTCAATTGGAAAAATGGTAATTTTTAGAAGATATAAGAAAGTGGCACGCACTTTAAAGAACAATACAAAGGAAAACATGTTAATCAGTGAGTGAAAAAATACCAATATATCAAGTTATATCCAATTTTTGAGAGAATATAGTGTATGAGTATGCAAGAAATACTCATATAGGTTGATGGTTGAACTTGCAATTCAAGCTATGTATTTAGACATGTTTCATCTTCAAATAATTATTTCAATTGTTGAATTTGTAGAGAATTATGTCACAACCATAGAATGAGATTCAATCAAAGTACTGCAACTCCACTCAAGTTGATATATCTATACATATATAATTTATTCATGCACTTGACAATACAAAGGAAAATATTAATAACTTCAAGGAGTGTCATTTATAGATCAGTGATGATTGCTACATTTAATAGAGTTTATGAAAGGTTTCTTTGAGATGTTCTATAGTAATTTGAGAATTATGAATATCAAATTTGATCAGCGTATCATATAATCAGATAATTATACATCACAATTAAATAATTCATTGATGTTCTATTGGTTAAGTATTATGCATAAGATGAGTGGTATTCAACACGTATAAAATTTCTCCAAGGTAGGGCATGGAAAATGGGAACATTATGGTGAAAGAGCATGTATTAAAAGATCATTAGCATGGGAAGATTTGAAATACAAAGATAGTGCAAAGTTGTGAAACGCAATATCCATCATCTATAATGGATCCAAGTAATGAATGCAAGTATACATTTCATAAAAAAAATTGGTCGGTAGATAAATTTAATATTGCATTATATGAAAATTGTTGTACATTGACAAGATCAAGTGAAATCTACTATTTTAGAAGCTCAAATGAAAGTTCATGGATTATTCATTTGAAGAATATGATATGATTTTGTTCTTTGTATTAATTTTTTACTTTGAATGAGTGTGATTCAAAAAATTGGGTTAATGAATGTTGTGCTAGAATTTTAAACCGACTCAAAATGTACCACTTCTAGGGACACTAGAACTCACAAAGATGGGATCACTAGTTGAATTTGACCATATTTTAGATCTAGTTCAACGACGTATTATAGATGTATTACTTAATAAAAATCAACATTTTATCTTATTTTATAATATTTATTAAATTTATTAAATTAATCATTACTAAATGCACAAATCAATATAGGGCATGTTTATATAATTATTGTGAATAAATATAATGAATAAATCACACATATTATTTGTATCATCATATTGACACAAAAAAATTTGGGAGCCCCTATCATAGATGGAGAAGATATTAAGTATCCTACATGATTTGTAGTTTTATTGGGACATAGCTTAGAAGGCACTCTATGAAGAAGTACAATGTGTAGTTGTTCAAGGACTTTGGCATACATAAGAAAATTATTCATTATTCTAACCTTGTTGTGGTATCAAATATAATCAAATACGAGGGTAGACCATTAAATAAGAAATTATGGAAAGGTTGTGACCTAACCATGAAGAAATACAAGCAACACCATAAAGAGTAGAGTAGATTTGCATGGTTTATTGGAATGAATTGGTGGAATGACACAAAGGTTATACATACCTTGTAAGTGTGTTTTATATTTCTTAATTTATTTGATTTTAGTATGATATATACTTATTAGTCTAGGTCTTTATTTTGACTATGTTGTGCACTTCTTAATTTATTTGATTTAAGTATGTTATATATTTAATTTGGGTATCCTACATTAGTAGAAAATTTTATATTTCTTAAAGCATAGATAAGCTTTAATTTGAGTTTGTTTTGATACTCTCCTATATTATCCTCACGTGAAAAGAAACATAGCATAAGTTTCAAGGCTATTTTGGACCCCTCTTTAAAATATGTCCACATATCCTTATCCCAATATTAGGAGAATATCTTCATACATGTACACATCAATAGATTGCACAATATTATGTGAAGGTGGGCCCATTCTTGTACTCTTTGTCTATCCCCATACACACATCATCATGTATTTATACTAGCCTTATTTATCTGTAACATTGGGTATGCCATTGTTAAAGTTTTAATGCTTTATGAAGGTTCATTTTTACGAGATATGTACATATATCCCAAACAAAATCCTATTGAATACCATAGAGCTTCAAGGACATACAATAATGGAGAGATAATTCATGTCCCCATCTAAGGAGAATTTATCAATACATGCACACACCAATAGATTGCACACACCCAATATTTTTCCACATACCCTTCTCTTAAACCTAATGGTAATTGAAAAAATAATTTATCATACCTTCATTAAGTGATGGGAATTACATTTAGTAAATCCTTATGAATCTAGTTTGAAAATGACAAGTTCCTAAAGCAAACTCTATATGGAGACCTTAATAGTAGAAAATTTAATTTTATTAAAACCTAGATTAATATTTATCAATATTTTCAAGGGATTTGAAATTGGATAGAAAATAAGCATGGGGTCCACTTAGTTATCCACCTATCACTATTGGGTGATCCCACTATAGTGGGTTACACTTTTTGGCCAAACTTTACATTGATCTGAACTTTTTTAACTAAATCTCCACTTTCAGACACCTATAGTTGCTAAACCATGAGGAATTTGAAGACGATGCAAACTAGTGATTTGTGACATTTTGTCTGTAGATTCTAAATATATATATTTTAATTTTTTTGGAATCAAGTTACATTTCTTTTTCCATATCCTTCAATAACTAGTTTTTAACAATAAACACCATTTTTAAAGAGTGATCCGTTTACTATATAACACAACTTTTTTTCTATAAAGGATACAATTCTTTTTTTTTTTAATTTAGATTTGCAACTACGATATCTAGCTCCTTCATTTGGTTTCATAGATTTTTATTGAATACTTTTTCTTAATTAAGTTTTGAAGTCAAACCAATTATAATTTAGACATAGGTTTACTGTATAACACAACTTTTTTTGTATGCATCAAAATTCAATTTATTTTTTTGTTGGATCAAGGACATCAATACCAAGAGCATAGATATTTTTTCAATTTTTTTTTATAATCTACTATTTTTCCACATGTGCAGAACAAAAAGCTTGATTTTCAGTGAAAAACCTACATTCACAAGAAATAAAAAATAAATATAATAATAAAATTAAATATATTTAAAATTATACTTTTTGGGAAGCTTATAATGAGGAATACATATGTATAAAACATAAATTTTAAATGAATTCATTTGATCCCCCAAAAGGTAAATCAAAGTGGTTTTTAATCAACATTTTGATAGGTGTAGAGGAGACTCTATTATAGGTATGGTTTAAAACTAGCGGGGTTCTATCCAAGGGGGTTTGACCAAACCCTCTTTAATTAAAATCTTTTAAATGCAACCTTTCAAGGCTTAAATCATTATATTTTTAAAAAATATGTGATTTCAGCAAAAATCAGGATGTTCCAAAAGTGTAACCCATTATTGTGGCAGCAACCCATTGTTCCTTCCATTTGATGTCCTCCTCTAATAGAGTAACTAAGCATTTCATGTTACCTAAAGGAAAAAATATGATGAAGGGTGCTTCCCTTACAAAACCACACACACAACTAAACACGAGGAATAAACAAAAAATGTAGAAAGAAACACTTCCTTTCTATTATCTTGATGAAGTGAAATTACAATAATCAGAAAATAACAAACTATAGCCACAAGGACCTTCTCATTATAGAAATTTGCAAGCCAAAAAGAACCATGATCTACACTCCTAGAGCCCTCATTTGTAACCCTTGTTCTCCATCTTTGTCCTAGAAGTGTAATTGCCTTAGAATATTTTGGAAGGTGTAACCCTATTTTGGCACCAAAAATTCCATCGTCCCTTTCCGCTCTTGAAGATTTTTATTTTATTTTATATAGTTACAACTTCTCGAGGTCATGACTTTCAATTTAACCGTTGGATTTTCAATTGTAATATACCATTAGAAAGCTTGTGAAGAGATCTACAACTTGCTTTTCCTAGATCTATAAGATCAACATTTTTCAACCTATTCTAAGGCTTCTAAGGTCCTCAATTTCAAATTTGAACCTTCATTGGAGAAATTCCTCAGGGTGAAAAATTTAATATCTTCCAAACAGTACAAGATTTTGAGATGATTCTTTTACCAATAATTTTAATTTTCAATTTCGCTCCTTTGGGTCAATTTTCGTGTCCATAGGAACTTGAATAGGCTGAATTACTAAAAATAGTAGGTGATTAATTTTCATTGTTTCAAACTTATAACTATGCCAAATATTGCATGTGTTTCCATGGGCCCCAAAACAACTAAAGAAAATTAAAAAACATAATGAAAATATAATGTGTTTGGGTGATGCAAGATTTCCCTTACACCACTAGATGCTCCTACATCAAAATACTGTGTAGTGTTAATTCCATGATCTTTACTTTGCAAATTATATTTGAAAGGCTCGATCAGGTCAATGGTAATAATAGATAAGTATACTCTAAGTATTCATATTAGTATGTGGTTCATCTAGTTCCTTAAGGGAGAAGGATGACATGGTGATCATATTTCTCTATAGAGGATTGCTTGTTATGTAATCTCTAGTATGGGCCATCCTTGATATTTTGGTGCATGATGTCATGTCATCCTTCAATATTTTGCATTCGAACTATAATGCTAAGTTTGTGTGTCATGAAATGAAACATGTCAATTAAATTACAAATTATTTTACATGATAGTGATTTTGGAGATGTGTCAACTCTAGTGTGGATTGTGGTGTTTCCCTACTTTTAGTTATTTGATCATGCACACATAAAAAATTATTGAGTTAGGTTATTGCATGGCATAATCCTACACTCTTTAAGGGTTGATAATGATTTGAGTTCTAATAATGCGATTGTTTTTAGTGCAATGAGGTCTTATGGTTCATGCAATACAATGAGGTTCCCTTGAGAATTTATTTCTAGAATTAGTTGAAATTACTCCATGGTAGTTTTGGTGGGCCCTCTTTTCTTTATATTATTTATTTAGTGGTCACCTCAATAAATGATGACATTGGGGAAGCAATGTGTTAACCTCTCACACTCACTAGGAGGTGGAAAATCTTTCAAGCTATTTTTGACGTGTGATTAGATGGTTCATAATCATGTTGAATCATGATGGGATACATTCCTCATATGTTCATGAGTGCTTAGTGATGTTAGAAAATGATAGAGCTATGTGATCTATACTTTACCTAGAGGATTATGAAACTTACACAAACTCTTGAGATGTTAGAGCTTTCATATGTTTAGGATTGCACCAACGATATAATAAAAATATTGTTAAAGCATCCTATGACTCGTGCACTCTTATATAATCATTATGAATGTTCAATCTATTGTTACACCATTGGTTAGTATTTTTGAGTCTAATTAGTGATAAGTCCTAGATTAATAGCCTATACGTGACCTACATCACTATATTCTTGTTTATTATAATTATCACATGGTTGGGACCAAGGTTATTGTGCCAACATGTTGGGATGGGTGGGTGAATACTAAGGGAGGCCCCATTTCATTTTCCAGGTGTGTTGATCCTTCTATGGTACACAGTTTCAACTAGGTCTCTTCAAAGCCCTGAGAATAAAAAACTGCCAAATTATGATAGAGTATGTATGGAATTTCATGTGGCGTATGAATGTTTCATCTAGACCTCTATTTGGATGTGGGATACCTCCAAAATAACATTTCGTTAATTTTATTAACTCCACACCATTTTACTATGGCAAGATTGAATGCATTCTTTCAAAAAACATCATTTGAGAGTAGTGTAAAGGTGCTAAGAGTCATATTTTTCATTCTATGCCTTGTGGGGCAACATTGATTATTCAAAAATATCAGTATGGGAAGGTTAATTATAGGGGATGCTCCATTTAATTACCAAGGTGTGTTGATCCCTCCAAGCTACACAATTTCAACTAGGTTGCTCAAGAGCCCTAGGAGCAAAGAGTTGCCAAAGTATGATGGAATAGTTTTTAAAGTTTGTGGGGCCTAATTTTATTTTTATAAACCTATAGGTGGATGTGGGGTCCATCCAAAATAATCTCTCTCAAATTTGACAAAATCCACACCATTTGATTGTGGCAAGATTGATCACATTCTTGCAAAAAATATCATTTGAGAGTAATGGAAAGGTGCCAAGAGCCATTTTTTTACATCTTATGGGGCCAAATAAAATGTGTCAAAACATTGGGTGTGCACTTGAATGTTAGGAGGGGCCATTTTATTCCCTATATGTGTTAATCCCTTTAGTTAGGTCTCTTAAGCACCTTACGAGAAAAAAATTCCAAAGTATGACTAAGTAGTTCTCAAAGTTCATGCGACATACAAATGTTTCATCTAGACCTATAGGTGGATATGGTGTCCCTAAAAAATCACCTCTTTTAATTTTAGATAAATCCACACCATTTGACCATGGAAACTTTGAACATAATCTTCTCAAAATCATCATTTGAGATCAATGTGAAGGTGCTAAGAGCCATATTTTCATTCTACACCCTATGGGGTCGAATCAACTATTCCAACATTTTAGGGTGGGAAATTAAATTTTAAGGGAAACCCTATTTCATTCCCCAAGTGTGTTTATTTGTTCAAGCTACATGGTTCTTGATAAGTCTCTTAAGAGCCCCAAGAGTAAAAAAATGTCAAACTATATAAAGTAGTTATCATAATTTGTGGGGCCTAATTTTGTTTATCTTGACCTATAGGTGGATGTGGGATCCCTTAAAAATAACCTCTCTTAGCTTTCATCAAATACACACTATTTTACTATTGCAAAGATCGAACAAATTCTTACAAAAATATCATTTGAGAGTAGTGTAAAGGTGCCAAGAGACTTATTGTTCATCTACTTTATATGGGGCTGAAATAATTAATCCAACACATCCTAGTGAGTGGGTGAATTTTAGGGAAGACCCTATTTCATTCTCTAAGTGTGTTGATTTTTCTTAGCTACATAATTCTGGTTAGGTCGCTTAAGAGCCTTAAGAGCAAAAAATTTCAAATATGACATAGTAGTTTTCAAAGTTCATGGGGAATACAAATGTTTTATTTAAAGCTACAAGTGGATGTAGCGTCCCTCCAAAATAACCTCTCTTAGTTTTGGATAACTCCACACCATTTGACTGTGGTAAGATCAAACATATCCTTACAAAAATATTATTTAAGAATAGTGTAATGGTTCCAATAGGATTTTTTGTTCCTCTACACCTTGTCGAACCAAACTAGCTACACTAGCACATTAGGGGAGGTTATTTAATGCTATTGGATGCCTTAATTCAATCCATAGGTCTTTGGAATTTTCCACACTACATTACACTAAGGTAGTCTCTTAAGAGCATTGAGACCAAGATATTGCTAAAATTTCACCTACCTATTCTCTCAATTCATGGCATCTATGAATGTCTCGTTAACACCTACAAGTAGATGTTGAATCCTTGTAAAACACCCTTTATTAAAAATTTCTAAATCCATACCCTTTAACCACACCAATGATGAATGAAATATTTGCAAAATGCCTCATTTGAGAGCAATGCAAATGTTCCAATACAATTTTTTTCTTCCACGCCTCATGGGACCAAATCGACTATGCTAACACATTGGGGTGGGTGGGTGAATGCTACTACAAGCCTCAATTCATTTTTAGGTATTTTAATCCTTCCAAGCCATGTTGCATGGTTTTAGTCTCTTAAGATCCCTATAAGAAAAATATTGCCAAACTTTCAATTGCCTATTCTCTTAATTTGTGGCTCCCACTAATATATTTTTTTCACCTAAAAGTGGATGTTTAGTCCCTGTATACTACCAACTCTTAAATTTGTTCAACTTTATACCATTTAATCATGCCATCAACGAGTGAATTCTTACAAAATGCCTCACTTGAGAGAAATATAAAGGTGCCAATAGGAATATTTTGTTCTTCCTCACCTTATGGGACTAGATCGACTATGCTAGCATGTTGGGGTGCGAGGGTGAATGCTACTAAAGGCCTTAGTTTGTTTTGTAGGTATCCAAATCATTCCAACCTACATTGTAGAAAAAAATTGATAGGAAAACAATCAACCCTTGATGCTATCATGACTGTGACTTACCTAAGAATGAAACTATGAATGCCAATATTATTAAGATGTATCATTAAAACCCTATATAATTTATAGAGGTTAATGACTATAATAAATTTTAGTTCTTTAATTTAAAACTTAGAAAAAATAGTACCAAACCTTTCAATTTTAAAATAGACTATATGCATATGGATTCATGATTGAGATAGGGCTATCATAAATGGGAAAAATAGGGTTGTCCACTTATATTTTTTGTTTCCTAAACCACTTTGTGCAACCCTATCACCATTCTTATCTAGGTTATCAATATCCTAGGTGGTTTGTCATAACATCCTTGTGTTTCCTTACCATGATTAAGGTTATTATCTTCAAGGAGATAAAAGGGTTTTCCTTAATTAATTTATACATAAATTGAAGATTAATTTATTTGAAGTAACTCATATTGACTGATACATATTTTCTATGCACTCATTGTACACATCAAACAACATGGAAATTCGGTAGCATTGTATAGGAATAATAAAGGTGACAAAAATTTATATATAATATGAAATATCATATACCTAATGTCATGATAATTCCATATAATGTATACATTATGTTTTGAATACAATGATCATATAAATAAAGCCATATAGGTATACAAGTTTATACATTGGTAAAATAAATATGTGTACAACAAAATCCATGTAGACATATAATATTACATGTTGCTAAAATAAAAATATATATACAACAAAGCCATGAAGGCATACAACAAAGCCTTATAAGCATACAACAAATCTCATAATAAGTCAATCCTATGGATTAGGATGGAAGAGTCATTGACTCTTTTCCTATCAAGAATATGGGGAGACAACCGATGTTTGTTGCTTTCAAGCTCATTTATTAGACTTCCTCTCAATTTTTTTTGGATATCCAATTAATTTTTTTTAAAAATTACTATCAGTAGGTGTAGCTCCCTTTCTATTAAAATAAAAAAAATTACATAAACAGTTGTCTAGATTATAATCATATTTGGGTTTATGCACATTAGGCATCCTAAACCCACTAGATAACTCTAGAATTCCCTCAACTTGCTTAGTGAAGAGTAAGTTAGAGCTATAATATACAAAATCAAGGAATGGTTCCATATTTTTCTTGTAAATGTACACTATGCTTATATTTATTACCTCTACCAACTTCTTCTCCTTTCAAGCTTTTCAACAATCGATGGCATCACAAAAAAGGCCTCTCTTGGGATTCTTGTTGAAGGAAAATATGGTTGGAATGGCCTCCCTTGCCAAATTTGGTTTGAGAAGATTGTCCATGAGCTTTGCTATCATTTTCCTATTGAGGGAGAGTACAATGGCAGAGAGAAATATATCTAATAAGTCCCCATCATGAATCCAACTAGTTGTTAGCTTTTTTATTCCACTAACCTTCTTAATGGCCTCCTCAATAGTTGCATCATCAATCATAGAGTTTGTACAACTAGGAAAAAATTTATTCTTGATCGTACTAGCATACATAGTTTCACACTTGAATATGCTCCATTTCGATTTATTTATTCTCACCATCATGATTTATAGTTGTTGGGGTATTCTGATTTGGTCTTTCCTTTTAGAGTTGTTTGTGATCTTTCTAATATCAAATCCATCCAATCCCAAATCAATATTTACTTTAGAAATTGACATTTTGCAT
The DNA here is from genome assembly GCA_007258455.2 of Sequoia sempervirens. Taxonomy (NCBI): domain Eukaryota; kingdom Viridiplantae; phylum Streptophyta; class Pinopsida; order Cupressales; family Cupressaceae; genus Sequoia; species Sequoia sempervirens. The sequence continues at coordinate 283,260,663 of VDFB02000008.1, read as the reverse complement.
CTATGGATGAGTTTTTCACCATTCTCTTTGAGTTTAGGACATCTTGTAATTGTTTTCAGTCCTCGATTTTGTTTGATATTCTTGAGGATTCTATTTGGTCAATCCCTAGATTTGACAAGAAATTGACAACACAGTTCAATTATCTATAAATTTTTTTTATGGTAAATCACCTGATAAGTACACTTGGATTTTTCAATTTCCACATTGTAGATCACCAATAAGGTGCCTTCTACGATATGATGACTCGTAACACCACTAAGGAGTCCCCTTCAATATCAACATTATTGATATTTTGGCTCACACACGACTTTACTCCTTTGATAAGGCTAGCAAACTCAGCTCGAGTATTGGTGCCCTCTGGTAATTTGACTACACCAACCCAACATAGTTCTCCCATTTCATATCTAATGATGAAACTAATACGTAAATCCCCATAAAAATTAAGCTTAAGTCTCTTGCTTGGAGGTAGAGACCATTTGGGTTTCCATCATTTTGTCACATATTTGTAGGTTCCACAATCTGTGGGATCTCTTAGGTGTGGCCATATTATATATTTTATTATCCCAAGATGGAAAGACCACCTTTTTCCTCACTCTTCTTTTGTTATTTTGATTCTCACTTTTCCTTATTTCAATTTCATTTCCATTGCAACTTGTTTTTCTTTGAATATTATTGCACTCCTCTCCTTCCAAAGGTGTCAAATATCATGGTAGATACTTCCACCCATAGGCCTACCCAAAGGGAGTCCTTATGGGGTTTCAACCATCCTTGGAAGAGGGTTGATATGCTATTTGTAAGAGGGATCATCCAGTCCAATTTGTTACAAAATTTTATCCAACATGCTTGAGAAAATTCACATTGTAATATGAGATGGTCAACTGTTTCTTCATCAGCTTTGCATAATGGACATCGATGAGGGCCATTCAATCTAATTTTATGAAATCTATCTATAGAGGAGAAAATAAATTGAAGTATAAATGAACAAAACATAAAAGTATAAAACACATAAATAGTTATACCTCAATGCATCTCCATCTCCATGATAGAGCTAAACAAGTTTTGCACCAAAAATCCTATTGATTTTCTTTCAAGATTGATGTGGATTTCTCTAGAGATATTTTAGCATAATCTAGTTATAGCAAAATTACTTGATGAAAAATGGAGAGTGAGGGCTTCTAGTTATAAAAGGAGGTTCAAATGGATGGATGGCCAAGATCTTGCCATAAGATCAATGGCTCATGTTGAGAGGTGCTCTCAAGCAAGAGAGAGAGGACAAGTGTCATGTGAAGGATAAAGGAGAGTGTGAGCTTGGATGGAAATGATTGGATATAATTTTGGAGGAATGTAATAGGATTTCAAGAAGGGAAAATCTTTGAATTTTTTCCCATCTCAATGGAGGTGGAATTTAAAATTAGATTTTATGGAGAGGAGAGAGATGGTCTCATGTGAAGTCAACTTAAAAAGTGACATTTATTTTTAGTGGAATTAATGAGATAGAGGTGGGAATTTATTGGAGGTATGGAGAAGCAAGAATGTGAGAGGAATTGACATGTGGAAAATGAGGAATTTAAAATTATAAAAAACGCTAAATGAGTTTTTAATGAAGATGATTTAATTAATTAATCTAGGATTAATTAATTAATGGCTTTTGAGAGGGAATGATAGGTTGTATTAATTTAATAATGTAACCTATTTTGGAAGAATAAGATAATAGTGAAAATTAATTAAGCTAAATATTTAATTAATTTAAAAGAAAAATAGGATGATTAATTAAACATTGTAGTATTTAATTAATTTTGGAGGAAAGATATGATTATTAATTAAATAGTGTGATATTTAATTAATTATGAGATGATGGTAGGGATTAATTAAAATTTAGAATTTAAATTAATTTAAAAACATAAAGTCAGAATTGGGGTGTACATTTTTCCCCTCTTTGATGCAACATCCGAAGTGATGTTGCGTCAAAGAAGTTAAAATTTTCCCTAAAGAGATAGGTAGAATAGGAGGTGATGCGCCCTTGAGAGATCGACCAAAAATAATTCCAGGCGGTGTCTTGAAAAATGGCAAGTTTTGATGGAGTGGATGAATGTTATGGGAGAGAAGAGGGAAGAAACGGGTTAATGCGTTATGAAATAAATGGTATGAGCCAAGTGTGAGGCTGTTTGCCACATGTCAAGAAGAAAAAAATTAGGGTTAAGGGCCTATAAATAGGCCTAGAGGGGCCCAAACATGTGTTCTTTTCATCATTTCCTTTTAGGAGATTAGGACCAGAGTGAGTGTAAAGGAGATGGAAGTTGTACCGTGTCATTTGTATTGTGTAAAGCATGTTCAAGAGTAGCAATGATCGATGGAGGCAAGAGACCCAATGAGTGACCTAACCTAGGGTTTTGGGGGTAGCTAAGGGTATTAAATGTGGGTAGAATAAGGCATGAAGTTGGGAAAAGCAAAGGCAAAGTTATGTGAAACCATGCTTGCACACACAATTGCAATGCTTCCACTGCATGAAGTTGTACTTGCATCCAAAGCAACACTTGTGGGGTAAAGCAGTACCCATGTATCACCAATCGACACTTATGGAGAAAATGTTCTTGCGCTAGGAATGACACTTATGCTTGGGAATCAGTGCTTGCACAGGTTAAAATGTGCTTGCATGAAACTGACGCATATGTTCTACAAGTACACACCTATGGGGGTCGAGTATGTGCTTACACCAAAAGGTGCTTGTGCAAGTTAGGTATTTTCTTGACTAAGGGATGCTTGTGTGGGCTAGGGATGCGCTTACACCAAAAATGATGCTTTCATAGGATAATGATGTGTCTATGTAAAAAAAAAAGCTTGTACATAATAAAAGCGTGCTTCTGCTAAAATGCAGGTGCATGAGTGATTTTTTGGTTTAGCTAGAGGGATTTATACTAAGCAAGGATAGCATTCATTAATGGCATGATATAGGAGACTTTAGTGATACTACAATCTCATGAGTGATGACTTCGAGTGATGACCTAGCTACACTATCGCTTGACTAAGATGGATGAGGAGTGGCTTAGTTTGACTGGCCTATACTATGTGTCATGGATGCCCTAATTAAGGGCTCATCAGGCTATGTTGGTAACCCCAGTGGAGCGATGGCAAAGTGCTATGAACAGCTTCCAATTATCAAGTAGTGAAGCCACCATCACCTTAGAGGATGTGTGGAAAATCCTAAGACTCTCAATATAGGGAGAGACCATGGAGTACGACTTGGTGCATGTCAAGGTTGAACTAGAATAGGTGTTTATGATAAACGATCTCCTAGTTAGGGGGATTAAGCTGGATCTTGAGGTAGGGATGGGTGAGCTTCTAGAGTTGTTACTTTTTATTGTGATGTTGATGATAGGAGTATTTATTCTTGATCAAAGATCACGAGGATTCATGATTGGCTAGGTAGGCATTTTGGATAGGATGCTATTAGAGGGTATCATATTTGTGTGGGTGCATGCATGCTAGTAGAGCTATATAGGGAGATGCACCTAGTGGTTCATAGGGTTGATTGTGTAGAGGTCTACTAATATTCAGGAAACTTAGTGCCAAACACATAATTCAAAGGGGGTCCTACTAAATAATCCACTAAACCCTTGAAAAACCCTCATTTAATTTATCAACTAAGGCTAACATAAGCTTTTGATGATGTTGGCACTGTATGTGCTTTCAAAGACTCTTCACTACTTATATCATCCTAGCATAAGTGTTTACACATATTGGAAATCATAAATTGCATAATAGTGAAAAGAGGTAATGTTGAAGCTATAGCCATGGGTACTTACAACTAAAGAATGTGACTAGTTCACTGTCAATAAATGAATTATGTATTTAACCAACACTTGATAACTCAACTAAATTGATTAACTTTAGAGAACAATGCATGGAACAATTAAAGCATGAATATTGGACAAGATCTTATTCACATTCATCACATGAAGAATTTGATTAAGAAAAACATAATTATGAAACTAACTACTACAACAAAAATATATGTATAGGAAATAAAGTGGGGAACAGTTACCTTGAGTGGCCCTTTCTCAAGTGACTTTCTCCAAAAAGTGAACTCAAATCTAGCTCCTCAAACTAAATTAACATAATAGTAATTGAAAAGATCTCATTGCATAATTGAAGATATCACAATCCAAAGAGATTCTTCTGGAATATCTTATTTATAAGATCACGATTGAGAAATAAAACATTATCTGTGTAAAAATAGAAACTACCTAAACAAATATACCTGTTATATACTCTATTCCAGCTGACCAACTAACTAACTCAACCATCGAACCATTCATATAGGTGTGAGGGAGTCTTTTTAAAATAAGGACTCAAAATAGAAATCTAATCATAAATCACCAATCCCTACAAAATAGAGCATGATAAAATTTGAGTAATCAAAGCACATTTGAAAAGGAAGAAGAATTGAAATAGGGTTGTAACTCTTGCTATAATGATTTTAAACTAAAATGTGGACTGTAGAAATAGTCATGCTAGATTCCCAATTGTAGCAGAGTTCTTCTCCTTCAGTGGTTGTATTAAATGTTGTGATGATTCACAACAATCCTAACAAGTAGATGCCTCCATTTATGTAGCTACTGCATTCTTCTAACTTTCCCTACATCACTGTTGAAACTCCCTTTGGCTATGGGTTGTGCCTTCTAGTAGCTACGAGCTACATTCTATTGTCTCTGACTCCTTAGTTGCAAAGAGTTAGTTCACACAACATCTACACAATACTAACAACCATAATTTAAACACAGATATTCATTGCATTTCATACATATCCACATATCAACCATGCAATAACTATCATATCATAATCATATTTCCATAGACTTTAAACAAGGTCCAAGTTTGCATAATGATCTTAAAAGATAGTGAAATTTCAGGGATATGTAGGAAATAAATGTTTGTAGATGTCTAAAAGCATGTATTGAAATAATAAAAAACTAACTAATAGTAAGACTCATCAAGTTAGAGCCTAGGTTGTGGTGTTGCCTTGTTATATATTTGGGCCTATGATCATGTGGAAGCTTTGCAACCAATGGTGGATAGGGAGAATGGGCTAGGTATGCCCCGTGTCTTTGCATATGCATCATTTTTGTGGTAGTGACAACTTGGAGATTTTCCTTATTGGAGGTGCATGATTTGATGAGATGGAAAATTTTATTTGGCAACCATACCAAGAGTGTGAGGTGTGGGAGGAGAATGATCTATATATGTCTTACTTATAGAGGTCACACTACTTGATTGGCTGCACACCTACTATTATTGAGTGATACCTGCCAATGCAAGTGATGAGACAATTTGGGTTACAACAAAGAATTTTGATGCAGGAGGTAGTATTTACTTGCATGTTGTGGGAGAGGGGTATATGGGGAGGGTATATAGATCCCTACATAGCTAGAAATTATTGGTGAGATATCCCAATAATGCTATGGGATCCACGACAAGCAATGACAAATGCAGACATTATAGTAAAGTATGATGCATGGTGATCATTATGGAGGCTGCTGCGGTTAACGATCCATCAAGATTAGTTAGTGTTGATGAGTGTTTTTGCACTACACAACATACATAAAACACAAGTGCTCTATCTCTCTTGAAAGGAAATTTTTTGTAGAAAATCTTCATAAAACAACCCCAAAGCTTTAGATGTCAGGTCTTGACCTACAAAGACAACTCAGTAGTTTGATGTGATTTGTTGGTATCACAAGGGGCATTTATGGTTCACAAAGGCCAAAAAATATCAAACTAAGGGTTTACAAAGTTTGAATACTGGTTAAAACCTTAGCTACTTTTTTAAAACAACAGTCTGAAAATGACTATAACTCATCAAGTATTATAGTTTTATGATGTTGACTTAACTCTAAACTAACCTAGATTCAAAGAAATAGAAAAAGGTAAATGGTTTAGAGAGTTCCTAATTCTGAAAACCTAAGGACAACTATAAAAATGGTGGATGTTGTAGATAAACGAACTCCCAATAAACTAATTTATGCTTAATCAGGGACCAACCTACAATGCTACAGTAATAGTGCAATCTTCAAAGGTAAACTTTAGATTTTCAGACTGTAAATACTTCATACACATACCCAACAACTTTGCATAACATGTATAAACATTCACAATTGAACTAATGTAATAAAATAGCTCAAACTAACCATACACTACAATCTACAATCAAAAAATTACAAATTTAATGAATTGGAAGTTCATCAAAATACCTTAACACCTTGTCGTTATTAAAGCTGACCTAAAACTAATAATGTTATAAATGAAAAATGGAAGAGAGAAGCATGCATGCATCCATAAATAACAAGGAAAATCACCAACACTTCAATGCTTTCACTTGTATTGCTTCAGAATGCTTGTTACAACAATTCTTTTCAACCCCTTGCAAATGAGAGGAGGCTACCTTTTATAGAAAATTCCATAAAATGGATGGTAGAGATTAACTCAACACCAAGGGTCAAGATTTAGTGTGCATTTAACATTTGGGGTGCATTAAATACATTTACAATTACCCCCAATTTTAAAATAGGATCACATGTGAGCCTAGAAGAATGTAAAATATCCTAATATATTTTATACTAAAATATCCTACAAAATCCCATAAAAGTTGGGCATACACACTTTGAGGTAACCACTTTTACAACTAGCTGGAAATTACAAAAATTTCTCATCAATTATAGAATTTCCAGCTTTCTTTTCTTTTATAACATACTTGAAAAATTTAGACAAGACTTCTATCAGTTGCTTGTGTGGCGGAGGCTATGCCATGTGGACCCTATAGCTGATGACCTTGTACTCTTCTAACAAATCTTCATGTAAATCTGCACAAGCCTACCTTTGTCTTATAATTTATTTTGATCTTGCAAACATCCTAGCAACAATATCTAAGAAATCGCCATCCAAGCTGTCAGTGGAAGCCTTGTACATCTTCTTCTGCCAATTGTGTTTAATGGCTACATCATCCAAATTTTCTACAACAATGATAGCTATAGCCATGTCTATAAAAAATTGATCACATTCTGATAGTAGATCATCGATCCTATCAGCAGTTGTCTTTAATTTTGGTAAAACTTATGAAATTATTTCCTTGCAAAACTCAAGTGTGTACAACCATAATGGAGGCTGATAATATCAAAATATTTAAAGGAGACACAATATTCAATCTCCTTTCCAATTGCCTCTTTCAAAATCAAATAGTTATTATGCATTTATACCACAACACTTATTGCTTTATCTCCCTTGGTAGCAATGAACTCAATCAATTCAATGGTAGCTTGAGTCCAATTTCTCATCTACTCTATTTTGCTAACCTCTTCCCTAGATAGAAGCATGGGAGCAAAAACATCAATGAGGATACTTTGTTTGGGAGCCACTATTTGCTAGATGAAAGGAGTGAGCTCCACGACCTAAGCCTTGGGCTCTTTCTTGGTGGTCTGGTATTTTTCCATTCTTTTAAGAATGTTGTCCATTGATCCTTGAAACTCATTAATTTCTTGAGCCCTATTTGTTGGCCCAATATCCATAGAGTTGATCTTGTAATCTAAAGGAAAAATTGTAGTTGCATCTTTATCCACAGTTGGGGTAGCAATGTGAATAGTACGAGATCATGAAGCATCCCTAGTGATTTGGGATCAAACCTTGGCCTTCTTCTTCTCTTTTGAATTTTTCCTTGTGCATGCTAGGATCGCCTCAAAGCTTGCCTTCAGGTCTCTAACAATGGGAGCCTTATCTTTCAACTGTTTCCCCAACCACGAAGGGGCGACCTATGACAAGGATGATGGGGTAACCACTTCTCATTGCTTTGCATGTGGTTCTTCTTCTTTCTTTTCTTGTTGCTTCTCTACCTCTTTGATTTTTTGTTCTTTAACAAGTTTTTCTAATTTTTCCTCTCTCACTCTTTCTTTATGAGCAACATCAATATCTACTTCCTTTTCCTTAGTCTTTTCCTCTTTCAATGCCTCTTCTTCTTCATGCAACTTTTCCTCATGGACCTTATATGTTTTATCTTCTTTTAAGGTCTCCTCTTCCTTTTCTTCTTCCATATTGTCCCCTTTAGGATCAACAACCTTAAGACCCTCACCCAAATCCCAAGTATAATCGTCATGTTCGGGTGCAACAAATTATTCCTCAGATGGAGCCACATATTCAAGTTTTTTCCTCTCTTGCTACTGCATATTGTCCCAAATATTTTCAAAACTCTCCATCTTTGGAGGCTCAAGTGCCTGCTGGGAAGGGGAAGCAAATGTTAACTAGCTCAATAGAGCCTTCTTTGTTTCGAACAACAAGATATCAAAAAATGGTTGTGGTAAGCCCCTCAAATGAGCCAAGAAAGAATTTGGAAAGGAATTGATAGGAGCGAAAGTGATAATGGATGGTATGGTAGGTGGTAAGGTAGAGAAGGCGAATTGAGATGTGGTGGAAGAATATGGAGAAGCAGTCAAAGAGGATAGCGAAGACTCCACCATGATGGGAGAGGTGGAGGGAACAAAAGAGGCAAGGTGGAAGGAGAGATTAATGGAGGGAGGTGAGGATACGATAAGTAGGAGAGCAGGAACAGAGGAAGAAGGTGGTGAAGGAGAAGAAGTTGGAGTGGGTGGATGCGAATGAACGAGAGATGGTGGGGCCTATGAGTCCTTTGGTGGAGATGGCTCCTCCTTGATTGTTTCCATCACCATAGTGTCAGTCTTCTTCGCTTTCTTCAAGGTGGGCATGTTGCCCTCTATACCTTTTCTCTTGTAGGTCCATGTGGCTTCTCCGTGGGACATCTTTCTTGTACTTCCTTTCTCTTTTGGGACCTTGTATTAGGAGGAGATAGGGCACTCTTACTAGAGGAGCTTGTTTTTGATGCCTCGCTCTCGTGATCTTCTTCATTGGTCTTTTCATCATCTTCACTCTCTTGTGCCTCTTCTTTGTCCAACTTACCATCGGTGAGCTCAACTCTTGGTTTCTCCAAGTGAGCAATCTATGCCTCAACCCACATTTTAGTCATTCTCAACACAAGACACGTGATTACACCAATGTCTATTTCCTCTTCCTCGACCCTATCTAGCAATGGAAGAGATAAGTTAGCTACTTTACCATGGGCCTCCTCATCGAGGACATTCTCATCCTCCTCCAATTGATCAGGCACTATATATAGATTGAGATTCTAAATAAATTTGAGAGACACTCTCATGTACATTCTTTTCCTCACCTCATGGTCGTTATCACAGTTTTCCTAGAAATACTTAATGTGTAACCAGTGCGCATGTTGCTTCCTAGCCAGTTTCTACATTTTTCCTAGGGGATCAACAAACCCTTGCACATTGTTAGTTAGAAGCCCATGCTCCTAGATCTCTTTATCAAAATTCCCCAAAGATGGAGTTGAAGGACAAGCATACAATGCCCTTCCCAAGGTCATGGGGTATGGAATCCTGACTCTATGTTTCTATTGAAGCAACTGATGTGAAGTACCCAACTACCTAGTCAACTCAAGCAACACCATCTTATTTGTTGAATACCTCGACAACCTGTAGGGAGCATCGAAGAATCCCTCGATCCGAAAATACGTGAACTTTGGGAATTGGATGAACCAATACCCAAACCTCTTTATCATACTCTTTTTCGAATATGACATCCTCGTACCAAAATCTCCTTACAGTGATCTGATGATGTGCATTTATGAAAGCATCAATCACTCTTTTATAATTGTGCTTGAAGTTTTTTATTGAAGCTGAGGGTAGCATTCATAGAAAATATAATCATTGGGGGATGTTCCCATATTACCCTTGCAAGTAAGACCTTTGTATGGGAAGTTGGATGCTAAGAGGCAGACGATGTATGAATTCATATAGAATTCAAAAGTCTTCTTTATCATTGAGTATTGTTCATATATGTTGTCACTGATCATCTTTTCCCAATCAAACTTTATTTCTCTTATTAAGATCTCTTCGATTAAGAAATACATTCATTCCTCGAATGTGGAGGCAATGGGTAAACCGACAATCCTTCTTAGCAAAGTGACAAAATCTTGGATGTCACCTCAACGTCGTGGAATTCATACTTTATTTTGGATGTCTTTTCTCAGTTTTTTCTGCCTTTTCCACTTTTTCCATATAATATGCAAAATGACATGTAATGAGTAATTTGACCAAGTAGAGAAAAAGAGATTAATCTATGTATGAATTATGCGTAATCATGACCAAATCATTATTGAACATACCAAATGCCATAAAGAAATCTTAAAATTATCAAATTACAAGAGTTTTTGACATTTTGTAGGTTTTTAGTCATTGTGAGGATTTGGCATGCAGATTCCACAAACTTGCGGTGATTAGGAATGCGACTTCTGAAGGGTTTGGTGACATGAGCAGGATTCCTGCTAGCGGAAGTCCACAAGGAATATTCCACACAATGAAATCCCACCTTGTAAAACCTACAAAGGATAACACTTAGTCAATTTTGGTTTCGAGCATGTGACAATGGTGCTTATGGAAGTCATAAAATAATAGGCCAAGCACTTAGGCATCATGATCGTAGACTTCTGCAATGGGAACTCTGCAAGGAGATTCCCACAAAGCATTCAACACTTAGTATTTTTTCATTAAGTTTGACTTGTGTGTGGAAAAGTAGTCTATGGGAGCCAAGACAACCAAGGCAGATTATTTGGAAAAGGTCAAATGGAACCTCATAAGGGGATCCCTGTATGGGGATTCTCATGAGTAAATTCATCAAAGCTTTTAAGGGCATGCAAGTTTCAAAAAATGTTAACATTGATAACCTTGAGGTGGAAACCCACGAATCAAGTTCCAAAGGCCAAGACTTTGTGGAACTTGGCTTCTGTGGGGATATGTCTTCAATAGGCCTAAAATGTTGGCAAGGTAAGTGTAAAGTTCCGTGGGACAAAATCTGCATAGTAGGTTCGAGATGATGAAGGGTTTACAATGATCACAAACTTTGAAATTTAGAAAGTAAAACCCCAACACCCCTAATACAAAATCCCTCAACATTATGCCGAAATAAGAGATATTAACATTCAAATCCATCGGTAGTCTTAGAATTTGCATAAATGATGAATTCACAGAGGGCATGATCTTTACCTTAGCGTGCAGTAGGGAGGTGGCGAAGAACCGAGGAAGAAACCATAGATCTATGCAGCCAAAATTCCACCAACTCTTGAGCTCCAAATTCTCGATGTATGCAAGGTGAAAATAAGCTAAAAAACCCCTCTATTTATAGGCTATATGCAATTAATTCATTTGAGAGTCTCATGGAGCGTGCAAAACCCCGATGTAGAAATTCAAAACCCAGAAGGACGTGGGAAAGTGATGTGCAAGAGTTGAGGAGCTGTAGGAAAATGTGATGCGGAAGCTAACACGCTGCAAAACATTGAGTCCTATGGGCCGAAAGGGAAATGGTGACACCAATGTAGAATTTCTTAGGTGGCAATCCACATTAATATTTTTGCAAGTAACACAAAAATGATAGGAACTCGTGAGATGGAAAATCGCACAACAGAACCTACACGGTGGAATCCCAGAGTGCAAAACCTGTAAAGCATACTTAGCCAAATTTTCAAGATTTTCAAGGGGATTTAAAAATTTCGAAAGCAACCCAAGTAAAGGGCCAAAAAGTGAAGGTGAATAAGAAAAATCAAATTGAATCAAGTGAAAGAAAAAAGAGGGGGGTCCTTGTTTCACGGGGTGTGTGTGCAAAAGGCACAACAACTAGCATTGTTTAAGGATGATGATGACGATGATGATGGGTGTTGATGGGTGTTTTGCACACTTTCTCAACACAGGCAATACATGAATGCACTACCTCTCTTGAAAGGAGACTTCCAACAACAAGTTGCTAAAAATCACTCCAAGGTCTCTTGGATGTCAGGTCATGACTTGCATGGAATTCCTCAGTTGATATTTGATGTAAAGTGGATCTTATGAATTGAAGTTCCTGGGATGAAAATTGATGTGTATTTTGTTGCAGGTTCGAACAACGATCTGAAACTCCAATGTTTTCTTAAGTTTTGGCTTTACAATGTGCAATGAACCTTAGCATAGGTTGTTGCTAAAAAAGAGGAAAAAAGAGCAAGGAAGAGGGAAGGTTCCTAGATTTGCAACTAACTATGAACAATGATCATGGGGGTTCTACTATGGACAACTTCCTTAAACAGGATTTCATTTAACCAAGAAGCCTACAGTATCATGAAATCTATGCTATCTTCCAAGGTCTGCAGATATTTTACCATTCATCCACCATATACATGCATCAATAAAGATAAAATTTTAAAGCAACTTCAAGTTTCAGCCTAGACTAACTTTACACAGCCATTTACCAACAGCAAATAGCGAAAAGTATGGACTGGAAGGCATCTACATAGCAGAAATTTCCACAATCATAGAACAACATTACCAAATTCATCTAAGAAATTTAAAACCAACTAGAACAACAATCTAAATCTAACTATGGGAGATTGAATCATGAAACATGGAGAGAAACTCAAAAAATGCACCAAAGTCAATGTATTTTCATTAAAATTCCTGCAACATGTCATTACAACAACTCAACTCTCTTGAAAATGAGAGGAGACCCCCTATTTATAGTGTCTAAAAGGTAGAATGAATGGCCAAGATTAGTTTTCATTGTGTGGCCAAGATTCACTACAATTTAGGGTTCCACCTACCCCTCAATATTTTATAATTTAAAATACAACTTTGTCTTTATCCCCATTTTGTCCTCTAGTGACAACAATGTAGCAATTTTTCTTTTGCCGATTTCCCATTTGTTGTAGCTACTCTATCAGGAATTCCTCATTAATAATAGGGTTGCCTTCTTGCTTCTTCAAAGCTACATATTCCATGAACTTCAAAATCACTAGCTAGAGCTTGTCGACCTCCAAAATCTCGAATCGTAGCAATTGGTAACTCCACTTCTTGGAACTGTCGGTAAGATTTTCCTAGTCTTCATCATACTTGGCAGTGTGGTTCCTGAAAGCTCTGACTGGGTGAAGGCTTAGGAAGCAAAACTCATGAAATTGGTGGTTATCTCCTCTGACATTTTGTCCTCCATCCTTTTTTGAAAGTGGGGCTTCATTTTCTTCGGATCTATTTGTACTATAGGCATGTCATACCCCATCATCAACTTCAAGTATTGGGCACAATCTGCCCTAATTTCCTTAACCCATTCAATATTTGGATCTACCTTTTCAAGCAACCGCTCCAACCTTTCTTTCTTGTTCTCAAAGTCTTGCTTCCAAACATCCATCAGCCAATTATCATCCCTTTTGAATGCAATCTCTTTTTCCCAAGTCGCGCTTGGTACTTTGAGAATAGCCTCAATCTTTGGGTAGGTGGACTCATATCTCATAGGGAAGTCAATGCAAAGTTTTCTTGTACCCTCAAGAGACTGTTGTAGATCTAAGAACTTGTTTTTTGTCCTAACAGCGTGGGTGATACCCATGTTTCCAATATATAAGACCTGCCAGAACTAGCTGTCCGTAGTCTTATCCAAGTTCTTTCTCCTTTCAAGCTTGTCTATTTTCTCTTTTGATAGTAACTGAGGCGGTGCTAAGGACGTGGTGGGAATTTCCTCTGTTGAGGACCATTGCTAAATGTAAGCTTCCAGATCAGCTACTTGTGCCTTAAGTTCCTCCTTCAAAGTCTTATCTTGCTGAATGAGATGCACCACAGTAGCGACAAACTTCTGGAGGTGTTCTACTTTCTGTTCCCTCATAACGGTTCCTAAGTCAATAGTAGAAATATTATAACTTACTCCCTCTTCTCCCACTACTGGTGTAGCTACTCAGACCGTCCTCAATCCAGAGGTGTCCATTGTTACTTTTGACTTGACCTTGGGCTTCTTATCCTTCTTGGTGGTGATCTGTACCCAGGCTAGGATAGCCTCCAATCTTGCTCTAGGATCAACTAGGGTGGGAGCTTTCTTTTCGAGCTGCCTTTTCAACCGTTCAGGAATAGCAAATTTCTCTTTAGGTGATTCATGGCCACCCTCCCCCTCTTTTCTTTGGATCTTTATTTCTTTATCTCCAGGAGCATCTTCCTTCATTTTAGTGTCCTCTCCCTCTTCCTCATCGGAGTCCTGGATGAACACTAGGGGTTTGATGGGAGGCTTAGTAGGAAACCATTCTCGGGGACCTTATTATTTTGAAATCTCCTCCTCTTCCCTATGAGGAGGTGACCTTTCTACTTCTTCCCCAACATCTTTCAGTTGCCTGGCCAAGACTTCTTCAAAGTCCGGATCAAAGGTTCACACAATAACTCTACCACCGACATCCTCTTCCTCGTCCCCACTTTCAGAAGACCCTATTTCTTCTTCTTCATGGATCACCTTGTCAATTTTCCATAGCTCATACTTAGGATGCATATGATACTCGTCTACTTCCTCTTCCAACACTTTCAAAGTTTCCATCTCCCACTTCTCCCATTCCTCAGATATTTGCATTGTGGCTTCCATTGCTGGTGGTCCCGTTGGAGGTTTCAAGGGAAAAGCACTGGCAAGGACTTGTGCTAAGGCAACTTGGATGGTGGGATCCAAAAATATTTGGGAAATCTCAGAGGGGATATTCTACATGTGCTGTGAGAAAGCCTCTGGCAACATGAGCGTGGGAATTAGTATTGTAGTTGTTGCCATGGGAAGTGATGTAGTGGGCGACATGGAGGTGGAGGAAAGTGGAGAAGTCGTGGCTGAGGAAGAATCGATCATCACAACTTTCCCAACTAGTGGAGAAGAGGCAATGTGGACCGATATGTCCACTGCGGGCGAAGATTTAGCAACTACAACTTGAGAAGTAGGCGGAGGGGCAACAACATTGGAAGCGACAGGTGGAAGCTCGGGTTGATCTATCTCTGTTTCCTCTCCTTCATGAAGGGGATCCTCTTGAATTGCAGGTAGTCCCGCAACGCTTCCCGACCTTTTATGTTTCTTTGAGGGTGAACCCTTTGAATCCTTCCTTGCATATACTTTAGGATTAGGCTTCTCCTCAACCTCTTTCCTTTTCCTTGATCTTGTGAGTGGAGGAGATTTGGATGTTTCTCCTATCGAAGTTGTAGCAACAAAGTCTTCAATGGCACTAGGATCACTTTTGAGCCCTTCATATGTCAAGACCACCCCTTGCTGC
This sequence comes from Sequoia sempervirens, assembly GCA_007258455.2. Lineage (NCBI taxonomy): Eukaryota > Viridiplantae > Streptophyta > Pinopsida > Cupressales > Cupressaceae > Sequoia > Sequoia sempervirens. The sequence continues at coordinate 283,245,515 of VDFB02000008.1, read as the reverse complement.
TTCAATCTGAATACCTGTCCATCGATCCATTCCCTGGTGTGAGCCTCGACGGGGTTGGTTAGAATGTCGAGGTCATCAACCTCTTGTTCATCCCAATCTATTGCTAGTATTGGCAAGTTGGCAACTGCATCGTACCTGGGGTCCATTACAGTACTTTCATCTTCTTCAACCTAGTCAGGTACAGGGAATATATTTACCTGTTTCACAAAGTACGTGGTCATTCACATGTAGTGCCTCGCACACACTTCTTTGTCAGCAGTGGAAAGGCCCATCCACTCCTGAAAATACGCAGCAGTGAAAATGCCCATCACCCTGCTCAACAAAGTCACCAAATCGTGGTAGTCTTTGTGGAAGTTGCTGTAGAAGAGCTCTTGAGGAACCTTCATAGCGCTACCCCTTTTTTCTTTAAGCCAATACTATTTTATAAACTTCTTACAGCCACGTTCCCTTACATTCCACTATGGTTGGAAGCTCCATTGTCCCAAAGGTAGGGATGTGGAAAGTCTTCATTATTGCTTCACCTAACATATCAGCGTGAATGTTCCCATCTCTATCAACTATAGTTTGTATCTCTGGTTGATATGCCTATCGACAAGCCATGACCAATTCAAGGGCTACAAGGAATAGAGGAAAGCCTGCAGCCTTAGCAATTCCACTTTGTCTGATCAATCTTGCATTGTCAGTCTTAGGATGGACTCTGACCCTTTGCTTGAATTCATCAATATCAACACTGTCGATATTGGTATCTGTAATCTCCTTCCAATCCGTAATGATTTTAGAATGCAAAGGCTCCCCTAGAATTGGTACTTCATCTGGTCTTTGTCCTCTTTCCCACGAGGAACCTTGCCTGATTTCTTCCCTTTGTCTTTCTCTGCAACTGCCCCCGAGGGTCCTGCACCCGGTTCCATATATCCTACAAACAAAGGCAAGATGAGCACAACCAATCACGAAAACACTGATGTTAATCAAAATCCCATGGATGAAGTCCAATTATATGATATATCATTCATAAAATCAAAATTTTACTTCAAGACACTGTTAGCAACTTACTGGAGGGATTTTGGACAACCCGGGCCTAGGGGGCTAGACTTCCTTGGTAGGAATGTCATTTAAAGGGAAAACAGGGTGGGGCAACCTGGGTGGTTTCTCTTGGCTTTAAATTTTGATGGTTTGAAAGTCTCATGTGGGAGAGGGTCAAATTTAAGCATGTGGGTCAAGATTGGTTTTCAATTTAAAGGTCATTTGGACCTTGATTGGAACATTCGGAGGTGCAAGGCAGGAAAGCTGTTGGGATTTTTCTGTTTGGAACAACCAAAGGGAAATATAATTTCAGGTTCTGGGACACGAGAAGTTGAAAGGCGGTCAATATGCCTCTTAACTTTGAAATGTTCGGGTCTTAAGGGGCAGAAGCTGTCGGCGAATTGTCGTTTGAAAGCGTTGGGCATTGAACGAAAATTTGTCGGGGGCGACCCGATGGATCAGACCCAACATAATGTTTGGCTCCCATGAATCCTTTGTCAAGTTTTTTCAGCGATTAGAAAGACGGGCCCCAGAGGTTGGAAGGACAGACTTACTTTTCCCTTTGTGCTGATTGAGATGGGACGAAATCTCGGTGGTGGAAACCTGGCGGACAGAGCCCGACGAGGGCAAGGACGCCTAAGTTTATCGCTAATTGTCTTTGCGGCGAATGGAGGCCCGGGGACCAGGAGATGGAAGGACATTGTTAGATGTCGTTTGGAAATGATGAAGTCACCATGAAAGTCTGTGGATGGAACTCCGCAATCTGAGGTCTGGTGGAGGCTCGAGACACTTCATTTGCTTGTTTGAACTTGGCGGCGAAGATCATGGCGAGGCCCGAAGCACGGGCGGATGAGACTGCTTCAACGTTTGGAATGGAAAAGATCATGTGGCATCCCAGGAATGGAATCCAGCGGGGGTGGTCCCGGGAATCAAGGATGGAGGTTGATGTTTTCAACATTGTTTCAAGTCCTGACGGCGATCCACCCAAGGAAGTCCGAGGTCGGGGCATGCTGCTGCCCGAATGTTGTGTGGTTTCTAAGTTTTTTAGCGGCAACGGGGAGGTCTGGGTCTGGAAGGCACGAACACCCTGTGCGAAGAATAACGCCGACATGGCAAAGTTCCAGACTTGGTTTAAATGATGTTCAAGAGATTTTCTTAGAATTCCATTACGTGGGTTTTTTAGGTTTAGCATTCCTTTATCAATTTAATGTGTTTTCATCTTCATTTATTAAACGTTTTGACACAAAATAACTGAAAACACAAAGGAAGGGTTGACGAAAAACTCACCACAAGATCTCAGTGAAGATGGGAACTAAAAGTAGCGGGCGCAAGGGCAACGAGCGACGAAGGAAAATGACCTCTTAGAACTTGCTCTGAAATCCTCTGGCCAACCTGACATATGAAAATGAAAAGTTGGACCAAATATTTATACCCCTAATTAGCATTTAATACACCCATTAATGCCCCTATGGAGGATGAGAAGGTTGGTTAGTTTAAATCTCCAGACGACGGCGAGAGATTTGGGGCCCGGAGGCTAGAAGGACGCAGTCAAACGACTGCTTCAAAGTTGTCATTTTGGAAACCAATGGTGAAAAGGAGTCCAGGGTCCAAAGGACGAGACGCTGACCCAAGTTGGTCGTGCAAAAATGGTGAAGTCAATACGGAGTTCCAGGCAGAGAAGTTCGAGAGATCGGGCCCGGAAAGGACAAAGGCAGTCCATTTCACAATATAAGTCATAAGGACGGGGATCGGGAAGCTGGGTCCTAGGATGCGGGAAGGCGAAGGCGTTTAGCTATTTTAGGACAACAGGTGGACAACGAAAACTTGGCAAGGGAAACCTGCCAGGCCAGACTCGCTAGGCCCTGAGGCCATTGGTAGAAGCAATCTACCAAGGAAACTCTGCAAGGAACTGAGACTTAGCCAAATTGGAAGGGATGAAACACAGTCAACTTAAGATGAGACTTTGGAGGCACGTTAACCATTTAGGACACCAAAATGGGGCACAAAAAATGAGGTGGAGAAAAAATGACCCCATAGGGCAAAAGAAAAGAGGTACCCCGTTTCGAACGGGGCGTGTGTGCTAAGGGCACAACAATGGAGATGATGGTGGATGACTAGTTTGATAGAGGAGGGATCTAAGAGAGGTAGGCAGAGGAGAGGAGGGGGTGATGGAGGAGGATGTGGACATTGATGGAGAGGATCATATTGATGATGAGGGTGACATTCAGGTATGACTAGAATTGGTCACAACAAAGTGAGACTAGCTTAAGCAGGAGCAAGTGCAACTAATGGGAGAGCAGAATATGGCACGAGAAGAGGTGGTATGATTGTAGGGATTACTAGATGGGGCGCACTGGAGAGATGGAGGAGCACAATTGGCACTAGTTGCTATAGAGAGGGATGCAACTCGAGTTGTGGCAACCTAGGATCTAGGGGATGTGGCCAAATTATGACAGGAACATGATATTGTGAGGTAGGTAGTGGCAAGCTAGGGTATGTAAGACATTGTGGCTGATTTGATATGAATGACCCAAGGGATGCAACATTAATGCACACTATTGTAGCATGTTGTTAGTGTAATTAAATTAATTATTGCACTAGCATAAGTTAACTTAGGTCATATATCATTTAGTTCTAGGTTGCATTTTAATAAATCATTTAATAATGGGGTAATGTCCCCTTCCATGTTTGTAGGGATAAGATTCCTTCTAGAAGATGAGTTATCCTTCTAGAACTCATCTCAACATTTAATAATTTCCTAGATAGGGTTCACATGTTGTTAGATCATGACACATGGCAACATCTCATGCATCTTAGGTTTTCTCTTTTGCCTATATAATCAGGCATTTTGTTCATTTGTAATATATCCAATTTTCTAATGTAGATCAATAATAGAATCTCCATTGTGCATGCCTAGTTGCAACACTTTCTGTGTGGTTGATTATCTTTCCTTGCAAAGGTCCTCCATTGAAGATTGCAGCTTCAATGACCCTATACATCCATAATCTCAACATGGTATCAGAGCTTGTCCAGTGAAACGTCAACCTAGGATCAAGAAAGTTGGTGTGCGAGATTCTTTGCAGGCTTGAAGGTTTCCATTGAAGGCTACTTGACTCCACCCAGGGACCAAGCTAATTTTTGAAGTAGATAGAGTTAAATCCGAGCTCGCCATTGTCTTCAGAAGGCCTTGAAACCCTAGGATCACCTGTTCAATCATCAAAATCAGATTCATCATCCCGAGAGCTATCAGAGGTATTTGGGTTTGCAAAATCAACTGTACGATCCATACAAATTTGCAGTGAAAAATGATCCTGGTCAGTTGTCCTCTGAGGAATTTTTTTTTTTTAGTTGCAGACCATTTTCATTTTAGAAAAAATCAAGGCTTTTTTGTGGGACAAAAACTGTTATCAATCAGATTGCACCCGAATGCTTGAATGACTAAATTCAACAATCTGTTGAAACATGGGAACTATCTTCAGGCTGTGGGTATTCCTATGGCGAAGATAGACCTCCAGATTCTATGCTAGTTCCTATATGATGATCAATTAGGTACTTGAATGATTTGTTGAGAAAAGGGTAAGAAGGACTGAATTGAATGCATGAACTAAAACTAAAACTTCGGTGATGCACCTAATTGATATTTATGAGCAAATTGATTCACAACTGATTATTACGGAATCTATTTTCACAACTCAAATTGGGCAATCTAATTACATAAGTGTTTCATCAGAAGGCCTGATAATCCATTGTTAATGAAGGAAAATGATATTTTCACAACCTAAAGGAGAGGATAAATTAACAACACAACTTATGATCTGTAACTAAAATTGCTTTTTTCATGTACATGTATTCATGAACGTGATAGGAATTTAAAGGCTTTGAAATCAATCACATTAAATTCACATCTTAAACATTCAATAAATACAAAACTCCTGAATCTAAGAATGCTAATACTGAATAGTGATAATGAAAAGAAGGAAACTCTGCAAAAAAATAACCTGTAAAGCTATAAAACTATATTAAATCTAAAATGCTGAGTTACAAGATATTTCTCTTTGCAGAATGCAAAGGCTGTAAAACTGTATTAAATCTATATATTTTTAGCAAAAAAATATTTGGCAATTTCCTATAGTTTGGAGGAAATATTTGTCTTCGGACGACCTGCAATTTTATTATATGGTTGACATGCAACAAGGGTTTGATATTTTACCTCATTGACATTATTATTTGGGATTTAAAATCCACAGGCTGAATTTTTCGGTCGGTATCACTTTTGTTTCTACAGATATATGTTAGTCGGTATATATATATTCATTTGATTTTTCATTGCTAAAGAGAAATATTAAAAATCAAACAAAAACTTCTTTTTTTTGTACGCTTTATCATCTGTTGGTTCATTGGAGGAGCTATTGCATCTTGGCGTACTCTTCCACCGACCCCCGTACATTGTCCCATCATTGCCGGGTCCGTGTTCCATCCTCTGGTGGCCGTGTATCTGGTGCTCCCGTCGACTTATCTTCGTTGCCGACGACCTCCTACGCCGACCATTGCACTTGACCGTGCCATCAAACAACCCCACAGACGGTTATATTCAAGTCCATGGGCTCCGCTAAACATCTAAAATGGCACCACCAAACTCCAAAAGATGCTCCACCTAAGATCACTACTCTGTCGCTGCTCCAGGAGGGAGCCATTTTTTTGCCCCAAATAGCACCAAGGTCACATCAAGGACTGAGAGCTAAATCCAGAGGGGCTATTTTTTTGCTCCTCGTTAGCCTGCCAAGTGCCACTTATAGGCATTTTTTTCGTTTTATCATAACTTTCACCCACATTTTAAAAAATCGGCAAATGAGATACCATCGGAAAGGTAATTTTGAGCACTTTCTAGTGGTGACATCAATTATGTGAAAATTTTCTCACAGAAAATTCTACAGCCAACTGAAGACAAAACCCTAATCTGGACTCAAAGGCTCATATCTTCTCAACCGTTCATCGGATTTCGGTGATTCCAACGGCATCAGGAAGTATTTTCAAAGCTTTTTTCATCTGTCTAGATCCCTTGATCAGTTTCAGCTCCAGGTACTCTTGCATTGATTTTTTTAGTTTGGTGCATTTGTTCAATAACCTAGATATCCTAAAGCTTGGGAAAATATATTTTTGATCCGAGTAGCATCACTTCAGTTGTACATCATCCTTGGAAGTCTTTATTTTCCGTTGAAGGTCATTTGTATTTGTATTTTTTGGAGAAATTTCATTATGGGGCTTGCATATACTTCTTTGACTATGTTGCATAAGGGTAATTATAAACAATGGCGAGATGGGATCAACCACCATATCCAATCACTTGATCTATTGCCACATTTGTTTGGTATAGTTCCCCATCCAAGTGAAGGTATTCATGAACTTGCTTGGAGTTGCAATAGATACACTATTTTGGAGATAATTGAGATGCAAGTTGATTGTGATATTTTGAGATCTATTGATCATGGTGATTGTCCTCATATCCTTTGGGCTAAGCTTTGGGAGATATATGGAGGATCAGACACTCCACCCTTCCCCGATGATCATGATTCAAAATGTCATTCCTCAGATCAAGTACCTCATAATGATATTGTTGTATAGGAGGTTGATTGCCTTGAATCTTTCTGAAGAGGTTGACAAGGTTGCTTTAGGTACTTCTTCTCCATTAGAGACAGTTGGTATCCCTTCACAATCAGTGATTCATTGTCCAGATTCATTGATTGAGGCTTCCACTATCATCATTCATTAGGACACTTTCAGTTTTCCAGACTTGACATCATAGGATGGCTTCATTTCAGGTATCACCGACTTGGCTACTTCTACAAGTTTTGAGGACATTCTTGAGGGAATATCACTCCTCTATTCAGATTCCACTTTGGAAAGTTTTCTTGAGTCTCCTCATCCCTTTGTCTTGACCTTGATTAGGAATCCAGAGACTATCTTGGAGACACTTGGTTTCTCTTCAGAGATTTCATATCTGAGACTTCTTCCCTGTCATTCCATTCAAGACTTGAGGTTTGTTCATCATCTACCATTGGATTTGCTTCAGACTTCTTTCAGTGGTTTTGAGGACACTTCATTCAGAGGGGGCTATCAAGTCTCCATCACATTCATCATATACATTGCACTGTCTTTGGATATTGTTTAGCATCAATTTTCACATCGTCCTGATTTGTCACCCTCTTCATTGATTATGGCATCTTCATCATTAGGCAAGGAGACATTTGAGAAAAGTTCAGAGACATCATCAACATCCACTTTCATCCTTCCTTCCTTCAATTCCTATTTGGAATGGGAAGCATCCCTTCACTTGCACTTAGTTTTGTTTCTTTTGAAAGGGAGACAAGTTGTTTGTCGACATTGGATCTTGTTATGTCTTCAAAAACTTACCATTTTTGCAAATAATATCATCTTCCGGGGAGGCTATATAGTCTCTCTATTTCCTCCCTATGGGGGGGATTTTGATTGTATTGTATCCATGTGACGGATGGTGTACTTGGGGGGTATTTGGGAGTCCTCCATCCTTCCCCTATCTCACATTTTTTTTTCTTTTTTATGTCCTTTTTGGAGAGGGGTTTTGTTCCCACTAGGTTTTCCCCTTTTCTCCGGTTGTGGGAGATTAGCTAAATTTTTCATCATCATGTACATGGGTACCTAACATGGCCTCATAGCCGGGACCCATCTTCTTGCATAATCATTGCATTTTCCTCCCTAAGTTGAACTTATGGGGGGGGTGTTAGTGTACTTAAATTAATTAGTACACTAGCATAAGTTAACTTAGGTCATATATCATTTAGTTCTAGGTTGCATTTTAATAAATCATTTAATAATGGGGTAATGTCCCCTTCCATGTTTGTAGGGATAAGATTCCTTCTAGAAGATGAGTTGTCCTTCTAGAACTTATCTCAACATTTAATAATTTCCTAGATAGGGTTCACATGTTGTCACATGTTGTTAGATCATGACACATGGCGACATCTCATGCATCTTAGGTTTTCTCTTTTGTCTATATAATCATGCATTTTGTTCATTTTTAATATATCCAATTTCATAATGTAGATCAATAATAGAATCTCCATTGTGCATGCCTAATTGCAACACTTTCTGTGTGGTTGATTATCTTTCTTGGCAAAGGTCCTCCATTGAAGACTGCAGCTTCAAGGACCCTGTGCATCCATAATCTCAACACATGCAATACCAGATGAGTAGAGGGAGTTGAGCTTCACTGCTACCACTAGGTCACTCTGGTCTAGGTCAGTGAGATTAGGGCTATTAGTGGGTATGGAGCCACCTCCTCCTCATGTTCCACCTACACCACCATCAGTAGCGAGAGAGGCAGCTCAGCCAAAGGGGCCAGTACATGATAGGTGTTCACAAGATATTTATTATATCCTGGAGGAGTATCAACTTTTTGGATGTATATGGCAAAGACCTTTGTAAATTTGTATCATGATGCATTTTTTTGATATATATGAGATTACCAGTTTTGCAGTGATGATGTATGTTTTATGATCCTATTATGTGATGTGAGCTATATATATATTTGTTCTAATCTGTGAGCCCACTAGCCTAGTAGAAGCACAAAGCCTGTGAGCGTAGCGACCCAATGGGGATTTGAACCTTGGTGGCAGTGTCACCAAGCAAGCGTTTCAACCGCTGCATTATACGGGTCACCCTAATGTGAGCTATATATTATTATACAAATGTGTATGTGTTTTTACTTGTATTAATGATGATTATATGATGCCTAGATGGATGCATATATGGTTAGATGAATATATTAAATGCAGGTTTATATTATGGTTTAATTTATTTTGATGATTGTGGTAGAAATCTAAATGATTGATGTGATTGTTTTATGACGTCTGGATGGATGCATATATGGTTAGATGGATATATTAAATGCATGTTTATGTTATGTTTTAATTTATTTTGATGATTGTGGCTGAAATATGAATGATTGATGTGATTGTTTTATGATGTCTAGATGAATGCATATATGGTTGTTGTGTGATTCGATAAGTGTATATGATGTTTTTTGGATATGGATGGTATTGACATGCTTATGAAAGTATAAAATATGGGGGGCGAGTAATGAGATGTAATCAGTTGCAATTTATTATATATATGATATTGATACTAACATGTTTATGTAGGGTGAGAAATGGGATGTGTGGTTATAATTTACGATAGATGTGCACATGGATTGATGATTTTTCTTGTAAATGATTATCCATTAATTATGTATGGGTGAAAAACATGATTATGTATTGATGTCATTTTTTTGGAAAATGTGAATGGTTGGATATTTTATTTTATTAACCATGGATATGTACTAATGATGGATGATGTATGTAAAGAATGAATGTGTATAAATGCTTATGTATAATGAATAGTGAACATGGATGTGAAAGTATATATTAGAATGTATATGACAATGCACAATGTGTAATGGATATGTAAAATGCATAATGGATATGAAAATGTATGTGTGCACATGGAAATTAATGAATATGAAAATGTAAAATGAAAATGGATATGAAAATGTATGCACAATGGATATGAAAAATGTATTCATATTGGATATGAGAATGTGAAATGCATAATGGATATGAAAATGTGAAATGTATAATGGAAATAAAAAATGCATGTATAATATAATGGGTTAAAATGGATGTAAAAAATGATCCTAATGAGTAAGATGTGGTGCATGATGGGTTGGGATGGTTTGTTTAATTTTGTGTGCTCATGATACAAGATGTAGTCATGCATGAGGAGGAATGGGGGAGGTGTGAAAGGAGATCATCGGGGTGGGGGGATTTGAGATTATACTAGAAATATGGTGATAAATCCTAAAGTTTGATATAGCAAAGAACATTATGACCTAGTGGTAAATATTACCAATGGTGTGAGTGTGTCCTTTGTGTGGACTTTAGACTCACAAAAAAAAAACAAAATATTGTCCCAAAACACACAATGCCCTTTTACAACCTTAGTGGACCGTAGAGAGGATGGTGATGCATACTTGAGTTCCTGGTGCACACAAGCTAGTGGCTTGGTGGGTTTGTATAACCAAGAATGCCAAGTATATGAGATAGATATCTACCTCTACCTAAGGTATGAAGTAGCATTGGTGGGTCATGTAAAGGGGCAATCACAAACACACCATACAAAACAACGACCATGACCCATTTTTTCCTTTACCAAAACATACCAAGATATGAGTAAATCTAGGTGGTCCCAATTAGGTGGCTCCATGGGTTAAGATAGAAAAATGTAATGTCCCCATTTTCAGGTTCTCTTGCTCTATAGTTGGAGATGACTTTCTAGGATTGTGCTAGCCTAATTAGAGGGGTAATTTGATGTTACCAATGAGCTCTAATGGTTTAGAGGAGTTCTACGATGCTTTCAAATGTTATTTTTGGCTTTTGCTTTGGCTCCAATATTCTTGGAGGGAGCATCTATTTATAGTAAGTCACCCGATTAGGTTCGTTCATCATCTTTCATCATCAGGATCACTCATGCACAGTCAATTTTTTATTCTAATGCCTTTCAACCATTTCTGTAATTTGGATGTATTAATGAGTTATATTTAATTAATTTCTCTAAGGTTGTTATTTTTATTAAAATATTTAAGGGGGCACCTTAGTGATATAGCTCGTTGGAATCGAGATGAAAAGTTTTAAATGTTGGGATGCTGAAAAGTGACTTTCAATGTTAGAAATGTTATAAAAATGAAATAAATCACTTTTTGGAGTTAAGAGGGGTAATAAATTAATAAAGTGATTTTTTAAAAAGGAGTTTTTGGAAACTTCCCTAAGAAGCATATAAAAAGGGGAATTATGAACTCATTTGTTATGTTTAGTTTATTCTATTTCTCTGATTGAAACCCTTGTGGTTTTGGAGATTGAACCTAATTCATCTCAGCCTCTAGAGGACGAAAACCCTCTGGGAAAGATCAATTTCAATGGTGAGAGATTCCTCCCTAGTTGGTGATTGGTGGATTCACTCTAGATTCACATTTGTACTTCAATGATTGATTGTTCGATTTGAGGAGATTTGTGAAGTCTCTTTTGGAGACAAATTTCAGAGATTATTTGCAGTCAGAGCTTCAACACGTGAAATCAATATTCATCTATAGTTATCATATATTTTCTTATTGGTTGACCTTCAAGGATATTGATTTGGAAGAGCTAATTATATGTGAGGGGCGTGGCCTACATTCTACCTACCCTATTTGGCTCTATATACACTTGTATGGAGGGACAACTTGCATAAAGGGTCATGGGTGGCTAAAGTTGTAGCACTTGGAACAAGGGAGGTCATGGGATCTCTCATTTCACATGGGAACCTATTTTCTCTTAGCCATGAGGCCCTCTATTGGTCATTGGAGCTATAGGGAAACCAACCAAGGGTGGCGTGATATTTGGAGTAACTTACATGTGTGTATGAAGGTGCCAGATTGTGGAGTTCGTAGTTGTAGGTTTGAAATGAGCTGTGAGTATTAGGGGGCATGGAAACCTTTGCTAAGTGCTACACTACATTGCAAGGTGTTCATTGACCATTATCTCTACTCAGAAATTCATTTTAAAGGATGAAAATTTGTGCATGACTATTATCAGTCCAACATGTTGTCTCAGGTCAAGGATTTAATATTATGAGTTATTTATGAATTCTGAAAATATGTGTATTGATTGTTCATTTGAGAATATACAAATCAGAACTCACTTATTTATTATTGTTATCTATTCCTTATTTCTCCTTATGTTGGAAGTAGAAGTTTGGTAAACTAAATCAATGGAATAGTGTGAAATCCATACAAAGTGTTGTTGGAAACCATTGCCACTTGAAATCTATTTGAACAAACTCAAAACAACAAATGAGAAAAATGTTTGAAAAAATTCCTGCATTATCAAACACATGAAAATCATAAAAAAATTGATACACTTCTAGTGGAGATTTTACAGTGGTATCATAGCAATGCATCTTTCCAGCATGTTCTGTTGAAAATTATGGCATCATTGAGTAATATGAGTTCGTCAATAAAATTTTTAATGTAGGAGGTAAAATTGAATACCTATTCTAGCCAAAAGATGTTCTTCTCAACACCTTGGAGGAAGTTGAGAATTGTTTGCACATGGTGAATCAGTCACCTTCTCAGGTAAAACAAGCAACCATGATTCCAATAGTGACTTCATTGTGTAAGAAAAAGTTGTTGAGACATGCAGATAAAGAGATAAGACCCATGGTCACTTCGTGTTTGAGTGAAATCATGAGAATTTCAACACCTAAAGCTCCTTACAATGATAACACAATGAAAGATATATTTCATTTGCCGATGGATAGTTTCCAAGAATTGGATGATGTCACAAATTCTTAATTTACTAGGATGGTTCCCATACTTGAAACATTTGTAAAAATCAAATTTGGTAACATCATGATAGATATGGGTTTGAACGATCCAATTCTAAAAAAAAATCATCAATTCTTTGCTACCATCAACAAATATCACACTAACAATGTTATTACAACCATGCATTCCATCATGACCTTGATTGTTAATGAAAGTGATGAAGTGTCATAGTCACTTTATTCTACCTTATCAGCTAGCATGTTGAAGGGCGATAAAAAATCCTAATCTGTGAAGCAAGTCCTAGCTGAAATGGTGATTGCTCAGTGTGAGGAGAAGCTGAAGACTTTCTTATCCCATGAGGAGAATGAGGAAAAAGAGGAATTCATATCAGAAAAATTATGATGGGGAATATGCCTTATCACACTAGGAATATATGACAAAAACCTAGGATGACCTCTTATACATGCATGCAACTACTGTTGATGAGTTGGTGCATGAGAGAAAAGACAAAACAACAACCTTGATTGCAAGTTCAGAACAATCTAATGGGATTTTTGTGACTATCAGGTTCTTAATGACACTAGTGGAGTAGATGTAAATGATGACATTGTTGGGACAACTAATGCACTTTCAGAAGAAGAGTGTTAGAACTGAAGATTCAACCCACAAATCCCATGAAACACCTGCATGCGATTACCTATCACAATAGAGAAGATCTGAAAGCAAGATTGTACTCAATAACCTGATGCAAATAACCTGGATGAATATTACAAATGAATGTGCATGCTTATATAAGCAAAGCACAAGCAAACCCTACATGCAGATTTGAAAAGATAGCGACAAGTGTTGTAATCTCATGCAATGATACAACTTGTTCTAAATTTAGTCCAAACTAATAAAAGAATCAAACTAAAGATTAAAAGAAACTCCTAAGTTTAGATTAAGTGAACTAAAGTAAAAAATCCTCTAATAATTAACTGATGATTAATTAATTATCAGATAATTACTTATTTACTCCAACACCCCCCTTAAGATTAACATAGGGAGAAACTAAACTATTGATAAAGGAAGCCAAATGAATGCAGAATGGGTCCTAGCTATAAGGCCTAATGAGGTACCCATGAACACATAATTGAAATATCTCATAACTAAAGAAAAGTTGAAAACCACATGGGAAAAACTCCTTTCCAAAAGAGAGAAAAAGAAATGACTGTACTAGAGAAAGAAGGATAGAAGGAGGACTCAATGTGACCCCCAAGGACTGCTTTTGTCATGCAAGTACAATAGATGTCCCCTTGATAGGAGAGTGAAACTAAGGATATGAATCCCCCCCATAAAGAAGTAGCTCCTGTGCCAATGATGAATGCCTAAAGATAGAAAATGATCCATTAACTGCAAACAACATTTCTCCCCTTAGGAAGAAACAAATCCACTGGTGATTAGAGAAGTCAATCCAAAAGAATGGGTGAATTAGGAACCCAGATCCAAATGATGTGTGCCTCTGAAAACTACTCACATGTCCACATATCAGAAAGAAATGATGGCAATCCAAGATCTTGTGAAGATTGATATAGAGCAAGCTGCAAAGGTGATGAAGATGGTGGGCCAACAATGTTGATGTGGCTATCAACAAAGAGGAGATGAATGTACTCAAAGTAATCCTCCATATCTGCAATATAGGACTCTACAAACAAGGATGATATGTCTATGAGATACGAATCCCAAGTAGTTGTGTCTAGAAGATGTATGATGTCCTACTGTACTGAACCAATAGGGGCCAACGATGTGGCGATATCAAATTGATTAGCAACAACAGATGATGATGTAGCCTCGATCTGAAGAGTGGGAACATGAATGCAAGTGTCCAAATAATTGAAACATGTAAAACCTGTGATATACTCAAGCTCCTCTAAAACAATGTTATCAAAGCATATGGAATTTGCATCTACAAGAGGGATGAGACAATTTGCAGTAGGATCCTCTGGGTATGGAGAGATATGAGGGTCTCCACGGATCTCCCAAAGTCATGTCCAAAGTATGTGGGGACATTTAATGTCTGATATAGCATACATAGTGTCAAGATCAACACTAGAACAAATAACACCTACTATATGATCTCTGATAATGCCCCATACTGATAAAATTCCTAGTGTTTCTGGTGTAGGTATGAGTCCATACAAATAAGGAAAAATATCAAGCCACCTGAGATGTGTCAGAATGCCATCTCGCTAAGACTCATAGTTATCCTTACCCAAGTTGATCACAGAAGGATGAACATAAAAACTCATGATTCTCACTCAAATGAAATAATCAAAGACTCATAATCTTAGTACTAATAAAGTAGATCAAATGATTTCATCTCACACAAACAAATCCTTTCTAGGTGCCAAGACGTCTAAGTGATTAAGAAGAATGTGAAAACACAAAATACTAAATAAAGTATACTTGGGGCAGATTCTAGAAAAGTACATGAATATATTTGAAGAGCTCTGAAATACCTTTCCAACGCCGCTTGAATCACAAAAATTGGAGATACAGGCGAAAAGTTATGAGCTCGAAAGCGCAAAATGAAGATCTGACTTTGACTGAGAATAATAGGAACCCGAAACAAAATATAATAATGAGACCTACACCACTAGAAATTTCACAGAACCATATTTCTGATGATATCTCGTTTGCCCAATTTTGACACCGTATGTCCAAGTTATGCCAAAAAGAAAAAAAATAGCTTCTTTATGACAAATCAAGGCTAGGAGGGGGGCTGAGTGGGCATGACGTACATATGACGTCAAGATTACGTCATGATGATATCATCAAAACACTGGCATAAATTTGATGAGCATATGGCCGTCATAAGAAAAGTCGCCCCCCTGTTGGAAAAAATTTCAGGTACCGAAAAACGAAACCATGTCAGAATATTCTTGATGCTAGGCTGGAATCTTCAAAGGAATATTCCTGCTAGAATATTTGTCGTGATTTGAGCAGGGTTGGTTCTTGGAAGATTCTCAAGGAATCCATTTTGCCATTGCCATTTAAAATTGACTTGGCCGCTTGATTTTTTTGAGCATTGATGGATTTTCCAAAGGGTTACTGACGTTTGATGCAGCTGCCAGAAGTGATGAAGCCAACGACTTAAATTTCTGCTGTCAGCCTATGTCAGGCTTGCTCGAGCCTACTACCAGGGTATGGCTCTGTACCCTGTGCATAGGCCTTAGTAATGCAACCCCCCTTTTTTTGTTTTCAATTTTTTTTTTTTTTAATTGCTTTTTATGCTATGATTTTTTTTGTTTTTGATTTTTTCAAAAAAGCTAATATACAATTTTTTTGATTGCAAGAAATAAATTTTTTAAAAACCTGATTTTTAAAAAAAATCATGCACAGAGGGCCGTACAAGGTCGTTCAACCTCTACAACAATTTTTTTTGCTTTTTTTGCTATCGACTCCAAACCTATGCGAATTTTATGTCAAAATTCGTCTCTTCGGCCTTCTGATCGTGATGGTGAGGTCTATTTTGCTTCAAGACATGCCAAAAAGAGCTCAAGGTCGGATCTCTTAAAAAAAATGAATAGGGGGATATAGATATGGACTCTGATACCATGTTAGAAATGAAGATTCAACCCACAACTCCCATGAAACACTTGCATACAATTACCTATCACAATAGAGAATATTTGAAAGCAAGATTGTGTTCAATAACCCAAGAATTGTATTGATGCAAATAACCTGGATGAATATTATATATGAATGTGCATGCTTATATAGGCAAAGCACAACCAAACCCTACATGTGTACTTGACAAGATAGAGACAAGTGTTGTAATCTCATGCAATGGAACAACTTGTCCTAAATTTAGTCTAAACTAATAAAAGAATCAAACTAAAGATTAAAAAGCAACTCCTAAGTTTAGCTTAAGTGAACTATAGTAAAAAAGCCTCTAATAATTAATTGACGATTTATTAATTATCAGATAATGACTTATTTACTCCAACAAAGAGCATGTTAAAGGAAAATATGTTGAAGTCTCCAAGTCAACCTATGTTGTTAGTTCAGATGGGTGTTGGTTTGATTTCCAAATAGAGCCTATGGAGAGGAGTGTTCATGATAGTTTCAGTCTCTTTGACTTAGAGTGATTTTTTCAGAGAATCAACCACTCATGAGGTACACAATGAGCGTACTCTTTCAAATAGGAAACATCAACTCATAGATCCATGGGATTCAGGTGTTTGGGCACCAAAGGATGAGGAATCATTTTTAGAAGAATTCTCTTTTGACCAAGATGTTGTCCTAGCCTTAGAGGGAATTGATTTTGAGAGGCATGATACTAAAGACAAATCAAAATTGTTTTTGCATGGAGTTGATTTTGAGCAGAGGCTTAGTGACAAAGATGAGACAATATTTGAAGAAGAGGCACATGAGACTTGAGGCAGCCATGGTGACACTATTGTAAGGTACAAAGGAAACTAATTTTTATATGGATCATAAAAAAAGATCACTAAACTTGCATGGTCTTGACATTAATGAGGAAACTTGGAAGAAACAATTACTAGCGTTAGTTGTAAATGAAGTGCAAACATTATCTAAGCTGGATGACATGAAGAGTCTTGTTGAAAATTTCATCCAAAAGATACCAAGAAATCAGTACATGAACAAATTATTTCCCATATTGATTTGCAAAACAGTAAGAGAACAATGGGAGATATGAAATTAGCCTATTTGCATATGATCAAAGATAGAGATGTGGCTACTAAGATTGCAGATAAGGCTATATCTAGATCCAAGGAATTAAGGATTAAGGTTGAAGAGCTTGCCAATGAGCTTAAATCAACCAAAATTTCATTGGGCAACACTCAAAATGTATTACTTGAAGTGGAAGATCAAGTTTATGTGGAAAAACAATTCAAGGAACAAGAGAATATAGAAAGGGATAAAGAAATCAAGTAGGTAATTGAAGACATTGATAACATTTAGGAGGATTTTGATCTTATGCCCTTCCTGAAGAAATCAGAAACTAAAAGTTTGGACTAGCAGGAGGATTGGGTTGAGCATGAGGATAATGATAGCATTCAACTAGTTGATAATCCACTGTTTGAGATGGGTATTGAGTCTTCTTTTGATAATCCACTTTTCAAGTGGGATAATGGAGCTCTTTCTGATTCTAGTGATGAGTTTGGAGTCAATCACAGGATTTGGGAACCAGGTGTAATTCCCAGCAGTATGGTGTTGAGTCAGGATTGGGATTGTGAGCCAAATTTCAATAATGATACCATTATTCACTTCCCAATAAATTTACATTAGACTACAATTCATGTCACACAGATGCGTTGGTTGGCTTCTTTAGAACAACATTTGAGAAATTGGTGGTTTGTATTGATTGGTAGAGATGATCTAGACATAGGGGATGACTTTTCAACTACTTCCATACTTGTGAATCCTATGGTTTCAGAAGGATTTCATATTGATTACTACTACTCTTGCCTTTCCATACTATTGATAGTGACTTTAGTCCATGAGAAGATATATTTTGAGGTCTTGTAAGCTATGGTGTAGGGGTAAACCCACAAAAGTGGTTTACAATTCGAATGAGGAAGAAAAAATTTCAAAAAATGACCCTATGCCAAAAAAAATTCATTCTTGGGGTTCGAACAAACCAGAAGAGGGTTCTCTCGAACCTAAGTTTGAGCGAACCCATTTAATGCATCCCACCAAAAAACACAAATGTAAACCCCTTTTGAAAGGGGGTTCAAATGAACCCTGGTTCGCTCGAACCCCCCCTCGGTTCAAGCAAACCCCCATTTTCCTTGATTCCTACTCTTTGCCACCAATTTTTTTTTTTTCCTTTTGAAGCTTGGGTTGAGGATGAAAATGGAGGAGACTTTACGAACCCAACTACAATCAGGGAGTCCTTGGAATGAGCTATCCAACGACTATAATTTTAATATGTTTTGGTTTTATTATTTATTTATTTTTTTAGTTTTATTAAACATAGGTTTTTCATCGAAAATGAAGCTCTCTGTTCTACACAAGTGGAAAAATAGAAGATTATCAATTTTTTTTTGAAAAATATGAGTCCACCAAATATTGAATTCGTTGATCTAACAAAAAAAATTGAATTTTGATATATACAAAAAAAGTTACGTGTTATACGGTCCGTCTATGTCTGAATTGTAATTGGTTTGACTTTGAAACTTGATTAAGAAAATAATATTCAATAAAACACTATCTAACTAAGTGGAAGCATTAGATATCGGAGTTACAAATCTAAATTCGAAAGAATTAGAATTTATCTTTCATGAAAAAAAAGTTATGCGTCATACGGTGAGCGTCACTCCTTAAAAATGTTGTTTTATAAAAAAAAAACTAATTTTCAAGGGAGATGGAAAAAGAGGTGCAATCTGATTCCAAAATTTTGAAAAAAATATATTGAAAATCTACAAACAAAATGTCACGAAATTCTAGTTTACATCATCTTCAAATTCCTCACGGTTTAGCCACTATAGGTGCCCAACAGTGAAGATTTAGTTAGAAAAAATTATTTCAGTGTCTAGTTTAGCCATAAATTATAAACCACTATTGTGGGATCACCCACAACCGGTTGTGGGAGATTTTTCAGGTATAGTTCAGTTAATTTCCCCTTCCATTTCCCCTTCCACTTGGATAAGTAATGGTTATTGCAATCATTTCATGATGTTGATATGAATATCCTCAAACGACACCTGGATGATTGCAATAAGCTAGGTGTGCTGAAATATTTGGGCTTCCCCTTTTTACACTTGGAGATTAAGTGTTGATACTTTTTCAATTTGTGGCCAAGAGGCTTTTTTTGGATGGCTAATTTTAGAGATGGTTTTAATAACATCGTCTATGCTAGCCCCTTGATAGTGTTTGATCAACTTTATTTTAGGAACAGCATGAGGGGATATTGATTTGGAAGAGCTGATTATATGTGAGGGGCGTGGCCTGCATTCTGCCTACCCTGTTTGGCTCGATATACACTTGTATGGAAGGATGACTTGCATAAGGGGTCATGGGTGGCTGAAGTTGTAGCGCCTGGAACAAGGGAGGTCGTGGAGTCTCTCATTTCATAAGGGCGTGTCTTTCCCTTAGCCATGAGGCCCTCTATTGGTCGCTGGAGCTGCATGGGCGACCAAGCAAGGGTGGCGTGATATTTGGAGAGACTTACCTATGTGTATGAAGGTGCCAGATTGTGAAGTTAGCAGCTGTAGGTTTCAAAGGAGCTGTGAGTATTAGGTGGCGTGGAAACTTTTGCTAAGTGTTGCGCTAGATTGCAAGGTGTTCGTTGACCGTTATCTCTGCTCAGAAATTCATTTTAAAGGATGCAAATTTGTGCATGACTATTATCAGTCCAATATGGCGTCTCAGGTCATGGATTTAATATTATGAGTTATTTATGAATTCTGAAAACATATGTATTGATTGTTCATTTGAGAATATACAAATCAGAACTCAGTTATTTATTGTTGTTATCTATTCCTTATTTCTCCTTAAGATGGAAGTAGAAGTTTGGTAAACTAAATCAATGGAATATTGTGAAATCCATACAAAGTGTTGTTGGAAACCATTGCCACTTGAAATCTATTTGAGAACAATAAATGAGCAAACTATTTGACAAAACGCTTGCATTATCAAACACATGAAAATTATAAAAAATTTGATACACTTCCAAAAAAAAAAACATGAAAAGAGGATAACCAATAATGTGAACACATATCTCTTGCCAAAGATGAGATGGATGATGATGATGATTATGCAGGTCTCGAGAAGGATTCATCCCTATGGGCATAAATGATAATTAGCGTAGATGGATGATCAATAGATTAATGAACACAATTGCTGGTGTTATTCCAATCATATTTTTATGAAGGCGCACGTATGATTTGTTTGTGTGTGAACTTATGTCAAGGTGGTGGGGAAATGAGATTTTATTATGGGTGGAAGATTTTATTATGACAGGGCTAATAAAAGTGTGGTATTTTTATTATGAACAACTAGGCTTGAGGGACATCCCAACCCAAGAGCATATTTAGGTACTTCTTGTTGCCCTTACTGGAGTAGTGATGATATGATATATGTGTTGCTTAGTTATGCATGTGAGAATGTGATGGTTAATTTAATGAGTGTGGCAAGGACGAATCATGAAGGTTGTCTCATTAACCACATTAACAAGATGAGAGATAGTGAGTGTGTATGGGTGGGATAAGTTATGTAAATTGTCTAATTAATCATATGATGGAAATGTGGAGGGAGGGAAAAACTTGTGGTAAAAGGATGAATTATGGAAGTTATAGGGGGAGGATGGTGGAGGAGGGGGTTGATACATGTGAGTTTTAGCCTAATTATGTGAGGTGGGTAATCGCTTTTGGCTTGACCTTCTTATGATGCATATGGGTGTTAACTGTAAGAGAATATGATGGTGGTTTATGACAAGTGCATGGGTGGCATTATCGTAATAGATGTTGGCTATTAGGAGGGAAGGAATGTATAGAGGAGTGCTTGGTCATGGTATAAGAAGCTTCCTTGTTAAAAGGAAAAGGGTGAATGTTTCATATTTTGAGAATTGGACTATTTTAAAAGTATTGGATTTCACTAGAAGGTAAAAGATATTAAGATATTAAGAATATATTATTATGGGATGTATATCTTCGGATGTTGATACAATGATATAGTGTTGCTACTTATCTAGAGTTGACTTGTGTATTGATTTTGCATGGAGAAATTTTATAACTATTGTGTTGTCTTTCAAAGTTTAGATAATTTTTGTATGGACTTATGGAGGCATGGTGTGGTTCTAATTGAGATTGATGTCATAAATTAATATGATCGTGATGCTTGATCATATTAGTAGAGTATCATGTTGTGAATAGATCTTGATTATTGTTACCCTTATTACTAGTAAAGTTATCCTAATGGTGTTATTTATTCTATTGGGCTATTCTCATACATAAACTTTTAAGGGGTTTTTCATTAGTATAATATAGTGGTTCAAGATATCAAGAATCAATGCACTTGTGATATATAAGATTGTCAAATCACACTGTATGTTATTTCATTCTAATCCTAAATAAAACCCTATGTTGTAAATTATATGGTGTTATCATCAAGGTACCAAATGTTGCATGATATCCTTGATAATTAATTGTAAGGGATGGGGGATGCTCACATTGAATTAAGAATTAACATCAATGGGAGGTCAAATTGGAGATCTTGATGACCTTGTTAGAAGTTCCTTAGTATAGATTTACTAAATTGTGAGATTAGTTAAATGCTACTATATCTATTGTTAAGTGTTAATAATTGAATGGAAACATCAACAAAACCTTGATTATGAGGAACCTATGCATATACATCCTTTGAGAGACCTTGTAAGGAGAAATACATGTGAATTCAATCCTATTTGGAAGCGGGTATGTAGGTAGTCCTTGGGCAAAGAATGACCTTGTGACCTCAAGTCCACAGGGAAAGGGTTTAGGGGATAACTCCAAGGTTAGGGTTGTTCCTAAACTTGTTTGACCTTCCCTCTTCAATATACTTCAATTTGAGGTTAAAACTAGTATTAGTTGGTGATGAATTAAGTAAGGAAACTTTTTTTTTTTATGCCAGAGGTATCCCCGCGACCCAGCCCAACGACCCAACTAGCCTTGCCTTGGTCTTACTTTTTTCCAAGTTGGGGTCCAGGAGGGGTGAGCTGAGGCGAGACTAATCCTCTAGGGATGCACACAATCACCCGAACCACGTGCATCGGGTAAGCCTGGGCCTCGAAGTCAAACCTGAAACCTATGGGGAGCAAACCCATGGCCCAAGCCAACTCCACTATCCATGCGGGTTAAGGAAACTTGATAGCTCATATCTAATTATGATGTGAAATAAGGCTAACAAAATCTAATTAGGTGAACAATAGGTATTCTTATTGCTAGGGAGGGTGTTTTCTTTTAACATACACCTATATTTGTATGGAGCTTAGGATTGAGTTCCAAAGGGTAGCCTTGCCCACTATGAAGCTAATTATTACCAATATGGTATGACATTTTATTTCATATTATATCTATGAATTAATCATGTCTACTAACTAATGTGTTTCCAAATAATAATTAATTGAATTAAATGGACTGATTCCTTGTGAGTTTGCATGGGTTTACATATGCATTTGGATAGAGGCTATCTTACATGAATTCAATGTGCTACTTATGTGTTGGTAAATTGTCCCTAGACCTATAAGATAATTGAATAGTTTACCAAACCCTTTTTAGGTAATTTAACTAGATTAATTATCCATGGTATAAACCCTTCTAATAATTGTTAGATCTATGTCTTGGTACTTTCTAATGTCATAATATTAAATTGAGATTGGTATGAAAGATGACCTTGTTTTAGGCATCACAAGATGGATGGAGTGAGGACTCTATGAGGGCATATGTAGAGGGTGCACATACCCTCTAAGATGTGTTGAAAATTGAGGTGCTTATGTAGCTTAATACTTTGTAAACTTTATGATTGCTGATCTAAATATGTATCCTTTGTTATAGATTCTTTGTGGATGATTATTTGATTAATTCATTTTATCATAAGTAGAATGAAGACAAAAGTTGTAGAAGAATTAGACTGGATATTAGAAAGATACACAAGCATATACCGTGGAGAAACCCTTTCGAGAAAAAACTCCACCAAGAATTAATCTATTATTCAATCTTCGAAGTAGATTACAATAGCTTCAATTCTTGCTTGAGAATACTTCTTTTTCCTTCACCAAATCTTCTTCACAACCTGCAATAAAACTGATAATAACTCTCTTCAACTTGCTTGAGATAAATAGGCTTTAATCAACTTTGTAAACTCCACAAGAGTTACAATTACAATGCTCAAACCCTATCCCTAAAAGGTATGCGTATTTATTGCAAGTAAAGTTATGTTGTGAAGAACAATGCCAAATCCTCATCTTCATGCATTTGGGCGTCCCAAAGTGAAGTACAAACTCAACCTTTATTCTGTAAATATATTCAAGACTTTATCCTCAAAGTAGGCACCCAAGAGTGGGCCCACTTAACGTAGCCTTCTAAAATATCTTACCATGCAAAGGAGTTAATTCCAAGAAGCCAACTTGGGCGCCCAAATTGGGTCCAAGTCATTTCCTGTTAACTGAAACATTTCTCAACACCATTCATGCAAGAATGGTCATCCCCTGTTAATTGAAGGTAGTCCCTGTTATCTGTCATGCAACTCAAGTCATTAGTCATGCATTCCAAGTTAACTGAAGTCAACTAGCATTCAACTAAAACTAACTGAAGATAACTAAACCATAATTGAATTGAATTGAAATGAACTGAACTTCATGCACGCAAACATCAAACCTTAACTCCTAGGATCTTTACATGCATTCAAAAGTGTTATCTCTTACTCCAAATAGTTAAATGAACTCAAGGTGAGTGTCACCTTCCATGTGGGTGCCCCATGTGCCCCTATTATTTAGGAACTCATATTGGACACCCTCACATGCTCCTAACATTTATAATTACTTACAAATGTCAATTAACATGATTATTTCATTCAATAATTAATCTCTTTCTAATCCTAGTGTTTGAGTACACTTTCCAAGGACTTAGGAGATACATGAAATAAATAACATTTAGGATTGCAATTAAATGGCATCCTATTTCCAACAAGATGTAGACTATCCCTCTCCTTCTTAGGTGATCATTGGTTGGTAAATCCTATTACTCGTATAAGATAAACTTATTGATGCTCCAACTTGACATCAATCAGGGAATGTGCTTTGCTTATAGACTATTTAGCTGGAAGGATGGTTTTTGTCAGTGGCATGCGATCCTTAGGGCTAGTAGCATGTAGGTGATGAATACCCTCTATTACTCCAGAGGTCTAGATGGTTTTTGTCAATGGCTTAAGGCCAACGATATGCAGGCGATGGATTTCCAATGCTACACTACAAGGTTGGATGGTTTCTGCTAATGGCATGCAAGCCTTAAGGCCAACGGCATGTAGGAAATGGGTGCTAAAATTTACCCATCTCAAGAGTTCAATTTTGACATTAGTGTATAAAGAGAAATAGTGTGTGTTCTTATGTGATGTGTTGACCCTTTGGGATGGAGGGTGGACCCTTGGTGTAGTATGGGATACACCGAATCCTCTTCCAAGTTTCTAGATGGTGTATTAGACCCCATTGGTTTGAGACTTGTGATGCTTTCCATCATCTTGAATGGTGCAAAAGACCAAAGAAAAGGATGACACCCATGGTGTAGTACGTAATGCACCAACATTCCTTTTCCATATAGGATGCACTAAAAGGGGTGGGTGTTAGTCACTCATTGTGGATGTATCAATTGCTCATTGTTTATATGTTAGTTATTGATTGTGTACTTGTATAAATGGCCTCAATTTTTGTGCAAATTGTTATACTAGTGCCCTTGTCAATAACGAAATCATGTAGCATAATATATGCTTGATTATTTTCATAGCAAGCTTATGTGATTGTGAACCAACTAGTGGGATGATGCATATAGTAGGTTGCATCCACTTTCATGGTGTCAATTGTTCTTTATGTGAATATTTGATGTAGGTGTGAATCATTCACATATAGCTTAATCTAGTCAACATTGTACATGTGATGTGTGCATGAGTGTGTCACTGTTGTATTTTTTATGTGTATGAACTAGTCACCGTTGTACCTATGATGTGTGTGTGAGCTAATCATTGTTGTACATACGATGTGTATGAACTGGTCAACTTGTTTATAAGGGATCTATGCTTGAGCCAATCACTAGGTGAACTTGGGATTATGGAATGATATGACCACTATGTGAATATGTGTGTGGTTGTACACTAATGATTGATATTGATTTATATGGATCCATCACTTGGTGGTACCTTGTAATCATTCTATTATAATTGGACCAAATTGAAATTGTACGCTTAATCAATAGTCATGCATTAAAAACAAGATCAAAGATATCATACAAGAGAAGAGGATGAAATCTCTCTATCATTGATATATGAACTACAAAGTCTTTGATTTCCCAAAGTGGATACATATGCAAGGTCATCACAAATGAACCCTCAATATTTAAGTTTGGGTATAGGGATGACCCAAACTTCAGGAGCTTGCCACTTTTTAGTGTAAAATTTTGAGTGGTGGCATAGATTCATCGCCACAGTGGTGGTTGATTAAGTTGGTAGTTTTTCTAAATAAAGAAATAGTAGCAACCAAGGGGTGATTATTACACTTGAACCTCTAAACAATAAACCACAAAATCCAAATCCCTAAAACTTATGATAACAAGAGAACCCAACTATTAAAACCAAAAAATCCCCCAAAATCCTTAACTCTACAAAATTTAAAACTCCAAAAGAATTCAAACCCTTCTTACCTAAAAATCAAATCTCAAACCCCAAATCTACATCTTGAAAATCTAGTTGCATCATTGTAAAGTGCTTAAAACCTACACTATGAAATGTAAACCACTAACTTAGATTCAAAACCTTAAATCCTCAATGTCAAAACCTTAAAAATCCTAAAATACCCTCTAGCCACCAACAACTTAAAAACCTAAAACCTTGAAATATTCCACATTAAAACCCATAATCCCCAAAAATTTAAACATAAAATATTTAACCCCCAACCTTAATTTTGAAAACCATAAGAATCGTCTTAAGCCTCAAAAAATAGCACCTCTAATCACAAGCCTTTAGCTTAAACCCATAAGCATCACCCACTAACCTAACCTCCTAAAAGTACAAACATCAAGCACATAACCTAAGCCTTTAAAATCCCAAACCATAACTTAAAAATCCCTTAGAAATATTACCCCCAAACCATATTCACAAACACTCAATCCAACACCTTCAATCTCTAAAAATATCGTAATCATAAAGACTTAAACCTAAAATCCTTAAAACACAAAACTTTAATTCCCAAACCCAAACCCATGAATACAACCTAAACCTCAAACTCTCAAATTGCAACCCAAAATCCCTAATGGTTGATACTCTAAACCCCAAAACCCTAAATATTGAAACTTCAACCCCTAAACCTTGAATCTAAAAACCCTTGCCCAACCACTTAAACCTAAAACACTTAAACTCCAATCCATTAAAATATTAAAACACCAAATGTTTAAAACATAAAAGCAACTTTGAACCCTTCCCCTAACCTAAAAACATATAGAACCTAGAACCATTAAACTCTAATGTTCCATAATCCAATACCTCCAAATCCCTAAAATTTGATAAGGCTCCCAACACTCAAACCCCAAAACCATTAAAATATTAACCTCCTTATCTCAAAATCCCAACCTAAATTTGAAAAACCTGTATGATCACCCTTAAACCTTTAAAAGATACATCCAAATTACAAACCCCTAACTTAATTTTCTAGTGCCAAAAATAGAAAATATAGAAGCAATGCCCTCAAATTATGCACTACCCAAACCCAAACTTCCAAGCACAAATCCTAAACCCTTAAAACAACAATCCCATTAAAAAACTAAATTGTTACCCAAACTCACGACCTTGAACCTCTAAACACTTAATCGCAAAATCCAATTATCTAAAACCCTTAAGATACCAATAAAATCCAACTATTAGAACCACTAAACTCCTTGAAAATATTAAGCTCTAAAATGTCTAAAACCCCAAAAGAGTTTGAACCCTTCAAACCTAAACCCCAAATCCAAAGCCTAAAAAACCATCAATATCGTCATAAAATACCTAAAATCAATTCTATAAAACTTAAATCACTAACTTAAATTCCAACCTTAAATTTTCAATGCTAAAACCTAAAAAATCCCAAATGAACCCCGAGCCACCAACACCTTGAAAACCTCAAATCTAAAGAGATTTCAAATATTAAAACACCCTATCATCTAAAACTCAAATTGAAAATCTCAATCCCTTGAACTAACTTACAAAATCCATAGCAATCAACATGGAGCCTCTAAAAATAATACCTCTAATCACAAGCCCTTAACATAAATCCCTAATTGAAAAAACTGATAAGCATCACCTACAAACTCTAACCTCTTAAAATTTTACTGATCAAGCATGTAACCTAAAAACTTGAAATCCCAAACCTATAACTCGAGAATCCCTAAAAAATATATCCCTAAAACTATAGCCATAAAAACTTAATCCAACGATAAACTCTAAAAATATTAAAATCATAAAGATTTAAACTTAAAACCCCTAAATGAAAAAACTTTAATTCCCAACCCAAAGCCCAAAAATGCAGACTAAATCTAGACTCCCAAATTACAAACAAACCCAAAACCCTAAATAGTCATATTATAAACCCTAATTCCAATCCCTAGCCCCTATATCCTCAAACCCTTCCCCAACCACTTAAACCCAAAAATCAAATTATAATCCCTTAACACCTTGAAATAACAAATGTTTAAAACATAAAATCAACTTGGAATCCTTGACCCTAACCCAGAAAAACCTAGAACTTAAAACAATTAAACCCAAAAGTTCCTTAATCTAGACCCTCAACCCATATAATCATACCCTACACTTCAATCCCCTAGTCAAAAACCATGATCACAACTCTTAAACCCAAAATCACAAAGTCTAAACCATGATATTCAAACCATAAACCCTAAACATTAGTTTCTAGATCCCCAAAACCATGAACCTTCAAACTCCAAGCCCTAACAATAGTTCCCAATCCACCATCCTAAGCCTTAAACTCCAACATAATGCCTCAAATTTTGTAACGCCTAAAAATATCTAGCTAAACATGAACCCTCCCATCTCAACTCTCTAAAACCTATAACCCCTTACCCTACTTGAAGCCACCTTAAGCCATAACACTTCAATTTTCCAACCCAAAAATTCCTAGCACCCAATCACAACACTCACAATTTTTAGAAAACCAAACCCCTAAATTATGTAAATAGAATTCCCAACCATAATATTATGAGTACAATCCAAATTCCAAATTGCGATATTCTACTTGCAAAGCCCTAAGCACTAAAGAACACAACAAAAAACCCCAAACCCTAAATTACAAAACCTGGCAATCATAATCTACACCTTGAATATTATTTAGTGTGATAAACATCATAATCTACACCTTATCCTCTTCTTATTGATTTAACATGATGCATTTCCTTCTTCCAACATCTAAGCTAGTTGTCAAATAAATCATGAGCTTGTCTCGTAAGCGCATAAAAAATATCCTCTATTTTGAATGTGTTTTATGTTTATATTATTAAACTTGTCTTGTAAGCGCATAAAAAATATCCTCTATTTTGAATGTGTTTTATGTTTATATTATTATTTTGTTTATAACATTTTTGGGTTAGTTGGTTTGTTTTAATATGTTTATGTACTTTATTATTATTTGGTGATATAGTACTTTTAGTGCTTATCAATGGTGCCCAAGATAGACAAGAACTCCATTGTACAAAAAACCCTATGATTTTTTAAAGCTCTGAAGCATGTGCACCCTAATATCAATGTTTCTAGCAAGGTTATAGTGATTATGAACAAATTCATCAATGACATATTTTAGAAACTCACGAGCAAGAAGGCCAACATTATATGCTACAATAAGAGAAGAAAACCACTAGCATATGAGTGATTCATAAAACTAGGTGGTTTTCTCTTTATAACGAGATTGCAAAGCATGTAATCTCCAAGGGTACAAAAGTTATTGCCAAGTTTGTGTGTGCTTGATCTTCTTCTATCTATTTTAAATTTAAGGCTTATCAAACATTTTGGTGTTAGTGCATTTGTTTTGTTTATAATGTCGTAATTCTTCATTCTTTTATGAGACTCTTTAAAAAAAAAATCTTTATGGTTTGAAGCAACAATAAGAGGATAAAAAGTTGTACTAAAACCAAGACTTGTGCATCCCAAATCATAAACATAATTTATGGAGGAACTTTTTCTTTTGAGTTATTGGAATTTTGTGCTCAAATGTTGCATTAAGAAGCTAAAGCTTTCAAATATTTTTTAATAAAAAATATCAATTGAGTTGATGTTTTATGTAACATTTTGTAAAAAAATAAAGGAAAATGATATAGAGTAATCTTTGATTTATTTTATGTGTTAATATCTTAATTCTAGATAAGAATAAACCATTGCAATTCTATTGAAGACAAATAAGATATATATACAAATATACATACATACATATATATGTGTGTGTGTATATATTCGTGTGTGTGTGTGTGTGTGATTTTTTATGTTCAAATGTTGTGCTAATAAGCCAAAGTATTTGAATATTGTATAATATATATTATCATTTGAGTTGATGTTTTATGGGATATTTTGACAAAAGAAAAGTTATATGCAAAATGATATAGAGTAACCTTTGAATTATTTTATGTGTTAGTATCTTAATTCTTGAATAAGAATAAATCATTGCAACTATGTTGAAATATTGTAAAAAGGGATAAGATTAAACCAATAGTTGCACATATTGGTCCCTCACAAGTTACAATCTCACTACAAAGAAGAAGAATGTTAGAAAAATCATTTTGAATTAACATTTGACACTTTTACATTTCCAAATAGTAATAACAAGATTTATAAAAAGGAAGTGTGTAGATTGAATAGAAAACAAAAACATTGAGTTCTCCATCACTTTAACTAAATGGATTTGCATTACATTTCCAAACACCCAACACCCAAAGCACTTGCAAGTGGTTTACAACATGCTTTAAGTTTTGTAAGTTTTCCTTTTTTAGCTTATGTGTGGCAGCTAAATTATTCTCCACTATAGTATAAATTAAATTATAAATCTTTATTTGGTGATATATATATATATCTACACACTTTTCTATTCCTAACTTGATAGTAGTATCAAAACACAAGTACAACCTTAGATAAAATTTGTACTAAAGAAGATAAATTGTTTAATGCTCATTACAACTAATTATGCAACCTTTGCTAGCATCCTTCTAGCTTGTGTTAAAATGGGAGGTTTCAAACAAGGGATGGACTTCCATAAACACATAATCAAAAGTATTGTTGTTGCAAGTGCCTTGGTAAACATGTATCCAAAAATATGGACACATACACAAGGCACTTGAACTATTTGACAAAATGTCTAAAAAAGATGCAATCTCATAGATTCAAATGATCATAGGATACACACAAAATGGGTTTAATGAGAAGGCCTTGGGATTTATTAAGCAAATACAAGTGAAAAGTGTAAGGCCTATCTCTAATACCTTTTCTAACAACCTCGTACCCTGTGTCTAAATAGACATCAACATCCATCAAAACATAATCAAAAAATAGATTTTTGTTAATGCCCTGATAGACTTAGCATCCAAAATGTGGAAGCATACAAAAGCCATATGCACTATTAGACAAGCATTCTCAAAGAAATGTAATCTCATGTGAACTAACAAAATGTTTTTGAATGTTATATACAACAATATTTACTATAAATCAATAAACATTAAATGTATTTCAAATTATATTGAATAACTCTTAAAAAGTACCTAGCTATTTGCAATTTGATTGAATCTTAGATGCTTTCACTTTTTACTTAGATTATAAAAATAATGAATCTTAAAAATAGACCAAACGAGTATATAATAAGGAATCTTAAAAATAGACCAAAAGAGTATATATATAGTGAGTTCTTGGCACATAACAATACCAATAACAAGAGTGAGTTACCGGTAGTTTTAGTTGGAAGCGTGAACAAATTTTGTGTTCCAACGTCACTCAACTGACAATTGTGGATGGGGGCAAATAAACAGTTTTGATACGATGGTCGTTGATCTCATTTCTTAAAATAAAAGTGCACTTGATTTCATATGAGGGCAAATATAGTGAGTTCTCGGCACATAACAATACCAAGTGTCACGTAGTGGCTAGTACTTGTCTTAATAGTATTGTAATTATTGTTTCTTAGATTTGATAAAAATTAAATGTAAATTTTATTAATGTGAACAGAAATAAATGTAAGTTTTGTTAATTTTAGTGTTTTGGTATTGTTAATTAGTTATTTTAATGACCTAACCCTAACCCTAACCCTAACTCTAACCCTAACAATAAATTCTAAACCATTATCTTAATCCTAGACCTACCTCTAACCCTAACTATGATCGTAACACTATCCATAACTATAAACCTGATTTTAATCACTAACTTTTAAATAAATAACATATTTAATAAATGTTATACTACGAATTATTATATATTAAATAAATTTTATAAATAAAATAAATACAATATATACTAAAAATCATTAAATGTTAGATATTACATGTTGACAATATTTCTTCTCTTATTATTAATATAAAATTGTTATATATTAAAATGATTATTTGTTATAAGTTGTTTACTTTTATATATATATATAAAATTATAAGATTTGATTTGTAGTAGACACAAGTGCAACTATATCTTTTCATTCAAATCAATAATTGTTAAATATTAACGAATCAATGATTATAGATGGTATGATTTTTCCAAAGTCCATAAATGATAGAGTAAACACTTCTAGATTAAAAAACTATGTATGCTATTTTGAATTGACGTTTTGAACCACACTCAATGATTCATCGTAAGATGAATAATTGTTAAATATTAACGAATCAATGATTATAGATGGTATGATTTTTCCAAAGTCCATAAATGATAAGAGTAAACAGTTCTAAATTAAAAAACTATGTATGCTATTTTGAATTGACGTTTTGAACCACACTCAATGATTCATTGTAAGAAGAGGATAATGAAGAATATGATTGTAGTAATGACTTTAAGAAGAGTTAAGTGGTGAGAGAGGGTAGGGAGGGAGGAGATTGGAAAATTAAGTAAAAATGAAAATATGTGAAAAAATGATGATGACATAATAAAAGAATGAATAATATAGTAATATGATATAACACAAATAAATAGATCAAAAAAGGTTAAAGTTAAATGTCTCAAACAATGAATAAATAGCTCTAATGACCTTACCCTAACCCTAACTCAATGATTCATCATATGAAGAGGATAACGAAGAATATGATTGTAGAAATGACCTTAAGAAGAGTTAAGTGGTGAGAGAGGGTAAGGAGGGAGGAGATTGAAAAACGAAGTAAAAGTGAAAATAGGCAAAAATACGATAAAGACATATGAGAATAATGAATAATATAGTAATATGATATAACACAAATAAATGGATCAAAAAAGGTTAAAGTTAAATGTCTCAAATAATGAATAAATAACTCTAAAAGAATTATAAAGATGAATTATATAACAAAATGATTGAGGAACAGTTACCAAAATTATTAAAAGAAATGAAGATATAAAGGAAAATATACTAAAACTTAAACCAATAATAATTTAACAAAAGAAAAAAGAAAAAAGAAAAGATTATATATAAAATATAAATTGAAAAATTAAATAAATGATTCAATTAAAGTAAAAAATAGATGATTAAATTACAATATATTCTAATATATATTAATATAAATAGATAAAATCATAATAATTTATATAATATATATTAATATATATAAATATATATTAAAGGAGAACCTACAAAATAAAATAACCTATCATATATATTAATATAAATATATAATATAAATTAATATATTACCTACACAATAGGTTAACTTATTTACCTACAAAATATTACCTCAGATATAAATAGAAATAATATATAAATTCTACATTAATATAGATTATATATATAAATTAATATTATCTACATTAAAATAGGTTGTATGTTATATATAATAAAGACTTAAAATAATATAGGTTATTTTATATAGGTTATAATTTTTTTTAGGAGAACCTATATATATATAAATTAATATAAAAAATATAAAAAAATTATTGATGAAAAAAGGAGGACAGTATATAATAATTAAATTATATCATAATATATTAAAAACTCTAATAGAAAGAATGATATAATTTTTATAATTTGTAAAGTTAAATATTTTACAAGTTGACTTTACAAAATTGAATTTTATTTTAACTTTTTAAAAATATTGTTTTAGATTGATTGAAAACTAAACTAGCAATCGCACCTTAGTGTGCAATGGGTATGCCAAAGAGGTGTGGAATGTCAATTAGGAATTTTTTTGATGAATTTTTTGCATACATTTGTGCAGTATATGAGGTCAATTGGTAGGTCATTTAGCAAATGATGTTTCTACAATAAAGGTCTAAATGGAGAAGTGATAGCTTGAAGTCAACTATTCATCCACTTATAGGGATCCAAACACGATTAAAATATAAACCTTTAAACCAAGATGATAATCAATTTCCATTACCAATAGGCTCATGTTATGTTTGCATTTGGGAGAGAGGGAGAGAGAAAGAGAGATAGGGATAGAAAGAGGAAGAGGAAGAGATAGACAAGGGAAAGCAAAAGAGAGAGGCATGAGGAGAGATAGAGAGGAAGATGGAAATGGAGATGGAGATGTAGAGGGAGAGGGAGAGGGAGATGGATATTGAGATAAGGATAGGGAGAAATACATATAGAGGGAGAGAGTGAGAGATGTAAATATATATAGAGGGAGAGAGGGAGAGATAGATAAATATATAATGTTATACATAGAGAGAAGTAGAAAGAAGGAGAAATATAGGGGTAGAGAGAGAGGGGGGGAGATAGAAAGATAAAGATAGATATAGGAATTGATATATAGAGAGGTAGAGAGGAGATATATAAGGGTAGAGAGATGGAGAGATGGAGAGATAGAGATAGAAGGAGAGATGGAAGAAGAAATGAGATACAGATAAATAGACTAAAAGATACAAATATAGAGGTTTACGAAGAGGGAGAGGGAGAGAGAAGAGGGGGGAGAGAGGGAGAGATATAGATAGAGGGTGATATAGAGAGATGGAGAAGGATAGGGAGCTATATCTCCTTATATATCCATCTCTATATCACTCTCTCACTATCTATATATCTATCTCTCTCCCTCCCTTTTCTTCTATATATCTCTATCTCTTCCTCTCTCTATCTCCTTAGTTGAGAAAGTGCCAAAAAATTCTTATAATTATAAAAATATTCCAATTTAACAAAAAAAAGAAGCAAACTTTTAGTAAGTTATGGTCTTTTAAATATTTATGAAAAATATAAAGTAATTTTATGATAAAGTGACTTATACTTTGAAATTGACCTTGGTCTTTTGATACAAAAATTCTATAGAAAACATTACAACATAATATTTTTAAAAAAAATACTTTATTATAAAACTTGAGCCTCATTACTGATAACTTTCTTTGCATCCTTCAATGTTGATGATTTGTCAGAATCTACATTCATAACCTCTATCATTTCTGACTAAATGGACTTGTTTCACTATTTGAACTCAAAAAAATACTTGATTGCCTCATCAAAGATCTTTCTTTGAGTAGCCTCAAGCTCAATTAAAACATCAATAAATCAAATTTACGACTTGTTTCTATTTAAGTAAATAAAAAAGTACGAACTATTTCAATAAATTAATCTATATGAAACATAGTGGTATAGAAAATTCGTAATATTTAAATATATTAAAATGTAATATTAGAAACATTTAAAAAAATACAATCAACATAAATATCCATTATTTGAATTGAAATTTGTTTTGTTTTGTTTTGTTTTTTTTTTATGATGTTTGTTGAATCAAAAGAAAAAATATTACATGTTGTTTGTCTTTCTCTGCAGTATCCTCTTGTTTCAAAAAATGGACATTTGAAACAAAATCTAACCAAGGCATCAGAGATCATTCTGGAAATACAACTTTAAATATTTGAGCTTGTTGCAAACTTCTATTATTGGGTCAATGATACTTATGTCACCCTTCAATGTTGTTTCCTTCAAATGCGCAACAGAGCTTTTAGAAATGAATTAAGAGTATGACAGAGGAAACCTCTGTGAGAGAAGTGGTCTGTATCTTACTCAGGTTGTGCTTTAAATTTGGGAAGATACCTTGGTCATTCTCAAGAGATGTGAATATTTTCTTCCATTAGCTGAGAAAATTCAAACTGTGAGTAAATGCATAGACTCTTTAGCCTACATCGACTGCATCGAAATTCTTGATCCTCAATAGAGAAATGTAAATCAACATAAAGCCAATTTTTGAGCAATGTCAGTGTGAGTTCAAGACAAATGACAAATAAGGAATGGTGGGTAAAAGATCTTCTAACCATGCCAATAGAACTATTTGAGAGGATTGTTGTTTCAATGCAAGAGCATGGAATGGAAGAGATGCCAATCAGTTGAGTGATTGTTCAAAATGGTACCAAATAGATACTTGGGGAGAAAAGGCAACAGGTTTCATGTGGTATAGCTTAGAAACAAAAGAGAAATGGCAACTTGAAGGGTATTTTGTGCCTCTTGATTTCCCGTTTTCTTTGCTTCATGTATGTTGAAGCTGCAACCTTAACATTGAATATAAATATCATTTGGGAGGTAGAATTTCTTCTCAATTGGAATATGCAACAGTTTATATGTTTTTCTTGCCAAAAAACTCGGTCACTAGTACTAATTTTGACAAAGATTTAGAAAGTATGAAGCAAATAATCTCCATTTTCATG
Organism: Sequoia sempervirens; assembly: GCA_007258455.2. Lineage (NCBI taxonomy): Eukaryota > Viridiplantae > Streptophyta > Pinopsida > Cupressales > Cupressaceae > Sequoia > Sequoia sempervirens. The sequence continues at coordinate 283,209,610 of VDFB02000008.1, read as the reverse complement.
TATCAACAATCCATAGATTATATTTCGACTGCAGACAAAATTTTCCAAATGGTTACCCATTACCCAAATATCTATAACATACAGGTTTGCCTTGCAAACAATTTCCCTCTTCAGATATTCTTCATTCCTATTTTGTGAAGCTTCCTAGGGCTCAAGGAGATCCTGCACCACATCAAATGAATAATTATAAGAATATAAAATCAAATGGGCAACAATACACGTTAAAGAGAAAAAACAGAGAAACACAAAAGCTATGATATCATTTCATGCATGGAAAAAGTGGAAGGATTAACAAGGTACGTGAACTGTTTGACAAAATAGCTGAAAAAATATATCATTTCATGGACTCCAATGATTACAGGTTATGTACAAAATGGATTTGTTGAAAAAGCTTTAGAAACTTTGCAGCAAATGCAATTGGCAGGTGTAAAGCCAAATTCCACAACCTTTGCCAGTATCCTCCCTGCGTGTGCCAAAGTGGGAGCTTTGGAACAAGGTATGGAAATCCATCAAATCATCATGGAAATAGGATTTTTTTCAGATATTATGGTAGACATGTATGCAAAATGTGAAAGCATAGAAAAGGCACGTGAACTGTTTGACAGAATGCCTCAAAGAGAGGCTATCTCATGGAATGCAATGATTGCAGGATATGCACAAAATGGTTTTTTTAAAATGCTTGAGAAACTTCCAAGCAAATGCAATTAGCAAGTGTAAAGCCAGACTGGACAACTTTTGCCAGCATTCGCCTTGCCTGTGCCAAAATAGAAGAAATGGAATAGGGTTTGGACATCCATCAAAGCATAAAGAATAGAGGAATTTAATTAGACATTGCAGTTGCAACTGCCCAGGTGGACATGTATGCAAAATGTGAAAGCATAGAAAAGGCACAACCAGATCAATCACGGGAACAATCAGTCCAGTCTTAGTGGATCCCCCTGTTGTGGCATCAAAGCAAGCATCAAAAGGCTTCACAGATTCCACGCGGGAGATACCCATGTCCTCTGCTTCCCTAACAAAGCCATCATGGATGGCGGTGTAGATGGGTGTTGCAGCCTGCGTGTATGCCACCATTGTGCTCAGCTTAGTTCCGCTGCTGCCTTGCAGATTCAAGCTCAGTTGCTCCGGAGTTTGCAGTGTCAGTGTTGGGCTCAAAGGTGGAGATGCCTACTTTTGACCAATCTCGGCGGGTATCGAATTTTCAACGGATCAAATCGTTCTGATCGTTGGCAAGCCTTCTCCACCATTGCACGCCGTAGATTTCCAAAATCAGGTCGGTTCACTTCAAATAGGATATGCCTTCGGCGTAAATTATTTATAAGTAATTAACTAAAAAGAGTCAAACACATTACAATAGTACTATACCAATGGCAAATACTAATAAAAAAAACGAGTTACAAATAGTTTTTGGAAGAGTGAACAGATTTTGTGTTCCAACGGCACTCAACTGACAATTGTGGATGAGGGCAAATAAACAGTTCGGATGCGATAGCCGTTGATCTCATTTCTTAAAATAAAAGTGCGCTTGATTTCATTGACACATATATGGGTGGCATTTGGTCATCTTCATTAAAAACTATGTGGTTTTCCTCTTCCTCTAATTTTGGTTTTTCTCTGTTCTTGTTTTCTTCGGCGTGACCATGCCTTTTCTTCGCCTTCTTTCTGCCTAGAGGACTTCCCAAATTATATGTTTCCTATCTGTATCTCGTAATCTAGGTTTTGTGTTTCTATTATCTGTTTCAATTTGTTTGGAGTGTTTTATTCGAGGTTGAGGTGGTTGTGGCAAACAACGGACAGGCAACAAGACTGGGTTGTTGGCAATAAGATGCAGCCAACAATCTACCCAAAACTATTTTAGCTAAGTTCCTTGAATCATTTTCTTGTCCTAAAAATTTATTCCCTTTATGTTCGTTGCATTTGAATGTGTGTGCAGACTTTTAGTGTCCTGTGGTATGTTGATTTTGTGGATACAGTACTCATGGGTGATTTTCTTTGTTTATTTTTCTAAGGAAAATCTAATATAAAATCACACTAGCACGATATCAAACCAACTGAGAAATTTAAAGGACTTCTCTGGAGTTTCTCTACCATAGAAAACTCCATAATTTTATAGTCGATAGTTCTTTTGCCAGACTATTTTGTAGATCATTTTTGTGTATTTTCCCAGAAACCTCTAATGGAAGCCAGCAGGATCTGCATTAGTACTATTATGAGCTTTTAATTTTCCTTCTTTTTTGTGATCTTCATGTAGATATAGTTGTGGCAGAATAGCTACCAATTGTCATGATGTTTTCCACAAATATGTTAGATGTATATAACGACACCAATAATGATATAAAACTAGCTGGCAGATATCAATAACTTTTGCAAAATTCCGCTAGTGTAAGAGACCTCGTGGTTTTGTATTTAGCCATAACCTTAAATAATACTTCTTTTACAGTAAACAATACCAATGGGATTGCAAAAATCAGTCGCTTCTATCTTAATCACATTCTCCCATTATCTTGCATGATATATTGTGTTTGTAATTGACTAGGTGCATTAACAACGTAGAGTGCTTCAACGAAACCCATCCTAAGTCAAGATCCAATGCCTCTAACTTGCAAACAGGCTTATTCAATTTCCAAGATATGGGGGATCAGATGTTATAAATAATAGACCATACCTCAAGTATAATAGTTCTGGTAGTGAAGATTGATTATACCATCTTATTTCCATTACCACATGATAGTCAACAATCTCTTAGGCATTAATTAGTTGAACAAGATGCACAACTTTAAAGTCTTTTTGGTTTTGTATCTTGGCATAGCATTAAATCATAGTTCTTTTGCAATAAGCAGCATTGATGGGATTGCAAAAATTAGTCACAATTAACCATATAATGGCATTATATGTTATGTTTGTTATTAAGTATCTATGCATCAATTATGTTGAGCATTTCAATGAAATTATTCTAGTTCAAGATCCCCATCCTTTGATTTGGAAACCAGTCTATAAAATTTAATCTATTACGAAGAAATGGGATTAGATGTTATAAATAAGAAGCTAACCATCAAACATTATAGTTTAGTTACTAGTGCAGATTGGAACAAAGCTTTTAATATCAGCCATCTTATTTCTAGTACTATGTGATGGTAAAATATGTCCTAGATTTTATATCTAAACCTTTAATTTTAGGGTTTGCACTAACAAGTTAATTGTATTGTTCTTAATATTACAGACGAGATTGATAGAATGGAGAAAAGTTCTTCTCACAGTAGACTGCAGTACTTGTTTAAATCTAGCTCAAAATGGACTTAAGGTGCAAAATGGTGGAGCGAATGTGAGCAACACCATACTATATTGTGCATTGCTTTAAAGTCGCCTTAAAAAATGCTTAGAAATCTTGAATAAGTTGCAGAAGTTGTATAAATTCTAAAAACGTAGGTAAAATAGATATTTTATTGTTTTTCCTTTTGCAATGTTTGAACAAATTGATTTTTTTGTTTTTTATATTGCAGAGAAGAGATCAATACAATGGACAAAAGTGCAATCTGAGTGTAAACGCAAAATGGTGCAGCATATGTGAGCAGACCATAGTGTATTGTTAAAATAGTTTTGAGTCATTGTAGATAATGCTTAGAAATATTGAATTTTTCTGAAGTTAAATAAACTTCTGAGAATTTAATATGTAACGGGTGAGTGAAGTTAGAAAAACTTGAAAGAATGTAACATATAAATTGATCTATTGTTTAATAAAATAGTTTTTTTTTATTGGAAGGGGCCAAATTGCCCCCTCCTAAGGCCGAGGGGAATGTCCATCGGCCAAAGTCATTCCCTAAGGTTCGATGTCTTTAAAGGTTGAAAATAATGGTCAATGGGGCATCATTATTCCTTAATGCCTTTGTTTTTCTATAATTATCTTTAGTGATGTTTTTCATATTTCGCATTATTTTAATGTGTAAGAGTTTGATATTGATTGTAACATCAAATATCTCTTAATTGAATAGTCCCTTCTATCCATGCAAGAGTGCATTTTACATATATCAAAGAAAGCGCTCTGATTTTACATATCATTGAATTCTTTTAACAGTCCTTTCTGTCCATGCAACCAATTCATGTCAATTTTGAAATCATGTGAAACTTTAATGTTGGCCATGACTTGATTGTGTTTAAGGGAACTTATTGATTATATAGTGCTTATCTAATGGACTTAAAATACTTTGTCAGTCTCCTACTCTTTAAAGATTGGCACAAGCGAATGGTGTGCAAGTGTCATTACTTCATACTAGGTTCAAATACTAATATGCACCCTCCAAAAGGATTATGCTTAGTCCAAATGCATTGAGCTTAGTTGTAGCCACGGTGTGTGAAAACAATATGCAGCTCTACTTAAGTTTATAAATTTGTAACAATTATACAACGGCTGAGTTCATAATCTCTATATATTGATGTGCAAATGGTATATCTAAATATATTTCCAAAATGAGTCAAAACATGCCACAAGAACAGTAACAAAATCTCACATCACAATAAGTTTGCCTTGTAATAAAATCCTACACAATTTGATTTGAAGAAGCTTCTTATGATTGTCTCTTTGAATTGAGGAAGACCTACATAATAATTTCAAATGGGACTTATCCTTCTGCAAGTACAATTGATTGAGGAGAACCCATTTTTGTTGTATTTCACCCTCCAATTTTACATGCAATGCTCTAAGATTCAAGTAAGTATTTTGAAGTCCTGTGATAATCTTAATTCAATTTCCAAGCCTTCTTCCAGAATATCAATAAAATAACTGAGTCCAGTTTATTTAGTCAGCAGATAAGAGGTTCATTCTGTGTTTCATACGTCATTTGGAATTGTAATTTGCTTTCTGGCTTTTGTGACAAGAAATATGAATTCCTGTTGTATCCTATTCAGAAATTAATGCAATATGTAACAAGACAAAGAACAAAAAGAGTCACCTCTCATTTGCAATGTCTTCCATTTCCTCTGCATATTTTAATGGTTATGCTTCACAAGGATTATACAAGAAAGAGAAATAGAATTGAAATGCATCATTATGAACCAAATTAATATAAAATGATTATCTAGAACATGTTCTGGTGTTAGTGTAATCCTTTTTTTTGTTCTCTGGGATCAGATGCTCAATTTCATATAATGCAAAGGGTATGGTTGGAAGTTTGAAACCGCGGTTGTAGCTCTTCTTGTCAAATTCTACTTGCCACAATGTTTTACCGTAACTACTCACTGCCTGGTTAGGAGGACCCCTTGCTACACACACCTGCATTAAGCAGAACAATATAAAACTTCTATCAACAAATTATTTGGAAGCAAATGCTGAATTATACGTCACATACAGAAAAGCTAAAATGATCCTGTGCTAGATCTGACAAATACCAAGTACATTCATAATATCACATGGAATCAGTGCCATCACAAACAATATAAGAAATTTATACCCAATGGCAGTTGCCAAACTGATGAAGGGAGAATTGCCAATCTTTCTGCTCCATCCCATCAACTCTAAGATATGCGAGGTCAGACCATATCTGATGTGCAGGGTAATAAAATTCCAACCTTTCCAATTTATATCCAAGACCAACCCCAACTGCCTTGATGTAAGCTTCTTTCAAACACCAATGCCTAGAGAAGAAAAATCGTTGACATTTATCATTACACAAGCAATGTGATTTTCATCTCTTACTGTTAATGTAAAACAGAATTAAAGAAAATATACTTAACAACTGTCTCTAACTTAGAGATCTCAATCTTGCTCTCTAGAACTAATCAAATATGTACTCAATTAAATATTAGTGTCTTTGTCTAGCTAGGCAGGGTAGCTAATAAATAAAATATCGGATATTAAAAGGTAGATAAAGAAATGCCAGACTTGTTTGTTCCATGCAACTTGTTAATTTGCTGAGAGAATGTTTAATTGTCAAAAATATTGTGAATACAGTGGAGTACTACTATTGTATTCTAATAGATGTTGATCAAATTTCTTTCCTTCAAAATTTCTCATCAAGCAGCAAATTGTACTATTTTTTTTACCAGTATGCAGTTTCTTAAGTTGTTAATCATGCTAAAGAGAGAAGCGGCTCTTTAGAATGCTTACTCTCCACCAGTCAGAGGGTAAGAGATGCTTATTTTAACAAAGGAACATATCCAATGATAATATAACAAATTAAGCCAAACCTATAATAGAGTAGAAACGTTTGACTGCTTGCTACAGGAAGCCAAAATACAAAAGAATAAGGTGAGTTACCATTGTATTTTTGCACAGGAGTAGCCATCAGCATCACTATTTTCTTTCAAATATGTTTTTGATCAAACAGAATTGCATTATTGGATTATCTATTAAGTGAAAAGATCAGGCTTTAGTGAAAAATCTAAGTAAAATTTAACTTTGTTTCTCAATTTAAGGGTAAACAATGCACTGGTCAGCCTGAATACGTTGAAACCATTGTTCCATGGGGATATGTCCCCTGCCATAAACCCCACATTTCACGGATAGGGATGACAAAACAGATGGGAACAAAACATTCCCCCACTGTCCCACAGCTGCCACTTGTAGGGGAGCCAGTCCCAGGACCTCCCCTGCAAAACCATTGTCCCACAAGGGCACATCCTCTGCCAAAAACAGGGACTGAAGAAAAATCCCTCACCATCCCACAAACACCACTTGTAGGGGAGGTCATCCCACGACAATCATTTAATGCAAGGGATGCATGGTGACTCCATGATGTTGCCAGGACAGCCAAGGGACATCTTGGCGTCCCTCAACCATACTAGGAATGGCAGTGTCCTTGCAGCAAAAAAAAAACAAAAAATTATGCAGGTTTTTTTTAAATACTTTTAAAATTAAAAAAGGGCAAAACTCTAACCCTATTGTGAAAGGGGAGCCCACCAAGGCCTATCAACCCCCAAAAACTATAAATATAAAAATCCCACCCTCAATTAAAATCACCGTCAGCAAATTGCATTGAGAAAGAGGCTCCACTTCAATCATTGATTCATCAATGCAAGTTCAAAACTATACTTAACACTCAAATCTTTTACATTTAATGGCTGTTTTTTTGTTGTTGAGGATTTCACTATTTAAAGGGATGGACTCAATAGGAACGCCTTCATCTAGAGGGAGGATCAAATAGGAAGGGGCCTTCTAGGCTAGGATTCTCTACTCTCGGTTTCTATATTGAGTGAGAGAAGGTTAAGCTAACCAAGTCCTAGGTGAAAGGAGTCACCTTAATCAACCAACCTCGTTGGAAGAACTGACCCAACAAGAAGAGATTTGGAGTGGATGGGAATAGCTTATACTATTTGGGCATAGGGCAAAAGAGCTCTTTCCCTCTCACACATGCCAGCTATAATTCCTCCCCACCCAAGACCCCTATCTTAGCACCCTACCCATAATAGGCATAATTTTGTGGAACTAATCAACTAGTACACTTACAATCGTATGAGGGCCAATTATAGTTTGAGTCCACTCCAAAACTGAATTCTAGTTGCCCTAAAGATGCGTATTAGATGTCGCCATCTAGTATTCATTGATATTGATACAACTTTGATCAAGAGGGGCGTCTTTCTACTACACTGAGGCGATCTTGATAGAGTCATAGAGCATCAACCTAGACATGATATCCATCCACCAATCGATCCTAGAATATCCAACAGAACACAAATAGAGGATAGGGCCCCATCTTCACCAACAAAAGGCATCCCATCCTCAAGTCGAGCGACTTGGTAGCTTTAAGAAAGTCAAGCCCTGCGTGATGAGAATAGAATCCAAAGAGATTCAATCATGATAGCTACATCAATGGGGACGGTATCTCGGTAGCTATAATCAATGGTTTATCTAGTATCATGTTCATGGTAGGCTAGCTCACCAATTGATTTTCTAACACAAGACAAGCACAACAAAATTTGACTTAGCTCCCCCAAAGCCTAGCCAACTCCCTCTTATCGCCCTATACCTCCCCCGTCCCCCTCAATTGAATAGGGCACTAGGGGGAGAATAGGGCCCTCTAATCCCACTCAATATTGAAGTTGAGCTTGGGTTGGCTCCTCATAGTTAGTATGGATGGATACAGATCAATAGACAAAACACAAATATGGAATGGATACACAAATAGCACTAGATGATCGGCATGATCAAGAGAGCAAAGTCAAATGACTAGTTCCATTCGGAATGAAGAGAACATTTTGGCCAATACCATTAATTGAACTTGCCTGATAGAAAGAAATCTCGGTTTGCTAATATATTGCTCAAAAGACTCATAACCTCTCCTTGAGGTGGATGGGTTGAAATAATATTGTGTGATATCTGATATCTAATGGCATGATGGTATAATCCAGGGCTGGTGTTGATGTTTTGAATTCTGATATAACTCTTTCTTCCATCTTTACTCCTCTTGAGAGTGCTAAACTCAACACAACAAAAGACAATCTGCACAACTACAGATTTTTTGAATGCATTATGCAGCCAGCGTATACAACATAGAATCAGGCCTCTCAAGGCACCATCATAGTCCATGCACAAAGAGAATGTTATCGATGTGACCATCCAATCACAACGAAAGTGCAGTTCTCTTATCTTGATCACTGAGCCTCTCTCTTGTCAATATCAAGATCCTCAAATTGAAGGCTCTCTTATCTTGATCACTGAGCGAAACAACTCAGAACCAAGATCAATGCTTCGCTCTCAACTAGTTTACCATCTTCTTTAGGTTCAGTAGGCTCCCTCTGAATCTTCAAGCACTTGCATCAACCTTTTGACCTCTTCGTCCAAGATTGCCTGCAATACTTGCCTTAGAGAAATGGTTATACTCATTCTGATTGGGCAGGGTGTGTCACTGATCGGAAGAGCACCTTTGGATGTTGCTTCAGTTTGGGGTCTGCTATGATATCCTGGTGCAGTAGGAAGCAGTCATTTGTAGCATTGAGTACAACAGAGGCATAGTATATTGCAGCTTGTGTTGCAACTCGGGAAGCAGTGTGGCTTTGGAAGCTCCTTGTAGGATTGTTTGGACAATCATTGGAGCCGACTGTCATCCATTGTGATAATCAAAGTTGTGTGAAGCCTTCTGTCAATCTAGTGTTTCATGACAGAACCAAACATGTTGAGATTAAATACCACTATATCAGAGATATGGTATTCAATTGAAATATTTCAGCATTGATGAGTAGTCGGCAGACATTCTCACCAAGCCTCTCTCCAGGATAAAGTTTGTGTACTTTCGAGACAAGCTTGGTATGGTGGAGAATCAAGCCCTAGCTGAGAAGGAGTCTCAATATCAGTGATCCTCTTTAATGCATTTCTCTTTGAGAGAGATTTGAGGTGCAAGCCCTTGTTAATGCATTTCTCTTTGAGATTTGAGGTGAAAGCCCTTGTTTCCACCCTCTGGGAGAGCCATGGTGGATGTCATGTGTGTGACTCCATGACAGCATCACATGAGAGAGTCCGTGATGATTTTCTTGTACTTGTGTTTCACCCTCTGGGAGAGCCATGGTGAACGTCACGATGAGGTGACAACATCACGTTAAGTGATTAACACTTGTACATACCATTCATGGGTGTAGCCATGATGGTTGATATCACGATGAGGTGATATCTTTCCTTTCCACATATGGGAGTAGCCATTGTGTTTGACATCACGATGAGTTGATATGTCTTATGTAGTTGGAAGTCACTAATCTGAACTAGCTGTACGTAGTAAGATACGCTGCTCTTGCACACAAATTAGCACACAACCTTCACGGCTTGAACACAGACCCATGGCTTAGAATAGAAATTCCCTAGAATCCTTCTGAGGAGAGATCTCATCCACATCCGCAAATGAAGCATGCTGATTAGACCTAGTTGGGCAATCCTTAGCATAGTGACCAAACTTGTCACATCGAAAACATTGGACTTTGGAGAGGTCCCACTTCTTCTTGAATGCGGGAGCACCATCAGCTCCTTTATCTCTATTCCTCTTGAAATATCCTTTCTTTCCACCTTTCCCTTTCTTCTTCGAGGATTGAGCGGAAAGAACATGAATGTCTTCATTTGTAGAGCTTCGACCAATACCTCTTGCAGCCAACCTAGACTCTTCTTGAATACAATCTGCCCTCAAACGATCAAACTTGGGAAGTTTCGATCTCGCGTTGATTCCTTGAATGTAAGACTCCCAAGATGAAGGAAGACCATTAAGAGCCAACATGGTCAAATCCTTGACATCAACAATATGATTATGACCAATGGTAGAGAGTTGATCTCTCAATTCGGAAATCTTCATGAAGTAAGCAATGACAGATTCTCCTTCCGCCATCTTCACATGATGAAGTTGCTGCTTCAATGCAAGTGCACGGCCTGTGTTGTTGATCTCATACATCTCCAGAGACTTAAACATCTCCCTTGCCGTCTTCATCTTAGAGATGATGGGAACAATATGATCCTTCACGGAATCAACTAACATCTTCTTCGCCCTAGTATCTTTCTTCTTCCATTGAACTTTCTCTTCCTCATCCGTAGGCTCGGGGACTTTGCTCTCCACGAACTCTGCCAATTCATTTTCCTCCAAGGTGAGCATAATTCTGAATCTCCAAGATGTGAAGTTAGATGCTCCCTCAAGTCTGTCCTCGATCTTGAGACCGTTCACCATCTTGACAAAAAGATAGAAGTGAACAAAGATGAGAAGAAGAATAAAGAGTATCGCTGTAAGACTAAATCTGATCAAGATCTTCTTCAAACCTATTCTGATACCATGTTAGTTTTTATGATCAGATTAGAGACAAAATTTAATTCAAAATAATCACACAATAACACAGCAGATACCCTGGGAAAACCCTCCTCTTGAGGGAGAAAAACCCAGCAACAATATATCACTTATCTATTGAATATCACAAAGAATGTCTCCTTTACAATGGGCTGATAGGAAGGCCAATAATAAGCATCACAATCTGATGCAAACACACAAACAATATGATGCAATCTGCAGATAATAAACTCAGCCACCTACAGAAACTCGAACAACTCTTGAAGACAAACACTCACTTATGTGAATCGAGCTTGAGATGAATATAGAATCTGAATGCAATCACAGTAGCAAACTGCAGATGATAACTTCAGCCTTCTATAGAAAACATGAACTGACCTTCTATAGAAATCGCAATCTCTCCTCTATATAATTCGCACTTGAACTCCTATGAATGAATATGATATAATGAACTGAATAATCGATGATACAATGAGATGGAACAATGAGTATATATACAAGTGATAGAGGAGGACGTGTCCTTTCAGAATAACAAGTCGGCCCAGCATAGAGAGATGTGCCCCTTCAATAAAATCGCGCCCATGCAAGAAAGGTCGGCTTCATTAACAATTCGTGCCTCTTCAATAAATCGTTGTCTCTATAAATTAAATAGCCCCTTGGCTATAATTTAATTTATCAAGTGAAGTAAAGGAGATCACTGGAAGAAGACCACCGATGCTGCCATAAACATCAACAAGGCTAGCTCACCAATCGAGTTTCTAACACAAGACAAGCACAGCAAAATTTGACTTAGCTCCCCCAAAGCCTAGCCCAACTCCCTCTTATCGCCCTATACCTCCCCCCTCCCCCTCAATTGAATAGGGCACTAGGGGGAGAATAGGGCCCTCTAATCCCACTCAATATTGAAGTTGAGCTTGGGTTGGCTCCTCATAGTTAGTATGGATGGATACAGATCAATAGACAAAACACAAATATGGAATGGATACACAAATAGCACTAGATGATCGGCGTGATCAAGAGAGCAAAGTCAAATGACTAGTTCCATTTGGAATGAAGAGAATATTTTGGCCAATACCATTAATTGAACTTGCCTGATAGAAAGAAATCTCGGTTTGCTAATATATTGCCCAAAAGACTCATAACCTCTCCTTGAGGTGGGTGGGTTGAAATAAACGATTGGTCGAGTCTTGCAAAGAGCTTGTGGCTAGACAAATTCGCTATCTTAGCCATAATCTTCACTTCATTTAGATGAGTGATAACCTCAAGTTCTCAACCTCAATAATTAACTCTCTATTTGCTAGTATATCACTCACCCTTTCCGTAACCAATTCATCAAGCTTCTCTATCGCTCCCACTAGGAGAGTTTTTTTATCTTAGGGTGGGCAAGAAAACCTCATCTAAACATCAATGTGACATAGGAGTCGTTGCCATCTAGTAGTAGGGTGGAGCCATAGGTGCAGCTTGTAGGCCAAGTGAAGAGTTCCAATTGAGTGTGAGGATTAGACCTTTTCTCCAATTTTCCACTAAAATAGGGAAGAGTAAATTGTAAAATTTTGTAATTTGTAACTTGCCTAGATATGCAATTTATGATGATGATTTTCAAAGACAATCACCATAAATACATAAATAGTTATCACCTAGCTATTGTATTTGTTGGTGCTCAAAGTTGTAAGTCTCAAATCCATAAAAGCTAGGTCATTCTCTGAGCGTCAAGGGTGTCAAACTTAGAGCAACCAATCTCTAACTTATAATTAGGTAGGGCAACTTTGGACCGATCTACTAAGGTGGGTAAGACCTTCAACTTCAAGCTCAACTTGACCCAAGGGGGCTTCCCTAGAGGTATCCTAAATAGGATTAAACACAACTGAAGATAGACAACTGGATAAACTGCTACAATAGTACTCGATGTACACCTAACCCCAAAAGTTGTCACTAGGCAAAGAGATAACCTATTGCTATAACCTCTATTAAGATGATAAGAACACCACTGCATGACAACAGGACATGGGTACACACAACATGAATCTCTAGGATAAGAATTCCTATGGATTGTTAAAGACGTTTTCCCTACTTATAACACTAATCATAAAGTGCATACAATCTACTTCCTACTAATCTACTAGTGTAAGATGTTTTCGATTTGAGTGCATGGTTAATCATTACTTCTAAGATTGTGCCTATTCATTGGGTTATAGAATCACAACACGCCATCAGAGACAACACAAAGAAATCAAAAGGATTATGATTTGTGCAAATACATACACCGCAAATAATGATATCAAGCAATTAAGAATTCTTAGTTATCCATCCAAGACTAGAAATTCATATGTAATGAAGAAATGACCATTACAAACTTGCAATGCATTAGAATGTTGTCCCATTCATTTATTTTCATTATATTCATACCAGCAACGTGGTAAGATGAAACCCTGGGCTAGAATTTCCTAAAACATCCACAAATGGAACAGTGGAGACATACAATTGCAAGAATCATTTACAATATTAAACTCCTTGTGATTTACAAAATATGTTGCTCTAATGAGACTAGATTCGCAAAAGTTTAAACCTTAGAAGCTCCTTTGGCTTGTAATCACATGGAGGAAATAAAATGTTTTGATTGCCAACTCTAATTGAATGATTATAACAAGGAATTATACAAAGTAAATGGTAAAGTACAAACAAGGTAATTCATATTAGCAATCAGAATATATTTCTATTCAGTCATGTGCAATTACAATATGCTCGGAATATTAATGCTTGTGGTCCCCGATCATGTGTACGAACATAATATTTATAGGACAGTCGACGGTTGCTAAGAATTGCCAATTGTTAGCAAATGGCACTACAACTATCAGGAACTACTTGTTGATTACGTCAACTAATAATTACTTACTTTGCTGATTACAATAGGATTTACTTACAGTATTAACCGACTACATCAGCCTCCCCAAAAAGAAAGTTGTCTTTTAGACGACTGTCAAACAAAATTGGAAGACAACAATAAAACATACTATCTACTGAGAGGATGGGTGAGAAGACATCCCTAGAGCCGAGTGGACAAAGGAGGTTGGGATGGACATCTGAGAACTAAGTTGGCGAAGCCAATAAACTTCCTTCGTTTGCAACTTCAGATAGTGTGTTGCTAACGATTCCCTCTCTCTAGCAGCCTTTACCATTTGTGCAGCCTCTATCAATTGACACTTGATCCTCTCAATCTCTCTGCCTTTGTCCTCGAGTTGACTATTTTTCTTTGCCAATGATACATCTGTTTCAACCACTTTTGCTTTTTTGGCCTCGATAAGGTGGGTTTGTTAGGCTAGTTGTTCCTAGAAATGTTGAGTAAGTGCATCAGCCTCGGCACACACCTTCTATGATATGGAGATAGCCTCATCAATTTGATTGGTAAACTGAATATTCGAAACTTGTTGACGCTTCAACTTGTAAAACAACTCTCAGAATGTAGTCTCCATACCAAAGAGAGCTGAAATTAACTTACCATCCTTACCCCCAAAAGTAGGCCTAGCAGGGTAACATGCAGTCATGTTGGAATAGTTCATAGTCTTCAAGCTGCCAATGGAATAGTCCAATCAAGGAACTAGTTTCAACCTCAAAACAATGTTGGAGGACTAGAACTCCCTCATCATTCAGTTCCATGAACCTTCTTTCTTCTTTCGCTCATGATTCTCCTCCTTTTGACTCTGGCTTCAATTGACACTTCAGCTTTTACTCCTCGGTGGGCTTGTACTCGGCCAAAAATCCTTTAGTTTCTTCGGAAATTCTCCTCAATCTCCTTCATCGTTCTCCTATTCTCTTATATGTATGGATCGTTCTCCTATTCTTCTATCAATTCCTAACTGCTTGGAATATGCTTCCTGTCTTTGTTAGGTTGTACGGGCATTAATTCCCGAAGGTACATCTCCTGTTGGTGTTCCTCTTCCTCCCTTCAGTTCCTTTCTTTGTACCGCTGTAGTATTTGTTGCCTGTGTTGTTCTTGGTCCCTTTTGGCCCGAAGGTCTTGCAAGATGATGAAATGATGTGCAATGAATCTTGGCAATCTTTGCAAAAGACGACCAACCTCCTTGTTGATGATTAGGTTCTTCTAGATGGCATCCTAAGGGACCTCTCTCTTGAGAGCTTCCCTCCGAATGTGTTCTTTTAATGAAATATCCCACAAATTTACCAAGTCTTGTGTAAGCTCGTCTTCCCTTTCTTCATTGGCTTGCACAAGTTCATTGGTGGGCTGTCCCATTATACAACCGTATTTTCCCATTTTGTATTTTATTTTACCAGGTTCTTTAGAGGCAACAACACCAAATGTTTACTACCAACTCTAATGGAATGATTATAACAAGGAATTATATAAAGTAAACAGTAAAGTATAAACAGGGTAATTCATATTAGCAATCAAAAGATATTTCTATTCATTCACGTGCAATTAAAATATGCTCAAAATATTGATGCCTACGGCCCCCGATCATGTGTACAAACATAATATTTATAGGACAACTGATGGTTGCTAAGAATTTCCAACTGTCAACAACTGGCACTACAACTGTCGAGAACTACTTGTCGATTACATCAGCTAATAATTATTTACTTTGCTGATTACAATAGAATTTACTTGGAACATTAGCCGACTACAAAATGACTAACCGTTTTTTTTTTAAAAAAACAAACATATATAGTGCTTTGTTGGTTGCTCCGTCCCTTCAAGAATCGAGGAGGAATTGGCAGTCAATGGATGTGGCATGCAAGATATGCTTAGATCCCACGAAATTTGTCAAATGAGCGATCTAGAACAAGTGCAAGGACCATTGAGAGCCAAAACTCAACCATTGGATTAATGGTTGCATGGCATTCTTATATTCATCCTCCATCACTAAAAGCACATTTGAATTCATGCCCTTGAGATGGAAAAAAAAATTTGGGTAGGAAAATCCCTTTGGAGTAGTTGCAGCATCAAATCTAGTAATTAATGGTCACCTTGGTTGTGTAGGGAGATAGGTGGGAGTCAATAGTGCAAAATGTGGGAATTTCGAAGTTCTATTAATCAAGGGTCAAGGATACCTCATAAACTATGCCAAAAACAAGCAAAACAGAATACCCCCGCATGACTGACTTTGAAAAGATACATGAAAGAAGTTATCAGCAGTTAAGGGTCAAGGATACTATAGAATCCATACTAGTTGTCGAGGATCGAGGATTGAGAGTACATCATACCTCATGCCCAAAGCAAGCAAATAAAGGTATCTCCACATCACTGACTCTGAATGGATAAATAAAAGGAAATATCAAGAGTCAAGGATCAAGGATAGCAAGGAGTTCATACCACAAGGCATACAAGTAAAGAGAGCTCCAAAATTGCAAACCTGATAAGGTAACATAGTGTGGAATGTCAAGGATAAGGAGTAGGGGATACTTCATAACCCATGCCCCAAAGTATATTGTTTGTGGTATTCTTGCATCTCTGACAACAAAAAAAGTATATAGAAGGAAATGTCAAAAGTCAAGGATCGAGGATACCATGAACTCATGTTGTAAAGGATGTAAATAAAGGAATGATCGAAACGATAACTCCGACAACTATCATAGTGAAAAGAATTGGCAATCAGGAATTGGGGATTAGGGATAACAAGGAACTCATCCCTCAATGCATGTGGGCTAAAGGATGAATGAAACTACGACTCCAAAAGATAACTTAATGTAAAGCATCAAAGTGCAGGGGTCAAAGAAAAGGTATGTCGGAAAAAGGAAGTTCGAAACTCCGACAAGGACAAGGGAAAAGGGGGTGTTGGGGGAAAGGTATGCCAACATGGGAAACTCTGAAACTCCAACATTTAGCACAATCTTTGGAAGTTGAAGTGGCAGAAGGTGGATGCACAATTGAAATTTACGTCATTGATCTCTACCGCATTTAGACTTGCACCAATGTCTTCCATGGTGCATACCTCCATTTGTCATCATGTGAAGATTTGTTGATTAACGCAACAAATGGTTCTTGCCCATCTTCATTCTATTTCAGCACAACAACAACAATTATGGTATAGGATGTGGCAAAGGGGGAAAGCTGGAAAGGCTTAGAATGATCTTAATGTACCAAGGCTAGTGCATCTCGAAGAGCTTCCTTGATTTGCACATATGCATCAACTAGTTCCTTGCTGCAAGTGATTGATTCTATAGAATATTATTAAATGATTATTAGAAGATAAGGCTTAATTTTGTAATAGTCACCTTAGTAGCTTAATGAGCTTACTATTTTTAGTTTCATCCTCCAAACTCTATATAAGGACATGTTCATCAATGTAATAATTTATCCTAATTGAATCTAATAGAATTTATTTTATATTTTATTTTGTTTCAGAACATGGTATTAGAGCAAGGGGTCACGTGAATTTACTAGTTGCGGAAAGGGCAGGAATTAAGAATTTTATTTTCTTTTGCTAAAAATCACAGTTTTTTATTTTTGAAAATCGCAAGTTGTTTTGTTCAAAAATTAAAGGTAGACTTTTTCTAAAAATTGTGTTGTTTTTGGTATAATTTGCAGCCTACTTTTTGCATTTTTTTTGGTATGGATTGCACCTCGAGGAAAAAACATGGGTTATTTTTTATGAGTGAAATCATGCCATTTTTTTGGAGAAAGTGTGCAGGGGTTGAAGTAGTAAAATCACAACCACCTTCCACCAAAAATCGCAATGGTTTTTTGTTTAAAAAATTGCAAAAAAAATATTTTGAAAAATTACGACCCTGTTTTTTGGCAGAAATCAAGGTTCTTGAGTGGCTAGGGCAAAGCAATATATGGTAAGGGTTCAAATTCAAGGTTCAAAAGACGACAAAATCACCATTTCTTTTTAAAATCTGCAACTAGGGTTTTTCTGATCAGCACGGCTAAGGTTTCAACAGTGAAATAGCAGTGGTCAAGGTTTTCAAACTAGGGTTATTATTTCTATTGTTTGTGGTTTGTGGTTGGGTTTCTTATTTTTTCAGGGTTTTCCTTCTGAAATTTGCAAGTGTTGGAAATATGTGCTAGGGTTTAACAAAGGATTAAAGATGTTTCTATTTGATTGGGTCACACTACGCTTGTGGCAAAAGGAGGCCATGATATTTTCCTTGGGTCTTGACAATGCAGGGAAGACCACTTTGTTGCATATGTTTAAACTGCAGAATCAACCTTCATAGCATAACAAGGCTAATGAAGTCTGACTGAATGAAAGGAGGAGTTGCATACATCCAAGGAGTCCTACTTTTGCAATGAGGTTAGTAGCTGCATTGACTCTAATATTTTCATTCAGTGTCCTTTTCATTGAAGTTGCTCTAAATGACCAGCACAATGAAGATGAAATTGAAGAAGACTATGGCTATTATGAAGTGAAATGTGTTGAGCTACTTCTTGAAGCTAATGCTGACACACTTTGTCACCATGTTGAAGATCCTCCAGATGCATTATCAGGAGAGCCTAGAAAGATTCCTATGCCAAGAAGAATGATGAATTGCATGTATTTTAAGAAACATGCACTTTGAAGACATAAAGGAATCCAATGTAGTTAAAACTCAGTATGGATGGACGCCTAGGTAGCTTGGGAGTCTATGGATATTGGGAGTAATACCCTTACAAGGGTATGAGACAATTTGATGGAACTCTATCAATGTAGCTCAACACGAACTGTTGTCCAATGGTTTGGGAGATTAGTGATTTGAGAGTTCGGGAGGTGATAATCAAGGAACTCAAGAATTCAGCTCAAGAGCTATACCTTTACGAGGGTTCGAGGCAACTTGATGGAGTTCTACCTAGTGTATACTCTACTTTCAAAGTAAAGCTTCTGAAGAACGGCGAATTCGTGGTTCAAGGTGTGTTTTAGATTGATATGCTTATGTTATTTTTCTTTGGTTTTCAGTTCAAAAAGCCTTAAGAGGGGGGTATTAGAATAATATCAAATGATTATTAGAAGATTAGACTTACTTTTGTAATAAAGTCACTTTAGTGACTTAAGTGAGTTTACTATTTTTAGTTTCATCTTCCTAACTCTATATAAGGAGGTGTTCGTCGATGTAATAACTTATCCCAATCGAATCTAATAGAATTTATTTTCTGTTCTATTTTTTTTCACAATAGATTCTTCATTGCCATCCTCAACAGGAGCAAGTCAAAGGAGGAAAACAAAAATGGTCTACTCTTCTTCATCATGACATCCAAGAGAACATTAGGATCAGCATCAGTGAAGGGAACTTCATTTGTGGTGTTTAGCTGTCCTCTTCGATGTGCAGTTGTCTCTCTTCCCTTTGTAAGGTAACATCTTCACATGACAGGTCTGTTTGATCACATGGGAAGGACAAGTCATTTGTACCAATGATGCAAGGCGTGACTTGATTATAAGAAAGAACATTGGATTCTTCCTTCCTCTCTTTGCCTACAAATTGTTCTTGGATTGCACTGATTGTAGCTTACCATTTAGATTTGCTTCTTCTAGAACACTATGATTATGAGCTTCTGGCACTTATTTCTTTTTTACTATCCACTGTTACATTGAACTCTTCTTCTTTTGTCACCCTTTTTTTGAAATATTGTTGCTCCTTGTTTTATTTTTTTCCCTTTGTTTCTTCCTACTGTTGTACATGGAATTTTCATTTCATTTGGCAACAATAGTATCACATCATGCAAACACTTATACATCTCTTGGCTAATATTAATTTCAAACCTGCACAGCTATTGTGTTTGCATGGATCATTTTGTTTTCACATGGTGGCTTGGACTGTTGGAATAGTTGCATGAGTTCTCTTAGATATTCAACACTATGAGCAAGCAACTCATACAAATCTAGATCATCACTATGTTGACCTTGAAAACTAAGATCAGCTGCATCAATATACTTATCTCTCCTTCCCTAGAATCATATCCAAATGCATCATATTGATCATCCTCATCTTCCTAGCACTCAATATAATCTTCCTCATAAGGAAGTTCTTCATCTATGCTCATTGAGGAGCATTTGCACTTATAAGTGCGCCAAGTTGAGCTTCCTACAATCCAAGCTATGCAAGAAGTTGTATATTATCTTGTTTAAGGTGATATAGCATTTCTTTCTAATCAACTTCTCTTTTATATGAAATTTTCGTCAGAGAGGGACATAGGCCAACATTGTGTGTTTCCACATCCTAATGGCTCATGTAAAATTTTTGGACATCATAGGATCTATCCCCATTCATCCTCCCAAGAAGCATACAACTTTTTAATTGAGCATCCTGCAACTCAACTATTTATCTTCTTTCCGAGGTGATTCAGCATTTCATCTAGTTCAATTCCATATTCATATGACATGCTAGGAGAAGTGGGAAATTGGCAAGCAGGATGTGCACCATAGTTTCTATCCCTACATTTTCTACCAATAGCCATACCATTTCTTCTTATTTCAAATCAAACCTATGAATTTGTCTATGTTTTTTTATTATGCTATCATCTAGATCTTCAAAAGTATATAAATATTGATCTCTTACATCTATGAACACATTATTTCTCCTTGAAGTGCTTCTGAACTTTGATAGGTAGGTCTGAATGACTTACCATTATTTTGAGCTTTCCATGTTGTATTGTCTTCATGCACAAGCTGAAGCTTCTTCTTGTTCCTGCCGGCACCAAGGTTGCCTTCTTTCCATTATCATGTCTTTTGATTTTCAAATTGATTATGGGCTAGACTGAAACAAAGCCGCCACTCTTCCCTTGGAAATGACAATTTTTCTCCTAGCAACTAAACTTCAAAGTCCTAGACAAGAACTCATTTCTCTATTACCTTTCTGCTAGTGTGTGCCTCTATGTTGGCATAAGTTTACAAGCAATCAACTAACCCACTAACCAAATCTGTTGGCTGGAAATGACTCTCAAGTTGCAAAGGTATGAAAGATAAGAATCAAAGTTAAACTCTCCCCAGCAATGGCGCCAATGTGTTGATGTAAGTTGACGGGCTATCAACTTAAAGCACAAACAAAATGCACAGCTGTAATGCTTTTAAGTTGTTGAGATTCTAAAGATATCTTCCAATTGCCTTCCACTAGGCAATGACACCATTTTGTTGGTGTTCAAAGTTATAAGTCCCAAATCCCTAAAGTTAGGCCATTCTCTAAGCATGTGTCAAAAATAGAATAGCCGACCTCTAACTTATGATCAAGCATATCAACTTTGGACCAATTTGCTAAGGTGGATAAGACCTTCGACTTCAGGCTCAACTAGACCCAAAGAGGCTTCCCTAGGGGTATCCTAAACATGATTAAACACAACTGAAGATAGACAAATGGATAAATTGCTACTGTAGTACCTAGTGTACAGTTATCCCTAAAAAGCTACCACTAAGCCAAGACTAACCTACTAATATATCCTCTATTAAGTTGATATGCACATCAGTGCATGACAACAAGATGTAGTTATGCACAACATAACTCTCTAGGATGATAACTACTATGGATCATTGAAGATGTTTTCCCTAGTTCTAACGTTGAATCATGAAGTGCATATAGTCTACTTCCTACTCCTAATCTACAGGTGTAATATCTTTTCAATGGTGGATCATCACTTCCAAGACCAATCCCTATTCATTTGGTTACAAAATCTTAGCACACCACGAAAGACAACACAAAAAAATCAAAAGGATTATGAGCTATGCAAATGCATACACCACAAATAATGATATCAAGCAACTAAACATTCTTAGTTATCCATCCCAAACTGCAAAAATTCATATGCAATGAAGAAATAACCATCACAAAGCTAGCAATGCATTAGAATATTGTCCCATTCATTAAATATTCATTATCGACCAACCTATCGTACAAAGGGGAGAGGAGGTATCACTAGCAGTCAATGCCCAATCACTGCTAGAGATGGACATAGACAAGGTCGTAGCAGTGAATGTGATGGCTACAGGAGTGGCACCGCCAGTGGTACTACCATCGCCGCCAATTGCACTGCCAGTGGCACTACCACCGCCGCCAATTGCACCGCCAACACCACCAATTGCAACACCAACATTACCAATGGCAGCACCGCCAATGCCACCGCCAAGCACATTACCAAGACCATCACATGCACTGCCAAGCACACACACCACTAGGACTGCCAGGTGCACTGCCAAGAACGCCAAGCGCACTACCAAGATTGATAGGCGCATTGCCAGGACCACCAAAGGCATCACTAGGACTGCTAGGTACATTACCAAGACTGCTAGCACTACTAGCTACACTGCCAACATCACTACTAGTTGCATTGCTAGCAAAGAGCAACCTACTTGGAAACCATGTATTGATCGGGGAGACAAATCTGGCCGAAGCACATATAATAGACCAATGGCTGCAACAATTGGGGATTCCAATAGAGGCTCCAGTGTTCCCTTCATTGCTAGGGCTTATGACCGAAGAACTTGGTCAACAGTCAGCCATGGTCATTGAGAGTTCCCAACCTAGTCCTGTATAGGCGACTCCGCCTAGAGGGGAGAATGCACCAAAAATTGCAGCAGAACCATCATCGGCAGCACAAGTGCTACCCACATCCGATCCTTCTGATGAGGACTCCAACGAGGGTGGACCAGAAGACATTATTATTGAAATCACCAAACCCGATGAGGACGATCTGCTTGGTACAGTGCAAAGATACATCCAGGATCTCCAGTCTATGGCACTTGAGATGCAAGAAGTAAGAGAACTATCCAAGCGATTAGACATTGGGACCTTTTTGTTGGTAGCACAGGAAGCAGAGAGGATGCTCGCACTCATGCAAACTAAGTGTGAGGGAGAGTTCTTCAGATTTTTCATTTCACAAGGATGGCCGAGAGTGGAGACAATGGAGATGTTGACGGCCTCGCATCCTCTGAGTTCTACAGCTAGTGTAAGGCATGGCAGATTTCTCTTAGCTCTTCACGGGATGGAGCTCTACTACAAAGATGTTTTTCTGAGGTTGCGTCAAACCATGGCTTCCATTGAGGAGGCCACGCAGTCGAGAGATAGAGCCCTCTCACAGGATAAGACTATCCAAGCAGGGTTAGCTGATCATATCTAGAAGGTCTCAAAAGCAATTGGCTCGGGCAACAACAATAGAGTGCTTGGGTTAGTGTGCTCGAGCCATAGCACTAGAGCAGACGGTAGTGGAGAGAGACAAATAGTTGACTGAGGGACCCAACTAATCGAGAGGGATGGAGAGTTACAGCAGAAGGTGAAGGAGGCATAGAAGACAACTCAACTAGAGGAGAGAGAGCTAGAGAAGACGAAGAAACAACTGATGGAGGTTGTTCATATGGTCAAAACTGCTCAAGAGCGAGAATTGGTGGCTAACCAAACACTCCAACGTCTTCGCCAGCAGCACTCGATGACACCCACACTCACGTCCTCAAGACATCCAAGGACGTCTTCTCATCTTCCTTGTTCTCATTGATCACTTTTTGTTGTATGTGCAATCCCTAATTTTTTTGTCGTGTCATCTGGAAGACAACTTTTCTTTTGGGGGGGCTGATGTAATCAACCGAAAGAAATTGAATATGGTTTAGTCGACTAAACAATAAATAAATAAATAGTTATGTTTTGTATTTACCTATTAGTCCCCGACGGTTGTTATAGTCGGTTGGTAGTTACCGAGAGTTGGTAGTCTTAACCAACATCAGTCTACTAGTTATGCGTACTTGTTCATAGTCGGAGACCGCTGTTATAATTTCCATGTACTTATTGCATGTCTATGAATGAATGAGAATAAAGCTATAGACTCCAATGTATGTAAGCGAGTAAACAGACTCCAAAAAATGTATATAGAAGGAAATATCGAAAGTTGGGGATAAAGGATACCATGGAACTCATGCAATAAAGGATGCAGGTAAAGGAATGAACATAACTGCGATTCCAACAAATATCATAGTGAAGAGGATTAGGAATCAAGGATCAAGGATAACAAGGAACTCATCCCTCAAAGCATGCAGGCAAAAGGATGACCGAAACCGCAAGTTTGAAAGATAATGTAAAGAATCGGAGTGTAGGGTTCCAAGAAAAGGTATGCCTGTAAGAGGAAGTCTGAAACTCCAAAAAAGACAAAGGGAAAAAGCAGGGGTTGAGGAAAAGGTATGCCAAGATAGAAAACTCTAAAACCTCAACATTTAGCACAATCTTTGGAATTTGAATAGAAAGACCTCTACACTTAGAATTTCTAGGGCCTAAGCAACTTCCAACACATGATATGGATGTGGAGGAGGATGAGGAACAACACAAATGCACACTTTTAACCAAGGGAGAACCATTAGAAATTAACTCAAATTACTTATTAATGATGGGCAAAATAAGGCCAAATGCATAAAGGGGCTGGAATTCAAGCAAATTTGGACAATATCAAATTGGGGGCCAATAGTATCTGCATAATGATGCAATCTTATACTCTATTTGTATTCAAATCTAATAGCACACACTTCCTCAGCATTTTATATACTCATTTGATACATTTTGTTACTGAATTTTGCATTCAAATTGTGTTTTTTAGAGAAATTTAAGTAATTTTTCAAGTTGCCAAGTTTTTGTGAAGTCAAAATCTTTCGGTTTGCTAAGTCTAAGTCAAGTTTAAGGATGAGAACTTTTGGTGGATATATATTAGGTAGTCTCCACTCATCAATATCATGGTGAAATGTGTAGAGGGTCCCTACTTCCTTAGGATTGTTAATAGTTTGAAGCACCACAAGGATGCAGAGTTTTAATTTCAGTTCCTCAAAGATGTTATTGAGGAGGTTAGCCCAAATAATGTGGTGTATAACCTAACAAATGCAACATATGTGTGTAGGGCAGTGAAGTTGGTTGAAGCTACCTACAAACATATTTTTTGGACCCCTTATTGAGTGCATGCAATAAACAATTCACTAAAGTACATGGGAAAAATTGACCAAATCAAACAAATTGTAGCTGCTTTTTGCCATCAACTTTCAAATCACACTACGTGATCCATCATCAGGATGAAAGAGAGCTGAAGGAGAAAATGAGTTGTTGCAGACCAAGATCAGCTAAAAAGAGAGAGATAGAGGAGAGGAGTTGTTCCCTTTTCTTTGTCCCAGTCATCCTTATCCTTATCCTTAGCTGATCTTGGTCTCCAACAGCTCATTTTCTCTTCAGCTCTTTTCCATCCTGATGATGGATCACGTAGTGTGATTTGAAACATTGATGACAAAAAACAGCTACACAATCGAATCCAGAAATCTTATTCATATAATCTTGATGGATTGTGGAAACTTGATATCTTTAAACAAATTGTAGTCGATGTGGTAGATGTACAGATGTTTATGTGCAATCACCCCTCATCACACACACTATTTTGGTCCTTCTCCAAAAGGAATTTCTCATACACATTGAGACCAAATATACATCATACTTCATTGTCTAGGAGACGATGATTGAGTTGCAAGAGCCCTTGCAACTAATGGTCATGACACAAGGATGGAATCAGTGGCCAAGTCCAAGCAGATTAAGGGAGGAAGATGAAAGAATTGGTTTGATTCTAAATCCGTTGCCTCCATCATATCACCAATTTTCACAATGATTAGATATGGGAACTCTGACACTCCAAGCCTTACAAAGGTTTATGAGTGCATTGATAACATGCTTTCCCTAATGAAGGCTGCTATAGAAAATAGCGAATGACCTTGTAGTTCTATAATGAGCACATTAAGCTTATCATTTAGCTGGAGATGACAGAAATGGAATGCTTCTTTGTGCCTGGTTGCCTACACATTGAACCTGAAGTTGTATGTGTGAAAGCCTAGTAAAGTTGTCCTTATGGAAAATAATTGGGTTAAAAGATGCTTCATTAAGGCAATTTAAAAAGGCATACAATACAAAGAAGTTTGCAATCATCTGCCATGAGCGGACTGAATTTGCCACTCAAGAGCTATGTGGATGAGACAAAATTGGATGAGGAGACTATGGTGTGAGAAACTAATACCATTTTGGCATTTACATGGGCCTCCATCACTAATAACCACAACAGCCATTCGCCTATTATTACTAGTTTGTATTTCAACTATTGCTAAGAGGAATTGTCGTAAATACAACTTCATCCACTCTACCAAGAGGAATAGGCTTACCTCTACAAAAACGAAGAAGCTTCTTGTTGCAAATAGTATAGTTGAAAAAACTCCAACTTGGCAATAACTTGGTTAATCCAAAAAAAATTACAATGTAGGACTCAGAAAAACTCAGCAATAACTTAATAAAAAAACTGAACATTAAAAAACACATAAATTTGTAAAAATATTCATCAAAAACATGCATATTACTAAATTTAGGGAACATATTACTGATTTCCATCATATATAGATCAAATTTACAATTCATTGCACGTTGTAAACCAAAAAATACATTCAACATTGTCTCTACCTCTATTATTACCATTTAACTTGAGCCCATAATAATTTGAAGGTACAAGAGAAAATAAGTATCTAAAAGTTAAACTATTTTGAAAGTCAATGCAAATAGATTTTAATCTTGATTTTGAGATTTTGGATTCAATTGTATAAGTTTTTAAAAAATTTGCATCAATGTTTCAAGTCACATTGATCCATCATTAGGATGAGGAAAGAATAGCAAGTAGGATTGCAAACTTGGCTACCCAATAGGATGGAAGAGTAGGGATAGAAGAGATGGAATGGAGAATGAGAGAAAAGATAAAGGAAACAAAGAGAAAAGATAAAAAATAAAATATTCACCCGCTAAATTTAAATATAATAGGAATGACTATAATAGTGGAAATTACAAACCACACATATGGCTATTGATAATTTGTTCCTATTTTTCTATATAACAACATGAGAAATATTGAGATAGAATGTAACATATGCATGCAAATATATATAAGAGAGTACATATAATCAAGGTTTAATAAATATTAAGGGAAAGGCTTGTTTCAATAAATGAGAGTTCATAAGGTGAGGTGAAGAACAATAAATTATGTTAGGTAATGTAAGATTTTAATCTTATTATAAAAAATTAAAAAAAAATTAAAAATTAGTATAGAGAACATGTAGAAAGGAAATATTATAGGAATAAAATTAATTTTCATCCTTGTATTGTGCAACAATCCCATCACACAATGGAGATGAATTTTTGGATTGTCCAATTACTAAATTGGTCATCTTAACAGCAATGAATATCGATGGATGGCACTTCTTTGCACATGGTCTGGTCATTATCTCCCTCCATATTATACTTGTTAGGCTTTTTGTAGTGCCTTGTTTGGCGGCATCTAGCTTACAACACCCTCAAATAAATAAAAGTTGAAAATTTTCAGTCACGAATGGCACGTCTTCCAATCACAACCAATCGAACATACCAATTGTGTTTGCTTGAAACAAAGGGAGGGTATGCAAAATTTATATTCACATTTTTTGTCTAAGCAAGAGCACATGAAATACTAGTTGCGAGAGTCTAAAAGGGTATTGAAAAACACTACAATTTATTCCTATGATTTGCGGTGAGTTTTGATGAAAAAAACTCGCCTCGAGTAATTGTGCAAGCTACTTGTGAGCTAGATTAACTCATGAGTTTGACAAGTAATTGAAGATTTTTCAACTACAATACATAGTGCATTGTGTTTCATGGACCACAATGATGCAGGAGCATCCTTGATTGTAAAGCAATCTCGTATCAACCAAAAAACAAACAGTTATTTTCTTGCATTGCATCCAGTAGTAGTTTCAGTATTTTATTCCGCATTTTACCGAATCATCGTTTTTCAACTCGCAGAGAAGGATATAGCATCTACACATCTACACCTACCACATATCCAGATTTCACATCATTTGCATTTGTCTACCAGAAGTTATCGCTCTCAGAACTTCACTATGATTACCAGTCAAAGCATTTGGGGCCGACCTAGTCCAAATTTCTTAGTGCAGACCTATTCCAGATCATGCGGAGCTTAATAGGACATCATACAAGCATCTTGGCTTCATTGGGACCTATCTTGGAGATTCGCAAGTTATTTCTTTTCACGTGGATTATCTTTCCATCTTTTGAGGCCAACCTTCATATGTGTTCATTCATCGGGTTTATGAACCCTTGTGGCCGACACGAACCTTTATTGGGGCTGGAGAAACATATTTAAGATCATTGTAATTCATTATAGATCATTAGTTATCAGCTAGTTATTCATGATTAGATAGATTCAATACATTTTCGCAATAACCCTTCGGGGGCATGTAATAAGGCCTGTTGGCTAGTTGTAATGTTGAACACCCTTACGGTAGTCCTGTGAGCCCCGGAAATCCGCCCATGAGGCCTATGTTGCATGTAAGATTGTCGATCCAATAACGTTTCATGTCTGCCTATTAGTTTCTTGTGTTATTTCTGCTGTGTTGACTCTAAGCTACACAGTTTGGGTTGTTCCTTCTAGAACCCTCCTACCGTGACTGCACCAAAGTGGTATCAGAGCAAGTTTTCAATTCCTGAAGGCATTCCTTGAGGTGAACAAATTGCTGACCTGAGGTAGACTGCATTGGTTTTCCACCAATCGCCAATTGTGAGGCAGTTGAAACCCTTGTAGCCAGATCGTTGAATTGAGGCAGTTGCATCAATTCGAGGGGAGATATGCCACCAAGGAGAGCACCTGCTATGGCGAATGTTGCTGGTAGAATGGATGTGATGTTGGAAATGATGCACGAGATGCAAGTTCAATTAGATGCTGTTGAAGAAGACCGAAGGCGAGGCCTAAACCCTAGGCAGGATGATGAAAGTGATGATGAAGCAGAGCATGTTGCGAACCAAATTGCAGAAGCCCTAGGCGAAGAAGAAGAATTAGATCAAGTAAAGATGTTGAAAGCAATCTCAAAGATTGGAAAAAGACCCAAAGTTTAAATTCAAAATTACGTGGGAAATTTGAATCCTGACGAATTGATTGATTGGATAACTGAAATGGAGGAATACTTTGAATATGATGAAATTGAAGATCCGGAAAGAGTTAGATTTGCGAAAACAAAGTTGAAAGGTCATGCTACATTATGATAGAAAGAAGTTCAATTGGACCGAAATAGGAGAGGAAAAGAAAGAATCATCAAATGGGATAGAAAGGTGAAAAAATTGAAGAACCAATTCATACCAGCAGATTATGATCTTGAATTGTTGAAAAGAATGCAAAACCTGAGGCAAAAGGAAAGATCTATGAATGAAATGACCCCTTTTCTAGTAGAGTCACTTAAACCCGAATCTTACATTCAAAATGTTTTCTCAAAGAGACATTAGAAGCGTTAGGGTTCAATAATTGCTAAATATATTCAGTATTCAATAAAACATAACTAAGGAACTTTAGTATTCATAAATATATATACATATATTTAAATATTCAATCATCAATTGTCAACATGCCATCTCAGCTTCTCAATATACTTATCTATTCTATTATATTCAAATATATTCATAAATCAGGATGTGCCAAAATACATTATGTGCACTTTTATATTTGTCAACCTTCATCATATATATATATATAGATCTGAATATATGCTGGTCATTTATACTTATCCCTCACAGTATATATTTAGATATATTCATAAATCATATAACATACCTGAACATACCTGTGAGTCCCCATTGAAGCTTAAATTGATAACTCCTATGCCTACAACATAGTGACTGTCCTTCATTCAACATATGGCCATACTTTACCTTTTCACGGGTCACACATCCCCAGCAGCTCACGCATTAGTCAAATACAAATCCACGTTGATTATATTGGTTTCCATAATTTGAGCGCCCAGCCTTATCTCATTGTAATTTCAATGTGGCCTTGTGCCTTCCTCAGCTAGATCACTCCAAAGTGTTGTTTAACTCCTCCCGTCCTTGTCTTATTTGAAAGCGTGGATCCTCCAAACACTATCCAACCTTCCCAATGAATATCAACCACCCTCAATGCCTACGTAATTTCCCCATACTTTAGATAATAGTCCCCTCAAAGGAATAGCGATTCCCCCTTTAAGTGACTTATGTATCCTTTTGACATCATATCCCTCTGTAACTCAGTTGATCATGTATAGACTCATTCTCATTCCTTTTTCCCATCCTATTGATCTTATAGTGCTGCTGTAATCGAAATAAGGGAGATTTGTGAACCGAAATCAACACTGTAATCGAGTCCGCCCTAACATCTTCCACTTCTCTCCAACCATTTCTCTTATCTTCTTGTATTCGTCATTCATAAGACATTACAAGGTAAACGGCATGGAGAAGGCGTTTCTTTTTTTATGATCCGTATCCCATATATATTCCCTAATATTTATATCCTCAATGTTCTTTGAAAGGATATCACGTTTCTCAAAGATGTAATGCTTGGCCAAGAGATGCGCCCTTCCGTGAGTGTTACCTTCATATGTTAGTTTGGAGATTGTTATAGCCTAGTCATTGCTGCTTTAGTAGTAAGTAATAATATGTTTGAAGCAAATTGACGACCTTTTATATCGTTACCTTATTAATAAGTTCATCTTTATTTATAGCAATATTATCTGAGAAGTGAAGGCGACAGCAAAAGGGCCTAATAATGAATTATGCTAATATCAACTATGATGGTATAGCACACGGTGGCTAAGTAAGCTTTATGGCTCGAGGGAGTGTTGGCCAAGGTCACAACCCTTTGCGCAAAGGCCCAAGTATTTTAGATTTAATATTGTTTTATGTTTTATATTAATAGATATTCTACGCTTCTTATTTTATCATATAGTTTTAGTATTTATCATATAATAGTGGTTATAATATTTTTAATTATATTACCTTAGTGTCTCGATTTCAGGATAATCATAATCGTAATATTAAATTATTAATATTTATTTTTATGCATTTTGTTATTTATTTATTTATATGTATTTAATCAAATATAATAATAGAATTATCTTTTATTAATAATAATCTCATTTGTCAGATAAGGATGTAAGAGCATTTGATCGAGCATTATTATTATTCGTATATCAATATTTATAATCATACCTAGAATTGCGAAAATTAGGGGACATGACAGTGAAGTACACTAAAGAATTCTACAAAATGATAATCAGAACTGGTCATAGTGAAGCAAGCAAAGAGAAGGTTGCAAGATATATCAATGGACTGAGAACAAACATTTAAGAAGAATGCTAATTCATACCACAAAGGCAGAGAAGATAGAAATTTCTACCGCAGTGATAGAGGAGGTCATAATTCTCACCGCAGCGAAAGATACCGGAGAGATGAAGGAAAAACTGAAAGAAGACCATTCATAGGAACCTATTTCAAGTGTGGAGGTGGACATAGAGTTTGAATGTCAACAAGGAAATATCGGAAAGGAACCTGAGCATATGGGAAGAACAACTTATGTGGATGAAGAACATGTTGGATCCCCTAATTCAGTTGGGAAATCAGAGAAAGGATAATCATTGGTAATGAGAAGAGCTCTAATGCATGAAGAAGTGACTGAAGAACCACTGCAGAGGAAAAGTCTATTCAGAACTAGATGTAAGTCCGAAGGAAAGGTATGTAAAGTTATCATTGATAGTGGTAGTACTGATAATCTAGTTTCAGAGGAGATGGTAACCAAGTTGAATTTGAAGAGATTGAAACATCCAAACCCTTATAGGATAGCATGGATTCAAGATGATCATAAGATATTGGTGAATGAGCAATGTTAGGTGAAATTTCATATTGGGTCATATATAGGGATGAAGTATTGTGTGATATTATGCCTATGGATGCATGTCATTTACTGTTAGGAAGACCATGGCAATATGATAAGAGAGCGATTCATGATGGAAGAAGAAATACTTATACTATGACATCAAATGGAAAGAGAATCAAGTTGATACCTTTGGAGGAAGAGGAGAAGGCCGAAGTTTGTGGCACTGCCAAACTATGTTTGGTAGATGGAAGGAAATTTTTGGAGAGATTGAGGCATGAAAATATGTGTTTTGCATTGATTCCAAAGAAAAGCAGTGGTCCGGAGGTAGAGAACCCTACTGCAAAGAATGAAGAAGTAGCAAAATTGTTGATAGAATATGAAGACATCATATCAGAGAATGTACCAGAGGGACTACCACCAGTCCGGAGTATTAGTCATCATATAGATCTTATATCGGGAGCAAGTTTGTCAAACAAGGCAACACATAGAATGACACCGGTAGAGAATGCAGAGTTGAACCAGCAGATACAAGAGTTGTTGAGGAAAGGATTGATTAGAGAAAGCTTGAGCCCATGTGCGATACCTGTTGTACTTGCACCTAAGAAAGATGGAGAGTGGAGAATGTCTACAAATTCAAGAGAAATCAATAGGATCATCGTCAAGTATAGATTTCCATTGCCAAGGATGGATGAAATTATGAACTACTTGAGTGGAGCAAGGTATTTTACAAAGATTGATCTCAAGAGTGGATATCATCATATCAGGATCAGAGAAAGAGATGAATGGAAGACTGCATTTAAGACTAATTAAGGATTGTATGAGTGGTTAGTAATGCCTTTTGGATTGACCAATGCACCGAGCACTTTCATGAGATTGATGAATGAGGTATTGAAGAAATTCTTGGGTAAGTTTGTCATTGTTTACTTGGATGATATTTTGATTTTCAGTAAGACTAGAGAAGAGCATTTGTGGCACATCTGACAAGTATTGTAGAGGTTGGGAGAAGAGAAGTTGTTGATTAATGTCGAAGTGTAGTTTCATGAAGACAGAGTTGGTATACTTGGGACTTGTCATTTCTGCTAAAGGATTGAAGATGGATCCGGAGAAAGTGAGAGAAATTGTTGAGTGGCCTACATCGGTAAACATTGGAGAAGTCAAATCATTCCATGGATTGGCTAGTTTCTACCGGAAGTTTATTAGAAGCTTTAGTAGCATTTGTAACCCTATGACAGAGACAATGAGAGGAGACAAGAAAGACTTTAAGAGGACATCCGGAGCACAAAGAAGTTTTGAAATGTTAAAGCAAAAGGTGACAAAACAACCAGTGTTAGCATTACCAGATTTTGACAAAGTATTTCAAGTTGATTGTGATGCAAGTGGAAATGCAATTGGAGCAGTATTGAGTCAAGAAGGAAGACCTATAGCTTATTTCAGTGAGAAGTTGAATGATGTCAGAAGAAGATATTCAGTTTATGTTCAAGAATTTTATGCCATAATTCAAGCCTTGAAGAAGTGGAGACATTAATTGTTTCCTAAGTAGTTTGTGTTGTATACATATCATCAAGCTTTGGAATATTTGAACAGTCAAGGAAAGCTGAACCAAAGACATATGAGGTGGGTTGAGTTCTTGCAGAGTTATACATTTGTGTTGAAGCATAGGAGTGGCAAGTTAAACAAAGTTGCAGATGCATTAAGTAGAAGAAGGAATTTGCTGACAGAAATGAGGATAGAAGTATTGGGATTTGAAGAGTTGACGCACATGTATGAAGAGGATGCAGATTTTGGTGAAGCATGGAGAGCATGTAAGGAACCAGTAGTGATAGACCGGAGCCAATGGTTGGACTATTTCATTCAAGAAGGTATGTTATTCAAGGGAAATCAGTTGTGTATACCAAGGAGTTCAATGAGGGAGAATTTGATCAAGGAGAAGCATAGTGGAGGTTTAGCAAGGCATTTTGGAGTGGATAAGACAGTAGCTTTAGTAAGTGAACATTATTTTTGGCCGCAGATATATAAGGATGTGAGGAAGTATGTTCAAAGTTGCAGGATTTGTCAAGTTGCAAAAGGAAGTAGTGAGAATACTGGATTGTATAAACCTTTGACAGTACTGGAGAGACCTTGGGAAAATATAAGCATGGATTTCATTTTGGGATTGCCAAGAGCACAGAGTAAGGAAACCCGGGGATGTGTCCCCCCCCCCCCAAAATGCCCCATCCTTGTCCCTGGGACGTCCCGGGTACCGAGGGACGGTAGGGGGATGGCAGGGGACTGTCCCCTTTTTTGCAAAATTTTCAAGAAACGTCCCCAAAACGGGGGGACGTTGTTGACCGGATGGGGGACGGCCAAGGGACTTCTAGGAGTCCCCTGGCCATCCTCAGGACAGTTAGCCATCCTAGAAGTCCCCTGGCCATCCCAAGATGGTCAACCGTCCCCCACATCAAAGCATAGTCAAAACAAAAAAAAAAACACATTTTCATAGCAAGGGAGTGTGAACTTAATTATGTCCACCCATGAAATAAATTGGTGCCATTTCTTGTTGTCTTGAAACTTTGGATAAGTGTAACTGATACAATTATTCAATATTGGTTTATGTACTAAGGTGCCTAGATGAATTCCAGTGAATAACCCAACACTCAGTGCTTGTTCTCAATGCTTATGTGCCTCATAAATAAGTCTCACAGGTCTTACTCTATTGTGAAGATGATACATAGCGGGCCCTGGGACATTTGATCATGCAAAACAATAACATGATAACTGTGCAAATTATTTGCCTAATGCAACTCACTATCATTCTCAGAAGGTTGCACTCCCTTGTTCCAGTTATCGATAAACAAAAAAATTATCATCAGAGTATCTGTTTTCTTAGTTCAAAATCAAGCTTTCCATTGAATAACTTCGAACTTATTCATTAAGATCAATTCATACCCAATAAACCATATCAACTTGAACACAAATGTTATATGTTAATGTTCTATAATGTATATTATGCATGCCTTATCCATGATATCTATTGAATATTTAAAATTTCCCTATATTTTTATATAGCCGTCCCCTGTCGTCCCTAAATTTGGCCTCAAAAATCGGAAACTTGGGCACTCGACCCGCCATCCCCTGCCGTCCCCATCCCGGAAACTTGGGGTAACCTTGGCACAGAGAGGTTACGATTCTATTATGGTAGTAGTAGACAGATTTTCTAAAATAGCACATTTCATTCCTTGTAAGAAGACTAACGATGTTGTGCACATTGCTAACTTATTTTTCAAGGAGATTGTGAGATTGCATGGATTACCTAAGAGCATAGTTTCAAACAGAGACATTAAATTCATTGGATACTTTTGGAGGACATTGTGGAAGAAGATGAAGACGGATTTGAAGTTCAGCTCAACATATCACCCACAGACAAATGGACAAATAGAAGTGATGAACAAAAGTTTGGGTAACTTGTTAAGATGTTTGGTTGGAGATAAGGCAAAAAGTTGCAACATAGTTTTACCACAAGCAGAATTTGCATACAATAATTTAGTTAACCGGAGTACAAGGAAGACACCATTTCATATTGTTACCGGAGTACATCCTAGAGGAGTTGCAGAATTAAGAGACATCAGTATGGAGAATAAAAGAAGTGCAGAAGCAAAAGAGTTTGCAAATTTCATGGAGACATTGCATAATCAGGCCCGGAAGCATTTGGAAGACATGAACAGTCAGTATAAGGAGAAGGCAAATGACGAAGACATAAAGAATTTGCTGTTGGAGATGAAGTGATGGTATATTTGAGGAAGGAAAGATTTCCAATTGGGACATACAATAAGTTGAAGATGGGGAAGTTTGGACCGTGTAAGATTCTAAGGAAGTTTGATTCTGGATATGCATATGAAGTAGAATTACCGGAGACATTGGGAATATCACCTATTTTCAACATTACAAACATATATGAGTTTCATGAAGGACAATCAAGTGGTAGTAGCGAGGAAGTAGATTTGAAAGAGCAGTTACCACATCAAGAACCAGAGGAGATTGGGGAAATTTTGGATACCAGAACCGGAAGGAGCACTAGGAACAAGCAACACAAAGAATATCTTGTGAAGTGGAAAGGCAAACTAGTGGAGGATTCATCATGGATTTCTCAAGCTGAGGTGGATCGTCTTGGTTTTCCTTTTAGCCCTAGAAAGTGAGGTACTCTCTTTTCTT
This sequence comes from Sequoia sempervirens, assembly GCA_007258455.2. Taxonomy (NCBI): domain Eukaryota; kingdom Viridiplantae; phylum Streptophyta; class Pinopsida; order Cupressales; family Cupressaceae; genus Sequoia; species Sequoia sempervirens. The sequence continues at coordinate 283,174,048 of VDFB02000008.1, read as the reverse complement.
CCAACCCCGGGTGTCTAATGCAAGAGCACCCCTGGTTGTAAAGCAATCCTATATCAACCAAAAAAAAACCAGTTATTTTCTTGCATTGCATCTAGTAGCAGTTTCAGTATTTTATTCTGCATTTTACTGCATCGTTGTTTCTCAACTCGCAAAGCAACATATAGCATCTACACATCGACATCTACCACATATCCAAATTTCACATCATTTGCATTTGTCTGCCAAAAGTTATCGCTCTTAGAACTTCACTGTGATTACCAGTCAGAGCATTTGGGGCCGACCTGGTCCAAATTTCTTAGTGTGGACATATTCCAGATCATGTAGAGCTTAATAGGACATCATACAAGCATCTTGGGTTCATTGGGACCTATCTTGGAGATTCGCAAGTTATTTCTTTTCTCGTGGATTATCTTTCCATCTTTTGAGGCCAACCTTCATATGTGTTCATTCATCGGGGCTGACGCAGACCTTTATTGGGGTTGGAGAAGCATATTTAAGATCATTGTAATTCATTATAGATCATCAGTTATTAGCTAGTTATTCATGATTAGATAGATTCAATACATTTTTGCAATAACCCTTCGGGGGCATGTAATAAGGCCTGATGACCAGTTGTAATGTTGAATGCCCTTACAACAGGCTTGTGAGCCCTAGAAATCCACCCATGAGGCCTATGTTGCATGTAAGATTGTTAATCCAATAAAGTTTCATGTCTTCCTATCAGTTTCTTGTGTTATTTCCGCTGTGTTGACTCTAAGTTGCACGGTTTGGGCTCTTCCTTCTAGAACCCCCCTACCGTGATTGCACCACACAAGATGCTTGCATACAAGGAGAGCAGCAGCATGGTGCAATGTAGACCCAAAGTAGTCAATGCAGATGGATGAGGATCAAGTTGCACAAGCAGATTTTGTTGTCCAATTGGAGGAGCTTCAGCTAGATGGGTCCAAAATTTCTAACAATGAGTATGCCATGGAGTGGATGATTAGTTCACTGAGACATTGGCCCATTGTACTTGCAAGTTGAAACTTAATGTAATCATGTTATTGAATATAATAATATATTTATGTTTAGGGTTTTCAATGCATTGTTAGTTCAATTGATTGTGTTTATAGTTTAACTTTACATAAAATAAATGAATTGCAATTTTTTTTACATTTTTTTAAATTAAATTTTCAAATATTATTATTATATTTACACTATCATCCCCCTGATGTCCTCCCACCATCCCCAAATATTGAACAAAAATTTGCCATCCCTAAAACCCATCCCCCCATTCTAAAACTCCATGGAGGAAATTAAAAAAGAATTAAGGGTAGTGTGAGTTCTCTGAACTTCTAAGCATACCGCAACAAATACATCAATTTTTATTTACTCTTCTCAATTCCTAAAAAGAATCTCCTAATCATTGCCCTGAGTGAATGCTTACGCCTCTAAGAGAATCCATAAAGAATGCTGATGGGAGGTGTCTTGAATATTTAAACTAGTCACAAATTAAGAAAAAAATTAAAAATCAAACATATCCAATAATATTATAATAAAATAATGCTCCATTCAAGGGTTAAGACTAAAAATTTATGGGATTGCAAATAAGAAAAGAAGTACTAAGGGAGACTATCATAAGAAGTGGAACCCCCTCGAATTGAATTTTGACGGTGCCTCTAGTGGTAATCCAAGTTTGGTTGGAGGAGGATTTGTTCTAAGGAATTCTAAAGGTAACTTGGTTTATCAAGGCTCTCTATTTTTGGGCATCAAAACTAATAATGAAGTGGTGTGGAAACTGAACTGTTACGTAGATGAAGTTACAGGGATAAAGGAGAAATTTGAAAAGCTTGGTTTTCAACATTGTAGGAGGAATTTGAATACTATAGTAGATGATCTAGCCAATGCAAGCATAGATCAAGAGCCAATTATGGCAATTTATAGTCATATTCCTAGCTTATGGAGGGATTTAGAGCATCATTTTTGTTATCAACCGCCTTGAGGCTTGCTCAGTATGGGTGTGTATAAGGGTGTGGTTTCAGCCTTACCATAGGAATTGACCTCAGTATTTATATTTTCTAAAGTCCCTATTGTTTGAGTTGGAGGCCATGATTTAGTGTTCCTTTTGACAACATAAGTTAATGAGAAAGATCTTAATGAGCATTAGATGTTTGGCATGTTTGGTAACAACATCAATGGTTTAGTGTTCATTTCATGGTATGTGGTATTAATGGATTGGCACTAAGGATGGCACTCTAACAGATGAAGGCATGTTACGGATGCTTGAGGTTTTAAATGGTGCTTAGTGGTCACACATGCCAAAGAGTTTCTAGAGGTGTTGTGAAGAGTGTGCTTGATTTTTGGTTGGAACTCATGGTGGTACATCTAGCTTATTGGGTTGTAGGAGGGTGTATTTGTGCTACAGTTTGGATGGCAAGCAAAAGAAGATATGGAAAGGAAAGGAGAAGATATCCCAAGGAAATTTATCTGAGATAAGGCTGAAGCCAATATTTGCTTACAAATCGACAGAAGTTCTAGGGTTCATGAAATTGGTGTTAAGGGAGATAGATATGGATGTAGGTAACAGGCCAAAATCTGCTATACAAGGCAACTTTATTGCCAACCTAGGTATGGTCATTTTTTATGCAAATTTACATTTATAGCTAGTAAGGCTTATATGGAAGTAGTCAAAGATAAAGAAGGGGTGGGGTTGTCCAAGCAATTGGCTATAAAATGCTTGGAAGGAACAATATCTGTGTCCCCAGCATAAAAGAAGACAAGCAAGTGGAAATAGAGGAAATGCATTTAGAGCTTGGAGTGTTGCATACTTATTGAAGCGATTTTGGTAAAGTGTTTAGTCTGGTTTGTATGTCACACTCAAATGGCAAAGTGGAGGTTGGAAGTGGCTATAGTACCCATTTTTTTGTGATGGCTCTATCCATAGGGGCCTGTCACTGTAAAAGTCTTTGTCATGGTATTCATTTCTCATCTTCACTAGGGGCTCTTCAAGGACAAAAGCCTCTAGGTGGTGCAAGAGAAGCAATAAATGTAGGAGCTGAAAATTAGCTCTATCCTAGGACCACCTGCAAAAACAATGAACCTTCCACAAGAGAGTATGCAAGAAATGAGCTTGCTTGATATTAAGATCTATCAAATATGATGATGAGGTATATTACAAAAGTGTACGGTAACCTTGCTTATATAGACAAGGTGTGATGAAGTACCAAACATTAAATGACCTAGGACTCTAATATTTAATACAAGCTAAAAAGATAAAATCTTATCTAAACAACTTAAATATGCCTAGGACCTAAGTGGACTTAACATGTAAATAGAACCCCACTAAGTAACTAGCTAGGAAAAGTACCTATCTACACCAACATTAGGTTTGGGTGGAGAAGGTGATTGATGTGATAGAGGAAGAATCAACAGGAAGAAAGCATTGAGAGGTGGTGTAAAGAAGGGTCCATATTAGGCAGATTAGTTTTCTTTTGTTTTGGTTTTTGGTTTGTATTTACTCTGATTATAGCTGGTCTTATCTATATGCTATGGAGCAACATTGTGTTGTGTTGTGATTTTTTTTGTGTTTTGCTTGCAACATATAGGCGTTGCAGTTTTGATGTCTTTATCCTCTTTTGGCATAGTAAGGTGGCATATCTTTTTGGATATACGTAATGAATTTTCATGGAAGGGGACACAATAGAACCCCTACCATATTACCTTAAATAGTCTTATAATAAAATAAGCCCAAGCTACATCAGAGAAGATGTGTTTGTCTCCACTGTGCTTTTGCACAGAAGCAGCCATCAGCAGTACAATTTTCTTTTGATTTTGTTTTTTGGATAAAAAAGACCTAATCAATTTAATGGATTTACTTAGTGAAAAGATCACACTTAAGTTGAAACATCTAAATAAAACACTTTCTCAATTTTAAGGATAAACAGTGCACTGCTCAGCCTGAATATGTTGAGATGTATGTTGGTACAGTCTAAGAATGACAGACCATGAGGAAATTGAGGGTAATGTGTGTTCTCCTAAGCATATGCCAACAGATCCATAAGATTTTCATTTTCCCTTTTCTTTTTCTACAAAGAATCTCCTAAGCATTCCCCTAAGTGAGTATCTGAGAACACTTCAAAACAAAATATAACATGAAAACAATATTAGGTTTACAAAATTTTCTAATTACTTTTAAGGCCATGTACATTCAGGCTAAAATGTTCAATGATATTTTAGTCTCAAAGAGTATATTATAAGAGAGATAGCCATAATGTTTTGTCATTTGACTTTCAAATGGGAGAGTTTTTTCAAGATTTAAAAGAAGTTCCTTGTAGAATACTAACAAACAAACGTCATACCTTATCACAATTTTGATGAATATTCATGGGACAAAAAGGGTAAGAAATTCACAAGCTTTAAAGCACAGTTCTAATATCTAGTCTTTTTATGGTCTATTAAGCATACATTCAAACTGGAAAATAAGCTAAGGAAAGCGATGTGCAACCTGTAAAATTGATTCAAAACATCCTCATCTTTGGGACCAGCACTTAATATAGTCGTCCATTCAGAATTTGTGAAGCATGAAGAAAAATTCTTTAAATACTCAAGAGCAGGCTGTCTTTCGTAAATTCCATGGCACATGATATCTAGACCCACAAGGCATAGAGGCTCAGATGCAATAGCTACATAATCCCCATGATGTGATGAATTGAAGTTGAAATTTGGAAAGTCACAATTCTCCAATTTATTTGCCTATAAAGTAGAAAGGATAGATATACTCATTAGCTTGGAGGTACACTATAATTAAGTAACCAGGTTAAACTTTAAAGGGCCTTCTCCTAAAAGGAGATGAAAAGAAAACAAATGTAAGAAACATCACTGAAGCAGAAGCAAAAGAAAAGAATATAGTATGAAATTCATCAAGAAAATGTATAATCAAAGAGTCCCAGTTGCATTTCAGAACTATTGTTTTAAAAGGATGACTGTTGTTGCCAATGAAGATGCAAACTTTATTTTCTTAAAAAAATGGCCATCCACAGAAGCATTCAGAACATCTAGAGTCTCATGTATGGTTGAACTTATCAACAATATCAAGCACTTACATATTATATAATTATTGGTCCTTTGATATTGCCTTGATAGAAGAGATGCAAGGACATCTTAGTCCAAAAGATTAAAATACTAACTATTACTTTGCTATGATGCTTGCAAGACCGTCTCAATCCAACAGGACAGATTTCAACTATACTTCAGAATAACCCCAATCCTCACCCAAAAGCTGCTTAAAATAAGGAAAAATGAAATCCTACTCAATTTGTCACTACATCTTCTAGAATTACGGTTCTTGACAAGAGATATCTTGAAAAGTCGCCTTGGCTCTTGAATGAAGCCGACCCTTGTGAAGAGTCGCCTTGCTTGTGAAGAGGCACCTTACTTTGTATATATGGAAGGAGATGCCCATTCATTTGATCATCGATTTTTATTCTCAAGAGACATTCACACTTCTCAAGGAGTTCGTGCATCTACAACAGATCATATTATTGCATAAAGCAGATCGACATTAAGGAGAGATCATATAATTGTGTATTTGCATTCTAAGTGAGGTGCGATTCTTTATTGCATCATATCGGCCTTGTGTGTGGCCAGATTGTAAGCAGATTTCTGCTCCTTTAAATTCAATATATAAGAGAGATATTTTGGCTGGGTTTTTCTCCCTCGAGAAGGAGGATTTTCCTAGGATAAATTCTGTGTTCTTTGTTCACTGTATTGAATTTTCTGTTAACTTGCATTTCTGATTAAAACAACATGGTATCAGAGCGAGTTCAGGGGAAATTCAATCAGAAGCAATTGCAGATTTAAGATCACTTCCAGGGGTGGAGGAATTTGATTTTATTTTTAAGCTTCAAGTGCTTTCAAGGAGTTTGATATTTGAAGCTTCAGCTGTGATAGAATATTGTTATAATATTGGAGCAACAAGACAATATAGAGATATTAGGAGGAATCGCGTCTGAAGGCAGCAAGTCGGGTTTAGATATCACTGTGAGAACAAATCTGGAAGTATATGACAGTGGTGTGGTTGTATATGGAGAATCACGAGCTGTTGTTGGTGCGAGTGGATGCGATGGTACTTTGGTTTCTTGACATTGTTCTGAAGATCTGTGCGAGCTGTAATGGAGTTATGTTTTGGTTCTTGCTGAAGACAGTGTGTAGGTTCTATGTTATCTCCTCTCATTCTTGTGTCGTATGGGATATGAGTTTAATGGAATGCTTAGGTCTGAAAAACAGTGTTCATTCTTCAAGTCATATGAGCTTCTGCGCATTGGTGTAAAGTTTGGAAATTACCTATGGTGTATACATTTGAGGCTTTAGAAATTTCAGGGAACTCTATCATTTACATTTAACAGCTGAGAAGAGACTGCAAGACAAGCACCTGACTACATCTATTGACCAACATAAAGAGATAAGTATTTTATGTTTGAATAATGATCATGAATTTTATAGTTAATAATAATTCATGCAATAACATTGGGAATAGTGAATCATGTATGCTTCTAGCATTGATATTCCTCTTCGGGATAGTTTTGAACTATTATTAATCTCCCTAAAATGCTTCCAGGACGGATCAAGGAGCAAAAGGATGATGAGAGATTGCATAAGGAATTCAAGGGAGGAAGAGCTTGCAGCATCCTGTGAGGAAGACACGCAGGCTGAAGAAATGAACAAACATGAAGACACAACTTGCTGCCATGGGACTGAGTTGGTGGCACATAACTGGAGACATTTCTTCGAAGAGGAGGAATTAACATTCAGAGGGAGTCTAACAATCTATCAAAGGCAACCTTGGACGAGGAGGTCAGAAGGTTGATACTTGGAGCTTCAAAGGAAGTCACATCATCATGACGATCTGTTGTTAATGTATATTTCTCTGTGACGGAGAAGTATGAGGTGAAAACCCTTGTTAGTGTATATTTCTCTGTGATGGAGAAGTATGAGGTGAAAGCCCTTGTAGTGTATATTTCTCTATGACAGAGAAGTGTGAGGTGAAAGCCCTTGTTCATCTCTGAGATGAGACATCACATTGAGAGACTCCATGATGAACCCTTTGTACTTGTGTTTTTCCACACATGGGAGTAGCCATGGTGGACGTCATGTTGAGAGGCTCCATGACGACACCACGTTGAGAGACTCCGTGATGGGCACTTGTACGTGTATTTCTTTCCGCACATGGGAGTAGCCATGGTGGACGTCATGTTGAGAGACTCCATGACAACGTCACGTTGAGAGACTCCGTGATGAACCTTTGAGCTTTCCACAAATGGGTGTAGCCATTGTGGGCGTCATATTGAGAGACTCCATGATGTGGATATCTGGAAGGATACCTCCCTAGCTAAGAGGGAGTGTTGATGTTTTAGCTACGGGAGATATCCTTCTCTCAAAATTGAAATAATAAATGATATATAAATATTATTTTAAAGGCCGACCCAAGATGAAAAGTCGCCTTGGTTCTTGAATGAGGCCGACCCTTGTGAAGAGTCACCTTGCTTGTGAAGAGGCACCTTACTTTGTATATATGGAAGGAGATGCTCATTCATTTGATCATCGATTTTTATTCTCAAGAGACATTCACACTTATCAAGGAGTTTGTGCATCTACAGCAGATCATATTATTGCATAAAGCAGATCGACATTAAGGAGAGATCATATAATTGTGTATTTGCATCTAAGTGAGGTGCGATTCTTTATTGCATATCGGCCTTGTGTATGGCCAGATTGTAAGCAGATTTCTGCTCCTTTAAATTCAATATATAAGAGATATTATCATATTTTGGCTGGGTTTTTCTCCCTCGAGAAAGAGGGTTTTCCCAGGATAAATTCTGTGTTCTTTGTTCACTGTGTTGAATTTTCTGTTAACTTGCATTTCTGATTAAAACAACAACACAAAGGATATAGGCATCTTGCCTTCTCGGGCAAAATCTCAAATGTTAGGCTTCCTGGTCTTCACAGAGTAAGGTGTTTTATGTGAGCCTTATGGTTGTCAATTGTAATCCATAACTCACTTGTTTGATTATGTAATATAAGATTCATTCATTTCAAAAAAAAAATGTCAAAGCAATTCAGATGTAAACTAACCATTTATAAAATAGACATGAGAAGTTCTTTGGCTAAAGCAAATGTCATTAAACATTACAAGCAATCACCTCTGCACTGAAAGCTCCCCATTGGAGAATCAAAAGATAAAACACAACAAAAATCATGCCATTCATCAATCTGGCAAACAAATTCACTGAAAATTCAAAAGTATTATTCTCTGTAACAGTTATTTGGAACTTCCCTGACATCTGACTACCATATAAAGTCATTTATTTTCATGTAAACACCAGTTTTAACTAATAATTTTCAACTTCAAGTTTCCTTGCTAAAAGATGTGATTTACCACTAATTTACCTACACTTGATACATGGATTGATCCCCATTGACAACAACAGGAGTATCTTACAGACTTAGTAAAAAATTCACTCAATCAGTTTAACTAGAAGCATATAGTGTCACAGTTACAACTATAAAAACAGAAAACACTAAAATATCCATTGTTTAGCATTGGAGAATATGCAAGAAATATGTTTGGGGTGCAACCATGAAAAGCAGATAGAGAAAACTAGCTTTGCATATCGTTACATGGTATCAAATGCAGCAGTTAATATATGATATAAACAAAGCAAAAAGATGATTAGTATGCTAATGTCATACCAGATATGGCTTGCCTTCCTCTGTGCGTCTTATGACTATTTCATCATAGGGAATGCCAAGGACTACATGTATAAGCATATACTGAAGCATCCGGCTGACCAGAGCTCGTTTCCTATCTTCAAGTTTTACAAATCTGACAATACCCACCATATGAGTAAGAAATGGAGTTACCTGGCCAAAACAAATTTTCTCCTACATCTTTGTAGTAGGTTCTTTTAATATCCTCAAATTATAAAAATTGCCTCAACCAACAGATAAGGAGATTCCCTATATGCTTTGTGTGTCAACCATTACAAACCCTATGTTCCAGACTTCATTTTTCCAATATTACAGCTTGTAGAGCATAATTCGAAAACTCAGACTCGGTAAAAACTCGGCAGACCCAAATTTGACTCGGACTTGATAGTAGAAAATTATGGTCAATGATTACAATAGAATCTTAAATGATGTGATCAAATTAAAGACTAATTTTATCATATCTATTCACTTAGCAATAAAACTACAAAAGAAAACATATTCAAACAATATCCACAAAGCACGTAAGACACGACATTTAAGTAGAGAAACACTATGAAGGAATGGTAAAACAAAGTCGTCCCTAATGCTACCAAGGCCATTCTCATGCCTTGCAGTAACATCGGTAACATGCTCTACAATACATTAGAGCACCTTCCAGATCATCTACCTAACTTGCATAATGAAATATCCCAGCCAATATATGTGCAAATTTTTCTGATTTTTGGCACACAAAATGATGCCCTAATTTTCTGATTTTTAATTTCTGCTCAAACCCTAGTTTTCTGATATAATTTTCTGAATATATTCATGCATGAACAGCAGTATTCATTCATCCAAACAATAGCCAAACTTACAGCAGATCATAAGCAATATGAAACCACATCATAGACTATCAAACATTCACCAATATGAGCCAAAATTCTGATATTTAAACATCCAGTTTGCTGCTACAACTCAGACTTAACCAATGATGCAATTACACAATGAAATGGGCTTCAAAATGCCCAGCAACATGAAAGAGTTCGCTGATATGAAGAAACCCCAATCTATGCAATGAAATTGACGTCCTACTCTAACCCTAGCTGGGCGAAATTGCTTCAGCTCACAACAATGCAACAAAATGCAATGATTTGATGAAAAACAACTCCAAAACCCTACCAAAAGGGGGTGCGCTGGCCTGCTGGTCTGCTGATAGGGTTTGCAACCCTTGAAAATCTGAAGAATACCTTCCAACTTGCCTAATTCGCCCCTTCAACTAGACGCCTAGTGCTGATGCAGAAATTTGAGTGTGAAACTAGCAAGAATCACCATTAAAGCCCATGTGAACCTCCGTCATGAAGTCCTCCATTGAAGAAGCTAGGTTTTCCTCCAACTTCTCCTATATTCATAAGGGTTTTCGTTCTTAGAATATTTGCCAAAGTGCAGATCAGAAAAGCGGAGATAATGAGATGATCCCAAATGCCTCCAATTCACCTTGTATCAATACCAAACCTCCTTTATAACCCCTCAACTGGCCGACCCAGCTTTGGGTGCCAACTAGTATTTTAAATTGCTTTTATTTTATTTTTTTATTCTTCAAAATTGGGTGCCAATATTCTTTTGACCTTTATTTTATTTATTTTTTATTATTTTCTTTCTCCTTATTTCTCCAAAAGGCCGCCAAAGCCCAATTAAATATAAAATATATATTTTGGCACAAAATATTCAAAAATTAAATATTATTTCTCCTCCTTTTGGGCACCAAGACTCAAAAATAATTTTTATTGTTGGCTTTGAGAAGGGACATTACAACCCTCCCTTCCCAAAATTGCTTGTCCTCAATTTTGCTTAATTTTTCTTGTTGGCTTTGAGAAGGGACATTACAACCCTCCCTTCCCGAAATTGCTTGTCCTCAAGCAATGACAAGCTTACCACCACCTAGATCCCATATCATCATACTACCATATGTATCAAAATTGAGGAGATTGATGTACTTCCAAGGATTTATCAACACCCACCAACTCTCCCACTTCGAAGGTTTCCACGTGAATGTGCAAGATGCCTCTTATAGGTGAATGGAAGAACATATCAGCCCCTCCTATGTTGAAAGAAAGGTGTTTTTATGCTGGTCTTTCTTATAGGGAGGTTTTGTGTGTGCATCCCTCGTTTTGTCTTTTGCAGCTGTGTCCTTTAGTTTTAGGGCTTATCAATTGCATCTTCAAGGAAGGTAGGGTTTAAAGCACTTACCAATTCTCGGATTGAATCCTTTAACCCTTCTACAAAAAGGTAGGTAAGCCGATCCTCGTCAAACCCTAGAACCCTAACTAAGATCCTTTGTAATTTCACTATGTAATCCTCGACTGATCCATGTTGCTTAAGTTGAGTTAATTCTTTAAAGTCCTTTTGTGGATGCTTTCTGTCAAATCGTTTTATAAGTTTTTGTGTGAATTCATCATAGGATGTTACATTTTGGTGCCCTTGTTTGTGGACACCATGATGCCACCACTCGTGGGCCAAACCCTCTAGATGTAGGATAGCAAATTGTACAGCATCTCGTTCCATCATGGGGCTAAGGTACAAATAGGTGTTTAATTTTTGAATCCAAGAATGTGTTGTGACTTTTCCCAACCCATCAAAATTGGGTAGGGTTAGTTTATTTACTTTTTGCCTTAAGTTCTTACTAGTCTGTCTCCTACGATTTTTTGTTACCTCTTGTTTCTCGGCTTCACAAAAGTCCCTAAATGGGATATGTCTCCTAACCTTAGGGTCCAAATTTGTGTGAGCTGTAGCAATTTCCTCAGTGTTAGAGGGGGTTGATTATTTTCTTCTTCCTCCATCAATGTTCCCTCCCTAGGTAGGAACGAGGGTCTTAGTAACTTAAAGGCGTAAGACATGTCGGTATTTTCTGAATGATTAGAGTTTATATCTTTTCCATTTGTATGGTCGGATCTACAAGTATTACCCATGTTTTGTATGGCTTGGAGAAGGACTTGGGTTGTTCTTTCATTTTGTTCTATCAATGCTTTAGTTGTCATTTCCATGAATGATCTAAATTCATTTTCCATTGGCTCACCCATGTTATTGTTTGGAGTGGGGTAAAGGGTTTGTTACAAGTTTCCTCTTTTCCCTTTACAAAGCTCTTTGAGCCCTTTGATTTAGTTGCATATATTGTTCCTAACCCTCAGGATGACATGAATGTTGCTCTAATACCAATTGTAATGTTCCCTTTTTGGATATACTTAGATTTTGCCCTAAAATCACAATTTTAATGTAGTTATGGTTATAACTTACCAATTAAATGCTTTAAGCAAGATGAATCTTGGTTTAGGTCCTGCAATCATGTTAGACAATATTGGAAAAATAATTCATATGATCAAAGCATATATAATGAATGTCTTATCTATTTGAACCATGTAAAACTACTTAACTATTTCAAAACTATCTACATAATATCCATAATGCATAGTGGAAGTCTAATCATAATAGGATTTGGATGAGGAACATGACAAGTCCGCTCGAAGCTATTCATGCTAAGCCCAAGAGCGGATCTACCATCCCACTTAGCCCCAAGTGGCAAACACACAGTCATCCAACATGGGGTGGCGTACTTAGTGGGTAAACTTGTATCTGCTTTCCCTATCCATCCAGCCTTATCCATCCTTCTTATGATTGAAACTCCTTGAATCCACCTTAACAACCAATCGTAGTTTGGCTTGATAAGAAAGCCTTGAAAAGGGTGCCTGTAAACTACTCAATCCATCTAAGCCCAAGAGCGCACAGCGTACAAACTAAGACAACTCGCTCCTTGGCCCCAAACGGCAGGAACATCTAAACTAAGACAATTCTACCCCTGGGGTGGCCTACTTAACATGGGAGAACCCATAAACTGCATCTCCCTAACTTGCTTCCTTCAACCTTACGTTTGATTGATTATAGGATAAAGACATGCATATATATATATATATAATCTATTCATTTTAAAGGAATATAATCTATTCATTTTATTGATCGATTACAGCAATAACTATGGCTTATGCATGTGAGAGAATATAATATTTGTTAGATTCGTTATCAAAACTTATTCATATAAAAACTACTGCACACTATCTCTATAATTCATACCAGATTGCATTTACTGTGTTAAATTTCTGTATGTCTGCAATTTTAATATTAAATCTGATCCTTCTAATATTCTGCAATATTTGTTGCTTTGAATAGTAAATGTATTTCTGAAGATGATCGATGATTTAATATTCAGAAGATATTACTGTTGCTGATGATCCCCCTTTGCCTTGGAAATGTGTCCTCTTATATCCCCACGATAGGGGAAAAGACATGTCTGTTCATTATGTTTTCCCCTTGGGAAGAGTCATGTCCCACTTCAGATTTGGTCGTTGCCCTTCATAACCAGCCGATGCTCTTTGGTGTTGTTTTGATAAGGCACGTGCCCCTTTATAGGAATCGCTGCTGTTTAGAAAAGTATAGGAATAATTAATAATATTTGCTCTCCTAAAATCGCCGACCAGTTTCCTTGGAATGGCGATCTATATAAATTTTATTTTATTGTTCTTCCTTTTCTTTTTACGGTGGGGGCATGACATGTTGCTGAGATTTTTTAGGAGTGTTTTAAAGTTATGGTCCCACAAATTTTGTAGTGCAACTTAAGCTTAAAATTTTTAGCTCCAAAATTTATGAAAGCTGGCAGTCATATAAATTTTATTATTTTGCATATTCAATTCAACTAAGCATATAAATATAAGATGATAAAAAAATGATATAAAGTATGCTCAAATATTTTGTGTGGGAGTTCAACTCAATGCTCAAATACCCACTATTCAAAATGCAAAGAACTTCAACTAAATCGCTGCAAACTCTGATGCTTAGGTTTTCTTATGTTCAGACTTTCAAAATATACAAGAAAAACCTCCAAAGAAACCTATATTCAATAAGTTCTATGGAATAACAGTGAGGAAAATATAAATCAATAAAATAAATTTTATTATTGAAATATATAGATGATAATTTAAAGTATCTATGATGTTGTTGTTCTTTGGTTTGTGCATTGCTCTTTGATCGATTTGCAAACAAAGAGATTAAAAAATATAAAGATAGATAATTTTCCTTCCAAAAACATTCCTAGTTTAATTGGCAAGAATCTAAATACTCTATATGATTGACAAGCGGCAAAAAAAATTCCTAAGCTGGTGGACAAAATTTATAGCCCCACCCCAAATGCACCAACTCAAAATCTACAAGTAGTAGTTCCTATTTATCAAAAAACGATTCTAATTAATCCTGTAACATATTTTATTTTACCACATGAGACCCCTACTCGATAAAAATAGTTCCTGAAACCCTACATGGACCCCACCCTAATGCAAGATTCCTAAGTAAATATTATGGTGGCCAAAATACAACCGCATAAGACACAAAAAAAACAATAGCGAGCCACAAAAATCATGGGCAGCAGAGAGGGGCGGAGATGATACAAAAAAAAAAAGCACGGAGGTGAAACGTTTGAACAAAGCTAGCACAAGGAAATAGGAAAACAAAACAAAGAGAAAAAATGTTTGAAATCTTTACACCTCTCTTCTGCCTCTGCAAACGTATACAAAATTCTCTGCTATGCCTCTACTGCAACTTAAATTTTTAATGTCAAATCATTATATTTATTAAAAAAATTATGATTAATTGACATTTTAGAGTTAGGTTTTCTCGGATACAACACAGATGATGATGGCGTCGTATCCACGTCTACAAGCACAACGAAATGTTAGGGTTTTTTGGTACGACCAGCTATGGTACCCATGTCGTATATGTGCCAAACCGCATCTGTTCTCATACTTAGTATGTCGGTATGCATCTGGGGTTCTACCTTGGCATATCCTACATTTGTGAGTAAAACTAACTACAATATCAAATTAAACACATGCTTCTCATTTTCTCACAAATATAAGAAACAAAAGGCATCCCATTCAGGATTAACATGATCAAACATGTTAGTACTATTTTTTTGGTGTTTCCACAATACATTATTATGTATTGTTATTTTTTGGGAATCAATTATGTTAATATCCTTCACAGTCCATTTTACATGAGAAGTGATTCAAAAGAAGCCAGCTATAATCAGGATTAATAGTTTACTGAGTACACATTACATTTAGGTGCTGCTTACAAAAGTGAAGCACCAAAGCTTCTTGGGAGGTCACTCATTCTAATGCTTAATTCAACTCCAATGTAATTAACCATGAAGTTTCTCCCAAAATCTAGCCCATTTATTTTGCTGTATAATTTGCAAAATCTTCAACAATTATTTTGCCTTTTAAACATTCATTGTGGAGCTGTCTACCCCTTCACTTTTAAACATTTGGTACTTCTGCAGTGCATCATTTATGTAATTTCATTTTTAAGGAATCAACTATGGCACTACTGAATCAATCTTCACAACTCATATTTATTTGGTGTTCACACAAACCCATCTCTCATGAACATGAATAGTCCACTTCACATTCACTATGTATAGGTGATGCTTAATATGGTGAAGCACCAACATTTTTGCAGGACTTATCCCAATACTACTATGAGTCAGGCATGCTTAAACATTTGTTGTTTCCATACTGCATCACTTATGTAATATTATTTTTCAAGAATTTAATTATGTCAATACTAAGTCAACCTGCACAACACATATGTCATGAGTAGTGTTCATAAGAAACATCCTTTTATGAGCATGAATTATTAACTTGCAATCGGTGCAAGTGCTGCTCACAAGGGAAAAGCACCGGTACTTTTCAAGAGATTGCACATCCGAATACTAGTCTGAGTCAAGCATACTTGACCATAGAGTTTTCCTCACAATTCGATTTGCCTATCTTTTTACCCCAGTTGTAAAACCTTAAGTGACTATTGTACTAGATAAATCGTTCTTTTTAGATATTCTTGTTTGTACCTTATGAATCATTCTTTACAAATTGTACAAAATGAATCATTTATTTTAGATGTTCCTAACTCTTTCATTTTTTAACATTTAGTATTTTCAGCGTACCATTAGGTAATATCATTTTTTGGGAATAAACTGCATTAATGTTGATACAATCTTCACAATCCATATTGGTTCACAAGAACTTAACCATATTTATGATTGCAAAGTTGATATTAATTAGCAAAAGAAAGCAAATATAGCAGCTGGTAGCCCATAACCAACTGCTGATCTTATTCAGTAGTCTAGGCACAAAGTAGTGACTGCACCAACACAACTAATTGGAACCCACCACATAGCTTGCGGAGATATGCAAGGTACAACTACCAACCACTTGCCAAATACGTACCCAGCCAAAAATGTGGAATTCTTCCTACCAAACAGGAACAAAGAAAAGAACCTTGAGCTTTGTTTCAATGAAATACCTCTCCACAAGGTCAGATTTGCAGAATTCGGAATTTACTTGCAACCATGAGAAAAAGCATTGCCAATACAACAAAATGGACAAAATCACAACCAACCCACATTTCAATTGTTTTAAAAGTGTCAAAATTGAATCTAATATTTCTGTCAATAAACACAAAATTCACTTGTATGATCCATTTCAAATTTTCAAGTGGCTGCATTGGTATACAGCCACTTTCCACTATTAGGAGGCATTGTTAAATGACTTTGCGTCATCATCAACCTTATTTTATCCCATGGCTTGTAAATTCTTTCAATCCTCAAAATAATAGCACAACCCATCATATCGTTCTGCAAAAAGCGTCATATGAGATCCACAAGTGAGAAACTCTGTCGTAAGTCAAGGGCGGTTACCACGACAAGATTTAAGTTTCTAGGTCCTCATTGTGCTGCCTGCTGAATCCATCTGAAAGATCTCTAACGTAAGATGAACTTCGATTGGTTAAGGTGCCCTCTAATCCCAATCCAAGCTGAAAAAAGATTGGAGCAAAGCTATTCCATCTTGGCTTAAAGTCTTAAACATTAAGACATTGACAAAGATATCCAACTTGGCAATATCTACAACAATAATGACCATTGCTGTTCATAGGGTTAGCATGTAATGACAATGAAGAGCACTCATAAGAGGGTGACCCGGGTTCAAACCACCCCACTATTGTAAGGCAGCACCCAAGTTAATAGAACAAGTTTACAAGTCTTGAGAATGTCGCTCGGGCTTACCCTACATTAGAATGGGATCCAAGTTTACCGTAACCTCCCAAGAGTTATCAAGACGCAGAAAAGCTAATGCTTGTCCATAATCTCACTGAAGATTTTTATTAAGAAACAAAAGGCACTAAGATCACCACCCATTTCCTAGGAGTTTAGAGAAGGCAAAAAGATATAACTAAGACCCCATAAACCCTAATTAAAAAGTCAAATTAGCTTCCAACCTGAAAATTTTAAAAATAGCCTTTGCCCTTAACAGGAAAAGCATAGTTACCAGGAGATGCAGGGGTACTGATAATGGTAAGGGGATGGGGACGTTGATCAAATTAGGATACACAAGTAAATGAATAAGGAGACAGTTATATTATATATTTATATAGATATGGGGATGGGTATACAGTCCACATTCCTATAGAGTTTCCTGGAAATTATGCAAAAAACAATCAATATTAATATTGAAAAATCTAAAACAATTTTTCATGGCTTCCATGGCCAGACCGAAAGATGGACAACACCTTTACACGTATTGGAGGATAAAACACATAAAATATGCGACTCTAATGATATCAAAGATGAATACAAAATCTAATAATGTAAAAGATGAAAATCTTATCATCCGGTCCAACTCCAAAGATAGTGTGCCTTTAAAGTCTTAAACAAGCTTTTTATCTCATGAAGATCAGATAAGCATTGAAAACCTAATTTCAAACTTCTTCAACAACATAGATATTAGGATAAAGATAATAAAGTACCGCTATGAGAGATCTCATGGTACACAGTGACTCTCAATGGATGGTAATTATTATCATCATTTATTCAAAATTTATTTGAAAACATTTTTTTTAAATATTATGTGATATTATGAACAATAGGTGTAATTGGATTGATAAGTTAAAGTTTAATACTGACCTAGGTTATAAGGAAGATCTCATACACCAAATTGGTGTCTCGTTAAAGGGTGAGCTTAAAAACTACATTTGCCTTTATATTTTTATAAAATTCACCATATTCTTTGATATTGCAAAATAAAATAGATTGGTCACTAAAAGGGTGACAACCTGAATCTGCAGCAGGTCAATTTTCAAGAAAATAATTGCCCAAAAATCGAATTCCAAAAATTTTAGAATTTAAACTTACCAATTTTCTTTTGTCATTTTTTTTCTTAACCTTGCAAACTTTCTCCATTTCAACGTTAAGTAGACATCCCTATAACATTTTTTCTGTTTTGGCATCAATTTCTGTAAACAAAAATTCTGAGTTATCGAAGTAATTTTTTTGTTTTGCCAGGATTCGAATATCAGGGTTGATTTCTTTATCTGTTATTAACTGTTCTATTCGGTGGCACTAGGGTACAAAACAACTGGGGTCAATTACGAACTAGGGTTGGTATTAAAAGCATGAGCAATAAAGCTTTTACTAGATTAAACGTATGGATAAATTATAATGCGCACCCTGTAATGGCAGAATGCTCGTGTGCAGGCAGAAGGGATATGCAAAAATTGAATTCTGTGTTGGAAGGATTCCATGCTGATATATTTACAGCCCATCTCTGAACCGCTTGCTCCATTCTCTGCGCACGCTGTTTCTTTAATAATATGTGTTGGTAATGGTAAAACCCAGGATGGTTCTGGTTTTGGGCGACCGCTATTATAATACTATACAAATTTTAATATTTGAACATAATTAATAAAAAAGTAAAGAAGGTCAATTTATTATTTAGGGAAACAAGACAAACAAAAGAAGCTGAAACCTTTCTAAAGCTTGAGATTTTAATAATTAATTGATTTAATATTACATAATGATAAATAGTTGTAGTATAATATTTATTAATTTATAATAGTAGGTATTAGATAGTTAATAGCTACATATTAATAGTCTTATAGCAATGATTTAAGAGATTAAAAGAATGACTTTTATTTATTGATATGAATAATTATTAGTCTCAAGGCAGGGAATTAATGTTATCGCTTCAAACTTGCATATTAAAATTGTGCTTGGGGAATGGCGCGAGAAAAATAAATATATGGTTTTGGTGATGTTTGGGGGAATATTTAGGAAAAGTGATTTTTTTTTTCCTTCTTGCAATTTTGTGATTGGCGGGTGTAATTTTCCTCATGGTTTTGGCATTTTCTAAATTTTTTTAATAATAATAATTATTGTAGGGAGCTTTACTATTGGAAATATTTCATGAGTTTGTTTATATAGTCCTGTCTTGCGATGGACTCTTGGTGGGGACGTGTGGCGTCTTCAGCAATACATTTGCATTTACTATTTGTGTCTTCTCATTTATTGTGAGGAGACTGAAGTGCAACTATCATTAATGGGGTATGGTGTGAAGGTTTAAGTCTGTCGAGCACACTGTCATTCGCGTTGTTTGTTCATTTGCTCAAGTTGTTTGATGAGGCTAAAGTTTGTGTCTATTGAGAGGGTTTTCATCTACTGTACTGGAAGCGAGGAAGGTGGCCTTTGTAACTTACTCTATCTTTTACGCTTTGATTTTTTTCATTTGTGTGCTGGTTTGCTGGGATTGGAAGTGAGAAAGGTGGCCTTTGTAAGTTCCTATATCTTTTACAGTGTCATTTTATTATTTTTTGTATCTTTACATTTTATGGTTAATTTTTACTATGTCGAGTCATGCATTGCAAGTGCGTTTGAATTTATTAATTGTTGGCTATTCTTTATGGTTAATTTTGTTGGGCAAAGTATTATTTCTGTTGTTTTCACATTTGCACAAGTTGTTTCTATGAGTGTAAATATGGGTTAGTCTTTCTTGTTCGATCCTTTGCAATCATGGACTGCTTTTATGAGTTGTTGGTTGTTATTGAGTTAGATACTTAACACCGTAATTCATTGATGTGTATTTTTCTACTGCCCATGATTAAGAATGGAAGTAGCTAGTTGCATTTCAATTTACTAGGTCAAGATGAGAATTGTTCGTATTTGAAGTATTTCTTGCGCTTGAAGTTTAAATTATGTCTAGCGAAGTGTTATTTGCGTTGTTTTCTCATTTGCTCAGGTTGTTTTTCTGAGTGTATTTATGGGTTAGTGTTTCTTGTTTAGTGAAGGAGCTAGCAAGATAGTGTGTTTTTCATGGTTAAGAATGGAAGTAATATTTCGTGGGCAGGCATGCATTGCAACTACACTTGAATTTATTTAACGAAAATTAAAATTACGACTATGTAATTGGAAGATGTTGTTGTTGGAGAATTTTTTTTCCTTCTTGCAATTTTGTGATTGGTGGGTGTAGTTTTCCTCGTGGTTTTGGCATTTTCTAATTTTTTTAATAATAATAATTCTTCTAGGGAGCTTTGCTATTGGAAATATTTCATGAGTTTGTTTGTATATTCGTGTCTCGTGATGGACTCTTGGTGGGGACGTGTGGCATCTTGAGCAGTACATTTGCATTTACTATTTGCGTCTTCTCATTTATTGTGAGGAGACTGAAGTGCAACCGTCAATAGTGGGGTATGGTGTGAAGGTTTAAGTCTATTGAGCAAACTGTTATTCACGTTGTTTATTCATTTGCTCAGGTTGTTTGATGAGGCTGAAGTTTGTGTTTGTTGGGAGGGTTTTCATCTACTATGCTGGAAGCGAGGAAGGTGGCCTTTGTAAGTTACTTTATCTTTTACACTTTGATTTTTTTCGTTTGTGTGTTGGTTTGCTCAGATTGGAAGCGAGAAAGGTGGCCTTTGTAAGTCCCTATATCTTTTACACTATTGTTTTATTATTTTTGTATCTTTGCATTTTATGGTTAATTTCCACTGTGAGCAATCATGCATTACAAGTGTGTTTGAATTTATTAACTGTTGGCTATTCTTTATGGTTAATTCTATTGGGCAAAGTATTTTTTGTGTTCTTTGCCCATTTGCACAAGTTGTTTTTGTGAGTGCAAATATGGGTTAGTCTTTCTTGTTCGGTCCTTTGCAATCGTGGACTGCTTTTGTGGGTTGTTGGTTGTTGTCGAGTTAGATACTTAACACCATAACTCGTTGATATGGATTTCTCTGTTGCCCATGATTAAGAATGGAAGTAGCTAGTTGCTTTCAATCTGCTAGGTCAAAATGAGAATTGTTCATATTTCAAGTATTTATTGTGCTTGATGTTTAAATTTTGTCTAGCGAAGTGTTATTTGCGTTGTCTTCTCATTTGCTCAGGTTGTTTGTTCAAGTGTATTTATGGCTTAGTGTTTCTTGTTCAGTGAAGGAGCTAGCAGGATAGTGTGATTTTCATGATTAAGAATGAAAATAATATTTACTAGGCAGGCATGCATTGCAACTGCACTTGAATTTATTTAACGAAAAATGAAAATTACGCCTAGGTAATTGGAAGATGTTGTTGTTTACATTTCCTACATGCATGCATTGCATTGCAATTGCACTTGAATTTATTAAATAGCGATGAATATTAGGTCCAGGTAATTGGAAAATATTTGGGTATAAAATCATTAAATCTGTGTGTGTTGAAACAAGGCTTTAGTAACTTGGTATGCCTTTTACGGTGTCGTTTTATAGTGGTTTGCATGTCTGGATTAGATGGGTTAATGTGTACTATTTGTAGTTCTTTGTATTTTTTGTGTTGATATCTATTCTTCACTATTGTTGATTACTTGTATGGGTTAGTGTCTGTTGTTGACTTAAATACTTAATAGCGTAATTTGTCAATGTCGATTTGTTCGCTACCCATGATTAAGAATGGATATACCTAGCTAGACGTGTTTGTAAGTTCCTGTGTCTTTTACAGTGTCCTTTTTATAGTTTTTTGCATCTATGTGTCTTATAGGTTAATGCCTGATGTTTGGATGAATGCATTGCAACTACACTTGTGTTTGTTAAATGACAATGAATATTAGGTCTAAGTAATTGGAAAATGTGTGGGTGTAAAATCATTAAATATATTGTTGTTGAAAGGGTTTATGTCTATTTTCATAACTGAAGGCAGGTTGAAAACTTCTGTGCGATCTAGGTAATAGAGTATGCAAGTTTATTTCTTCTTGTAGAATAATGGCAAATTATATAATATTATTTTTACGTAATTGCCTTTGCTACAATCGTTTGCTAAATATTAACGAGGTTGTTTAGGTTGGTATAATTATGTTTCATGCATATTTTGTTCTGTATGCTGTCAATTTAACCTAATTTTTCTTTTGATGTTTTTGTAATTAAATTTGTATTTCGTAATTTAAGTTGAAGGAGCCTGATTTTCATTTGTTGTAAATAGATTAAAGTGTGCTTGCCATTAATGAATTATGGTGTTGAGTTTAGACTATCTCAAGTAAAGGAGTTTGAGAATGGAAGTAATTGTTCCTGTGTGCCCTACAATAATTATTATTAATACAAAAATTTTGAAAATACCAAAAACCATGAGGAAAATTACACCCACCAATCACAAAATTGAAAGAAGGAAAAAAAAAATTGCTTTTCCTAAATATTCCCCAGAACATCACCAAAACCATATATTTATTTTTCCGACGCCATTCCCCAAGCACAATTTTAATATGCAAGATTGAGGCGATAACATTAGTTCCCCATGCTGGAAAAGGAAAAAGCTAATGAGGAGATTGCAATAACATGTGAATAAAATATGTATATATATGGTGCCAGTATCCAAGTGCAGTATGCTCAAAGACTTCACAATATTGGAGAAAAATATAACACAATCATGTACGAACACATGGGAACACATGAAACAAGGTTGGAAAAACAAAAATATATATATGTGTATATATTTGTAAATGTCCATATCTATATGTGTGTATGCATATATATGTATGTTCGTATGCATATATATGTGTGTGTGTGTATACATACATAAATATACACACACACACACACATGTATATACATATATGTATATATATATGTGTATATATATATATGTATGTATGTATGAATGTATGTATATATATGTATGTATATATATATATATATATATTTGTATATGTCCATATGTATATGTGTGTATGCATATATATATGTATGTTCATATGCATTTATATATGTATGTGCATGTATCATCGCCATTTTATGTTTCATTTTTGTCCCTCTCATGGTTTTGTCATTGGTTGCTGGTACTTTCCTCATGGCTTTCTCATTTTCTAATATGCAAGCTCTCATTTACTGTTTATGGACTAAAGTGCAGCTATGATTAGTGGGTTATGGTGTGATGTTTGAAACCTATCGAGCAAAGTATTATTTTTGTTGTTTTTTCATTTGCTTAGATCGATGCCAGATCAACTATATCTTCAATAGATAGACATTCTCCAATTTTTGTGACAGATATGTTCTAATTGCTTCGACCTAATTTCCATTGCTATTTAATAAATTCAAGTACAATTGCAGAGCGATGCACGTGTTCACAAAATGCAAATAGCAACAAACGATAAACATTGACCCATAAAATACAAACGTGTAAAAAACTACAGAACGACACGTACATATATATGCATATGTAAATATGTATATATTAAGATATGTATGCATACATGTATATACGTGCTTATATGTATGTGCATATGCATATATATAACTCTACACACATACACTTACATATGTGTATGCAGTAACATGTGTGTGTGTGTATATATATATATATATGTATATATATTTATATACACGTATATTTCCATATGTATGTATGTTGATATAGATAAATGTGTATTAAAAAGCTATGTATACATATATGTATATATATGTATTTACATGTGTGTGCATATATATATACAAGTATACCTATATGCATTTATATATACACTTATATATACATATCTATATACGAGTGCATATACATACACACACACACACATATATATATATGCATGCACATATATATACATATATGCATGCATATATATATACATATACATACATATATACATATACATATACATACACACACATATATATATATATTCATAATATTGTTTGTATTACATTCCAAAAAAGGGAATTCCAGTAAAAAAGTTTCAAGCACAAAGGGTGAAAATGAGTATGCAGATGCACTCCACCACCTCCTGGAGACACTCAACCTGTGCAGGGAAGAAGAGGTTCTCGTTAAATTCTACAAAATGGGCAAATGTCTCCAACATATTCCGCTCCAGCCCAACATTGAGTAAAGTAATTGCCTGCTTTGCTTCCTCATTCCTCAGAGTAGCAGCGATGCAAATGATGTCTCTTATTAGTCCAACGCGTAGATACTCAGTAAGTTTTCCTAGTTAAACTTCAACACATGCCAAATATGCTAGCCTCACAAGACGTTTGATAGCTATGGCTCCCCACTCCAACTTCCTATAAGTGCGAATGGTGTTCTAGAGGAAGTGCTTCAGAAATGCAGAATTATTCACATGCACTTGGGCTAGGAATTTTTTTTTTATGATCTTCATGATCACACCCTGTTTTATATCATTGTGAATCAAGAAGACCTCCCTAAGCCGGTCTGCAACCATCTGCTTCACCGTACTACATTCCACATTGTTGATTGAGAGGAATTCACTCTTGTTCTCAGAAGCAACATTGCTTACAGTGCTTGACATGTTAGAAATAACAATTGTCATTGTGAAGAACAGGAATACCTCTGCCTAATTTAAAGATTGGAGGGATAAGTTCAAGTAATTTGCTCAAAGGTGATTAATGATGCAAGGACATTCAAGTTGCCTCAAATTAAATAAAACTCAATAGTGATGTGATATATTTTTAGCAAAGTGCGCTTTGGCGTCAGAGAAATCCTTTGTATTTAAACCATCTACACAAATATGTTCCTTAGTTGGCATGTCATTAATTATCGAATTGAGAAATTATAGGCTATCCACACGATATGGAGGAAACAAAGCTTATTTGCAAATACTGGTGATTCATTCCCTTGTCCTAATCAATTGAAAGATGTGATATAATTATAAGCATCCTCAAAATAGCCATAAATTCTTATGTGTCTCCGTCAAATAGAGATCAACTAATCTCCCACAAAATGCTCATTCAGTGAATTGGCGGTTACAATTTGCCCAAGATTCAGTTTTCAAGAAGTTGTTGACCATTATGATGTAAATTTTTTAAATATGATTTGGTTGGACATTATAAGTGTCAGAAATTTTGACCCCCCTTGCACTTTGACGCATGAGTGAGAATTGATTGGAATAAAGGATTGGGTTTTGCAATTTTGATAATTTTCTGAAGATGTTTGTTGTCTTTGAGCAATAGATTTGAATGAAGTACTTAACATTTATGAGTGAGTCTTTGAGCTTTGATAAGAGTTAGGATATTTCTTCTCTTTGTAGATGCAGTATTCATTGATGTTTCATTGATGTATCTTCAATGGATGTTAAGATTGCATTGTGTCGAGTCAATTATTTGTTGCTAATAATCTGATCTTTGAGTTGTGATATTGGTAGCATATTTATCTTTTCAGTTCAATTAATGTTCTAAGTTGATTTTCATCGCATTTGTAGCATGGCTATGGGAAAGTGTTAGTTTACCTTTTCTAGTTAAAAGTGTACGTATTATCTTTATATTCAAAAAATCTATAAAAAATCATATCTTACAAGGGAGTTGTATCTCTTAATATTTATAGGAAGATCACCAATGAAATGGTGATCTTTCCAAATTTTGGTTATCAATTAGTCTTTCTTCTAGGAATCATAAAGTCAATTTAAATCAATCTTAAAAAAAGATAAATCTGTCAACCAACGGATTTTTGGCGACTCTAAGATTGGGGACATTGAAAGAGATAGCTAAATCAGATCCCTTGATATGAATAAAAATGGTTTTACCTTGACATGAAAATGTTTTTCCTATGTTATAGATGAACCTAAACTAGGTCACTATTGAACAGGAAGACATTATTTCTCAATTAAATACTCTAGCTTGGAGATATAAAAGGAGTGTCACAGAGTATATGTGAATAATTTTTTTCCTTGAAGAAGAGGAAGAGCTAGCACAACGACTAGTTAGAAGAGTGTTCGAAAGGTGCCCAAGAATAGAGATTGTGTGGGACTCTCTCCCTCAACATAACCCAAGTTAGAATCGAAGCCCTCCTCTAGACCGAAACACACCAAGGAATTAATTCAGTTTAGAAGTAAGAAATAAATTACCTCTACTCAGGTGGAGATTGGAGAATCTGTATTTTAAGTTCTCTATATTTCTATAACACTCTTTTAGTACACGGGATGGCTCTAGCCTCACCACAACCATGGGTGGTTCATTTTGGGCCCACAACCATGGGTGGTTCATTTTGGGCCCACAACCATGGGTGGTTCATTTTGGGCCCCTAGCTTTATCCTAGTACTCATACTTGCCTATGGGATCAAACAAACATTTTTTGAATTTCATTGGAGAAGGTGTCCAGAATCCAAAAAACCATATTCAAGCTTTCACTGTTACATGTTGAACTTTAGGTGTTACAAAGGAGAATGTGTTTATGTGCCTTTTTGTAGAATATCAATTTAGTAAAGCAACAGACTGGTTCCAATGCTTAGAAGATGGGTGCATCACTAGTTGGAACATATTGAAGGACAAGTTCATGGTCAAGTTCAAACCAATCATTGATACAGGTACTATGTTATCTTGCCTCTTCAAGATTCGAAAAGGGGAGCATGAAAGTATGATTTGATGTATCGGGTGCTTGTAAAATTTGATGTATCGTCGGGTGCTTGTAAAATTTGATGTGTAATTTTCAATTTTTTGAAAGTTTATCCCTGACGTTCGTCGAAATGTCGACTATCAATTTCGTCGAAATTTCGACAAACATGAAAAATAGAAAAAAATCAAATTGTGGCCAACATAAAGAAAAGTGAGTTCATTGATTTATTGCGACAGTGTTTTGCTCTACTTGAGACAGTTTGTGGAGAACTAAGGACGATTTTCTTGGGAAAAATTAAAAAAAAATCAAGAAGATATTGCCAGGTTGAGGGTAGTCATTGTCTTTTTGCATAATTCAGTTGTGAAGTCAGATTTGTAGTTCCAGGTTTGAAAATCATATTTTAAAGCAACATCTCATCAAATTTCATTTTTAGAGGTTTAGGGTTTTGAGAATTTCATGTCCATATTTTGTTGTGTGGAATCACCATAAGATCACAACCAAGGAACAGATTCTTGTGACTGTAATTATGTGATCCATAACTCTATTGGTCATGTGGCACGTTGTGCTATAACAAATACATGATGCATTCATGTGTGACCCAAGTTTAATGTGGCTATGTTGTGATAGAAATGGAGGCACTCATATAATGTAGTTAATTCAAGTTGTATAATGTAGGTGTCAATCATCATTGGGTGCATTCAAGTTGTCTCAAGTTTAACAAAGTTAGGATGTAATTATAGCATGATCGAAGAGTGATTACCTCTTGCTGCAATAAAGATCCTATAACTCTGGTTGATATGCAGAGTGGTTGTGTTATATCAATTATGTAGTGCATTCAAGCACAACCCATGTTTAATGGGCTATTCTAGAGAGTGATCAAGATTTTCTAAACCTTATGAATGTTACTTAAAAGTGTATAGCTTAAACTACAAACCAAGTTTGTTACATACTTGAATGCAATCTTGGGTTACCGCAAACTATAATAATGTGATATGCTAATAACCATTATGGAAAGTATTAAAGCAAGACCCATGCTATATAGGATACATTTCCTTGATCAGGTTTACATACCTTAATGATCAAACACAAGCTTCCCACACACTCTAGGATACAATCCAAGATCATACCACAACTTTGTCAAGACAACTAATTTTATGACCCAAGATTTAAGGTTGTTTTTTAATACCAACAGAAGCATTGGTAAGAGCATGATTAGGGTACAAACCCTAGGCCTCCGTAGAAACATAAACAATAACTATAGTGGATTAGTGAGGTTGCAATACGAGAAAGATTGAGACATTGTAGGTAATAAAAAAATCTTGCAATCTAAATATTGTAGCCAATAACAATCACACTATGTAGCTTAGTGACATTTGTAAATGCAATCTATAGTAAGAAGAATGACAGCCACTTGAGATGTGACAGTCAAAAAGAGGATGAGTAGTGACAAAATAATAAAGCTCAAACCTTGCATAGTAAAGTGGAGATTTTAACAGTAAGTTTCCTTACCCCCTTGCTGACCTTAAGGGTTTTTCAAATGCTTTTGGTAGTGTTAGACAAGGCAAATGCAATCAGGGAATGACTGTCCAAATGAAGTAACAGTGAGTAATCATAGGTTCAATGTTTCTTCTTAGCCATTAATGTATAATGGAGGTAGTGGATTGCATGTTTGAGCAGTGTTTTGAGACTTATCAAAGATGGGAGAATAGTGAATAATACCTTGTGGATGTGAAGTAGTGTTAATAAGGTTGAAGGATCTTAAGAACTACAATACCATGAAACAATGAGTCCCCTATAGTAAGTAGGCAGTCTATAGGGCATAGTTTGATTTTATAGAAGGATGCTCATGAAAGGAATCTTCAAGTGATAGTGAGTGAGCTATTTGAGATTGAAATGAGGGTGCAATACCTAGTCTTAAAGGAAGTTAGCAAAGCAAAAGAAATGCAAGGAAATTAGATCGTACAACAAACAATTCACATATTATCTTGCATAATGCCTTGAGTTCAAAGACAAAAATCTCATTGTATCTTCATGATGAAAGTGGTGACCTTAATGGTCAATCACTGGACAACCATGATTTTAAAACATGTTATTGTGCTTATGGAGGCAACATTTTAAGCAAGGCAGTGAGTGGTGGTTTGGAACAATGGCAGGTATGAAGGACTTGCTTTATATGCATACTATGCAGTCTAGCTTAAGACAACGTTCTTAGAAGAGATTGAAGGTGGATTATGGAACTCAAGGGTTACCATGAAAAGGATTAAAGCAAAGACTGAGATCTATTTAAAAGCCATGGTCATGAAGATATTAAAGATGTCACATGCAAAACCCTAGAGCCGAGTAATGAATATAGTGCCAAAGAGGATAGTGTGTTGGGGCAGATTTAGGAGATCTCCACATTATCTAATTACAGGGAAATACATCATTTATTTATTTTTTTAATTAAAAGAAATCATTCTAAACCCTATATAGGATACATTGATACTTCAAAAGTCTCTCAAGAAATTTGAGATTATGCAAATATATGTCAAGTAAATAACTAGATTACAAATAGTAGCGGGAACAATGTAAGATTTGTTGAGCAGAGCAGGAATGAGATAAGCATCAATGAATCTTATGCCTCCTTTCACGCACATCTCCTCACCGTTCTCTATCATTCTTTACGGAAACACTTCTCCATTTTGGCGGTCTATGCTTGAAAATATTGTTTTGACGAAGGTTTTAGAGTATGTTTATTAAAATGAAAACTCCATTCTAGTGGGCTACACCTGAAAATAAGATTTTGACAAAAGTTTTAGGGTATGTTTATTAAAGTTTTGAGTATTTTGGTGGGCTATATTCTTGATTCCTTAAATGATTTATTCAAATGGATTGTGACTAAATAAATGACTAACTATTTAGTCATTTTTATTTGTGTGACTAAATAATTTTTAATCAACGACCAAACTAGTAATTTATTTACTCATTTATAGTGAGTTGTAAAAATGAGTAGAATTTAGTCATTTTTAGTTGTTGTGACTAAAAGTTTTAGTCACCTAGTCATTTATTTGCCAAATTATACTAGTGTGTACTTCCTTGGGCGATTAGGGCTCTCTCAATGTTGAGGGCCCTAGGGATAAGCTCGTCATAAGAAGCGACACATTGCATCTTTAACTAAAAGGATAAATCCATATTGACATTAGCAATGATGATTCCGACTTGTTGCTCCTTAGGAATGGGTCACTTGCTCTTACTAGCTCGCTACCTCCATTGTTGTAGGAAGTTTGCGATCAAGTTCAATATTCTGATTTTAAGAGTCTTAAAGGTTGGAAATCATAGTAAAATCAGAATTTAATAAGTTTTGGAATTAGCATTTTAAAGTGTTTTTTGGGGTCATTAACTTTAGACTATCTTCTCTTTTGCAGGGTGGTTGCATGCCAAATTTTTTTGGTGTAAAATATCGTAATTATTAGATTTTGTTACATGTCTATGAATAAAAATTATTGGAGTGTGAGTTTGATATTTTTTGAAGATCTAAATAGTCTAGCTTGGTAAAGAAAAATCATGTTAGATAATATTAGTCCTGAACAAAATGAAGAGACACTTTGATAGATTGTGGGCTAGATTGAAAAGAAAGGGTGATGGGAATGTTATTGTCCTTGCAATAATTGCAAGGGCTTAAAGATGAGACGACTTTTAATCACAATAGCTGAGAAACATTGTAGGCAGCATGGTCACGTTGAAGGGGGGCATGATTATCGCCCATTGGTAAGTTGTTCATTATATGTGTTTATATTGATTGAATTTGTAAATTTTTATATTGTTTTAACATTTTATATATATATATATATAATCACTTGATCATGATCATGGTTTATTTGTGTCTATCATTATTATAAAGGTGGGGAACCCTAGGGCAATGATATGGATTATCATGGCCCAGAGAATGTGGTTTTGCAAGTGGATGAACATAGAGCTATGAATATCGAAGATGAAGTTAATGATCCTATGGAAGAAGATGATCATGCGCCAGAAAACACAGTTGAAGATGATGGTACAATATACTTGATCCATGACACATTTAGTGGAAGAGCCGACCATGATGATCAAGATGACTTTGATGATGTTCATGATTTACCTGTACTTGAGAAGGCATACGAGCCCCTTTATGAAGGCTCCAAAACAACTCTTCTCTCTATTGTATTGTTGCTATTGAACTTGAAGGTTGTGAATGGTTTATCAAACATAGCAATCTCACAGATGTTAAGGTATGTCATATATGTCATCTTTTTTCATCTATTTTAATTGTTGTTAGTTCATCACTAGTAAATAAAGGATGAAATATGTACCATTAATATTCTTTATATTAACAAATTATTTTTTGTTGTAGATTGATTGGTGAATTTTTGTTACCACCATCAAATATTTTACCTCAATCATACCGAGATTTATCTGCCATTATGAAAGATATTGGAATGGAGTATCAAGCAATAGATGCATGTCCCAATGATCATATTATATATCATAAATAACAAGAATTTGCAACAGAATGCCCATAATGTCATATCAGTAGATATCGAACAGATCAACTAACAAAAAAGGTGTCTTGCAAGGTTCTTTGTTATATTTCCATTATTCCACGTATACAACGATTATTTAGGTGCGAAAGCTTAGCGCAATTTATGGATTACCATGCACGGAATAGAAGTGGAAAAGACATTCTTCAAATGACTGCGGATGGTTCTGCATTTAGGGACATGAAGGAAAAATGTCCACACTTTAAAGAAGAACCTTGTAATCTTAGGCTTTCATTGGGAGCAGACGGTGTCAATCCATTTGGAGAGCTAAGATCTATTTACTCGGTGTGGCCTGTTTTTGTTATCAACAATAACATTCCTCTATGTATGTCAATAAAGAGGGAGCACATAATGTTGTCAATGATTGTTCCAGGTATTTGTTTACATCAATTTTGTTTAACGTAGTAGCATCTCATTTATCTTATTTGTTGCATAATGAGTTATATATTTTTTTACTCAATAGTCATGTACATTAATTTATATATATTGCAGTAAAATGGTTATAATAATTATGTAATGTTTATGTTCATTCAACTAGGTAAGTACCAAGTTAAAGATATGAATGTATATATCGAGCCTCTTATTGACGATTTAGTAAAGTTATGGAATGGCGTCACTATGTATGACATCTCTAGACCAATAAGACAAATACAATTTCAATTCCATGCAATGCTTGTATGGACAATTCATGATGCCCTAGGGCTAACACATTTTTATGGTATGTTATAACGTTCGACTGCACTTTAACAATATTTAATTTGATGAAGTAGATATCATGCATGTTTTTAAAATAATCTATTTATTATATATAATTATAAAAATTGACATATTTAATCTAATTATATATGATCTTGCAGGTCTTCAAACAAAGGGAAAATTTGCATGTCCAATTTGTGGTCCCAAGATGAAATCCTCATTCAACAAATTTAGGAAAGCAGGTGTTTGATGAGTATAGGCACTTCCTCCATAGAAATCATAAGTATCGAACTACTGAAAAACATCTTTTCAATGGGAAAGATGAGACTACATCAAAACCATGAAGAATGTCACATCACCTATGGAAGTTGGAATATAATAGAATTAATCGTCAAGGTTATACATCAGATCAAATTGTTTATCTATCATAAATGATATGTTTTGAATTTATATTTTTATATTGTGTTGTGTTTACTCATGTTGTAATTGACAATGATTGTCGTTGTTAATTTGTTTAACTTATATGCTTCATCAAGGTCGTCAAGGCATTAATGGTTAGCTTCCACAGGGACTAAAAAGTTATCCCAGATAATTTAGTAGGTTGCCCTACTATGAGCAGCTACAAATTGTGCATTTGTTTGATACATGCATATCGGAAAAATATAACAAAAACGTTATGAAAAATATTGGATAGAAGGCATGACAAAGAAAAAATTGTCAAAATTTGTAGTGACATTCAGGAAGCCAATCATGCAATGAAAAATTTCATTCAATTAAATAGCGATGAAGACCAAATTAATATAAGTGCCCTTCCTTGGTTATTAACAGAGCAGCAAAGCAATGCTATAAAATAAGTCATACAAAAAATTCGATTTCCCACAGGATTTGCTGCGAACATAAACAATATAATAACAAAGAAAGGCGAATTTGGGTCAGGGATGAAAACGCGTGATTGGCATAACTTCATTAAGGTAATTATTTTGGTATATTATATACACTTGTATAATGCATGTACTTTTCAATGTATTGTGTTTACTACTTTTGGAAAAATAATGAAAAGATCATTTTATAATTGTTGCAGTACGTTCTACCTCTATCTCTCCCATACAACTTTGACAACAATGTCAAGCAAGTTATATATGATCTTGGAAAATACATGAGGTAAGTAGCGAGATTTGTTCAATTCATTGTATACATCTTATAATTGCCATTTATTTTGCACTTGTTATGTAATATAATCGTATATTTTTAAATCTCGCTAATATATTTTATACCTTGAATCACTCTTGTAGATGGTCGCCATCTAAATAAATCCTTAAAAAGATATATAAATTATTGAAGACAAAATTTTGTCTAATGTGTGAAATGCAAAAGTGTCTTTCACTGACATTTTTCAATGCACAAGAACACGCTACACTTCATACACCAAGAGTTGAGGAGATTGAATTGTGTGGACCCATACACACAAGGTCAATGTGGATGGTTGAGGCACTTGAAGTTTTTGAAGGCTTTGGTTAGACAAAGAGCAAAATATCCCTAGGGTCTCTATGGTGGAGGGATATAATGGTATGTACCGCACTTCATGCATATTTTCACGAATATCTTCCTAAGTTTGTAGGAAAGATCCATGTAGATTGCATTTGGGATCCTAACTCCATTAACAAATTCAAAGGGGAGTACCTGTTGGGGAAAGGTAGATTGAGAAAAGTGAGAAGTAATTATAAGATGGTCATGGAGATTAATTGGAATGCATTTTACATATGGTTTTTATGTATATTGTACTTATTTAATTTTTAATCTTCAATATACATCAATTATAAATTAAGGTCGTATACTGTGGTATTTAACTAATTACATCAGCCGCTTGTGAATTTTAATTTTTTATACAATATTGAGAATGGGCCATCGATACTGGCCACCAATGTAACTTGATTGGATGGCAGTATGGATTGAACGATGTCAACAATCTAGTCACGCATTAACATGGGAAGGTATGGCTTCATTGGTTAAACAAGCTCATCGTAATGGAGATTCCAATGTTACACAAAAGGAAATTGATTTAGCATATGGTTTAAGAGATAAACAAGTACGTATAAATATATTAATCACCCATATTATTTAATTATTTTAAGTATATTGATGTATATATATCTTGAGATTGTTTTCTTTGCATACATTCGTCCAAGAATAAATATGTTTATCAACTGACGATATTGCAATAATTTCTACATGTTTGACATATTGCAGGTGAAACACCACAAGGCTATTTGGTGCAATGGTCATAAATTTTGAATCAAAATGTTGGATGACATGAAGAAAACTCGTGATTCTAGTATAACTACAGTCTTTTAAGTGATTAATGTTTCATCTAGAAGCGACATACATCCAAAAGTCTCGTAAAATCGGATACTATGGGATTTTGATGATATACTTGAGTATGACTTTAAGTCCTTCAGATTAATTATGTTCGTAGTCCTATGGTATAGGCTACGATTGAATGAAAATGATCCTAAGAGAACTGCTATTGAACATTATAATGGATTTACCATGGTTAATACAAGGTTGGATCGAAATAGCCGAAATGAGCCCATGTTCTTCCGGCCAACGTGAGCTAAAAGTTTACCCGAAGCCCTAAACCGGGTTGGTCATTTGTTGTGTTAGACATGATCCAAGAGGAAGGCCTTCCAAAGTATAATGGTGGCCAGGCCAGGCTGACAATCAAGAATCAGAAGATGATTGGTGATGATGATCGTGATCAATAGTTAGTTGATGATGTCCCCCCACTCTAAGATGTCTAAGAGAGGCGAACTAGATCATGATGATGTAGGAGTTGATGTTCATGAAGATGATATCTATGTGGATGATGACATTATTGAAACTGATATCAATGACGATGATGATGATACTCAACCAATCTTTACAATGTCAAATCTGCATTGGATGATACAAATAGAGTTGGATGAAGAAGCAGATCAAAATTATTACATTGAAATGCATGAGTTATGCGATTAAATTATCTATTTGATATTAATTTCTTGATAGAATTATGTGTTTACATAATTAATTCATGATGTTTTTAATTTTCATGCCATTACATAATTACTTTAATGATGTACTTTTTAATGCTCTTGAGTTGTCAAAATTAAAATATTTCAATAGTGATGTTAACAACCTTGAAATTAGTGTGTTTTTATGTTTCATGTGATCATAAAAGATTAAAAAGTGAGTTGTAGAGGTGGTTTTTTCGTGGTTGAGTAGTAAGTGCATTTAAAAGGCATAAAGTGATCCTTTTAATGGTTGTTGATGGTTGAAGATTTAAATGTAAATGTAAATGCAATTACTAGATGCTCTCCTAGAACAATAAATGCAACATATCATTAAAGAAATCTATATCTATCTATATAAATGTGTATTTCTAAATGCAAGTGTAAATGCAAAGAGCATATGGTTTTGTAGTGTTATAGATAAAACATATCCATAAATTAATGTAATTTAAATTCTAAAGTCTTCAACACATATAATATGAAATCGATCAAACTATTAAACTACATGAGAAATAAATGAAAACAGTAAATACATATGTATGTGTATTTGTAAATGTAAGTGTAAAATAAATAAGAATAATGAAAATTATAAAAGAATACAAGAAAAGGTTTAGAGTTTAGAGTGGGAGAGAGATAGAGGGTAGAGGGTTTAAGGGTTTAGAGTTTAAGGGTTAATGGTTAGGGTTAAAGGTGGAGGGTGTTGGTTTGTTTTTTACATTGTAACCAGGTTGGTCTTCTAATCTACCTATGGGATTGTCAATTCCAATCAAGGGCAGCTCGAAGGACTTGGACCAACTAACGAGGACTTTAAAAAGCCTCCTACACTTTGGGCTCTGCAAGACCTGGGAGGGTGATCCCTTAATGTGTTTACAACCTTTGCACCAATCTCATAAACAACATTAACATATAACAAATAATCCCATTGAATAGTTTTCAACACAATAGATAATATCTAATAAAATTGGTTGTTCATCGATAATATCAACCTATGTGGAGAGCGAGATAATCTGAAAACATATCCATAAGAAATATAGTCATTAATTTGCAGCAATTTGTAGCAGTTTTTCCTAGTAAAAGACAGATAATTATTGGAATCACACAAATAAGTACAACTTAGATTAGTGCCATATATCCATTTCGTAGGAGTCAAATTCATAAGCATCTAAAGGTTTATGATTTAATACAACACATATAACTTATAAGATCCCTAACACATGTTGCATTACAATTTTATCAAGATGCATTCTCACCCAATACTACTTATCAAATCCTTATACATAATACATCCTTTATATCCATTCAAGCATTTTAATTAATTCCTCAATTAAACTAAAATAAGGATTATACACACCAGTCAATGAGATGAATGAAACAACCCTTAGTCATCTTATTTAAAATTCGGATATGCATGTATAGTGGAGAGACATGAGTTTGAATTTATCATTTCAACTCAAATGCTAGTACTGTTATACAACATTAAATCCCCATGAATTCAAAATCGATTACAGAATAACTCAAAACCTAAATTGTATTTCTCTCTAAAACCATCGAACTTTACAATTTGCTATGCAACTTCACCTAGACTCGACCAAAATTATCTAACTCGCTAACTCGTACTTCTGGCCTTGAAATCCTTATAGAAAATGAAGGAGCAAACAAGCATCGGGTCAGAAAGTACACATGTCACCAGCTAAATGAAGCATCTGGTGATATTCCAAAAATCGTTACAACAACCATCACCTTGGAGAATATTCCCGTTCATCATGTCAGCTGAGGAAAATTGAGGCAACAACAAAAAACCACAAGAAACCCACGCTGAGACCACCATCAAAGCAAAACTGGAGGCCGTTCTAACCGCAACATCTGATTTACCACCCGTTAGTAATTCATTCTTTTATTCCTCCTCAATCAAATATTTATCTACCCACCTCTGATAGTCTTCATTAGTCGGCTAGTCAAAATTAATTACCTCATTCACCTTGGCATTATAAGGTGTGTATTTTACTGCTACCTGATTTGCATGTATTTCAAAAGATTCCAAAAATGAGTTGGTACTAATGATTTTATCCATACAACTCACCAAGAAGTCATAATTTGAGTCATCACAAATTAATTAAATTTGATCATTGATGACCTCACCTGCTTGACCTTGCCACTGCTGGAATGACTTGATTTTCCCCTGCTCATCAATTATATCAGGTAACAATGTCTTACCCCAATCATTGAAATTCATCATCAACTCCCTAATCTTCCTACTCAAGTCATCTGGTAAGGTCTAAAAACCTTGCAATGATTTTACTAACACATGAGTAGGCTTTAATGATTGAGGCCTATTGTTTGTATCAAACCTTGAGGCCTTATATATGACATCCAGGTCACTGGCCCTAGGGATCCAATTTTCAATCAATGGTATCACTACCTCCTGATCCCTATCAATATTCTTTATTGCATCTAATAAGAAAGAATATAAAGAATGTATAGATAGCAATTTATTATCAACCTTTTCATTAAAATGCCTTAAAACAGTAGTAACAATCTCTTTTTGCTTTGAAAGAGATCTCTCCTCACTTACCCTCGAAGATGCCTATAACTCATCAATTCTTTGTAAGAGCTGCTTCTTTGTAGGATCAACAAAGCACTCTGTTTCTTCATCAATTTCCTCTAAAGAAGGGGTGAAGGCAAGATTCTGACTGGGAGCCCCTGGTGTAGAAACAATTGGAGAAGCAAGAGGCACTGACCCTGCTGTGGAAGGTAATGTACTGGTACCTGGAGCACTTGATATCTCCCCAATCTGTCTATACCTGAACTTTTCCACCTCAGTTTTCAACTCAACATTCCTCTGTTGCATCTTGTTGTATTCTTTAATCAAAAGGTTATACTTCTCCATTAGGCTTTTCTTTTCAGCTTCCTCCCTTTCAGCAATCTTTTGGGCCAATTTGGCCACATTCACAGTTAAACTAGTGGCCTCAGTGGTTGAGGTATCTGAAGCTCTCTTTATTATTAATCCCCCTCTAAAATTTGGATTAATGTCTATAATATTTGGCTTTCTCCCTTATTGGGCCAATGCCCAAATTGCCAAGGTTTCATACTCTGCACTGAAAGTAGAATCTTGAAGTGCTGCCTTGACTTCTTCTTTAGATTCTTGCAAGGGATGCTTGGAATTCATAATAGCATTAAAGGCCACTGCATCTACAATGTCCCATTCAGGAAGAATCAATACACCATCCCGACTCACCAATTTTTTGCCTTC
>VDFB02000008.1:282467352-282505620 GCA_007258455.2 Sequoia sempervirens | reverse complement strand
TATGTATATACGTACATACATACATATATATATATATATATATATATATATATATTTATTTATTTATTTATTTATTTATTTATATGTATGTATGCATGTATACACAACTATGGAGGTTGTAAAAAGCATGTCAATTTGCATGATGACATTTCAGGTCAAGTCTTTCAAGAGTTTACTTTGGTTGTGACCTAGTAGACATTGTGTTCATTTATGATGTTCTTTTTTCTTATGATGTTCATTCATGAACCTGAACAATGGGATTTGATTTATGATGGGATTTACTTATTCATTGTAAACTTACAATTTAGAATTAGATTGATTTCCACTTACACTTACAGTTACAATTTATGGATATGCTACATATAGATGTATAGTTATATATATATATATATCTATGCAACAAACAAACACATATGTGAAGTTAGAATTTTCAAAATAAATTGATGTGAGAAAATACATAGAAACTTATTGAATTATTAAGTTAAAATTTTCAAAAAGTGTGATGTAAGGAAAAATACAAAGTTTGAATTATAATGTTTTCAACTTTTACCAAATGCATTATTTAGAAAACATAGAACTTGAATAGACTAGTGAGTCATATTTTTAAATCACATCAATGATAGATGAATACAACAAACACAAAACTGATTTCGAATCACAAAAGCATAGATCATTAACTTGGAAAGAAGACAAGGAGCCTTCATATATACAAAAAACACATTGGAACACATCGAATTAGATAAGTTGAGAAAACACTACCATTTAGTTCTACAAAATTAGACACTAGTATCCAAATGCTATCCAATACAACAAACTAGTATCCTTTGACTGTCCAATACAATAGACTAGCATTCAGTTTTAAAAAAAACACTCTAGCACACTTCGAGGTCAAAAAGTTGACAACAAAAAATCCTAATCAGACATCCACAGATCTGATTATGAAGTGGTGTGTCCTTGGGGGTCAACTGACTCCGCGTCAACTGGAGAAGATGTTAAGGACTGCAGATTGTTCTGTATGGCACTTGCTATACAAGCAAGCAATGCATGATTTGCCTATGGAGTTAGCTGTAACTGTGGAGAGCAGCCTTCAGAAGACCCATTTTGTAGGCTGCTAAGAGCTGCAAAGGCTGGAGACAAAA
This sequence comes from Sequoia sempervirens, assembly GCA_007258455.2. Lineage (NCBI taxonomy): Eukaryota > Viridiplantae > Streptophyta > Pinopsida > Cupressales > Cupressaceae > Sequoia > Sequoia sempervirens. Next base: position 282,504,481 of record VDFB02000008.1, on the reverse strand, counting down.
TGTTAATCATGTCCCTTAAAATTGGATGTTGACTTGGAAGAGGAGTTGTAGGAGTACTCTTACTTCTGTTTCTTTTTGCTCTTTCTGCCTGCTTTTGGTTTTCCTTCAACTGTCTATCAATTTTTGCTTGCTCCCTTTGAAGCTCCTTTTCATGTCGCTACCTCAGTTTCTGCTCTGCAATTTTTTGTTTTTTTGCAGCATGCTCCAATCTGTTTGCCTCCCTCTGTGCGAGGATTGCTTCTCTTTCCGCCTTCCTTTCAGCCATTTGCTCCCTTTTTCTTTGCTGCAATTATTGGTTTCTTTGCTTTTGTGCCTCTTGTTCATTTAGCAAATTGAAGAAATCATCCGATGTCAAAATTTGAGACTGCCTACTAAGGCGTAGGACCCCATTGCGACCTATGTTAGATGATTGGTGCACTCGTTGCATTGGGAGCTGCAAAAAAGTGCTTTTGCTGCATGCTGGTTGCTGATCATTGACTTGTGTGCATGGCACATAGTCAGCCTCTTCATCACTTGAGTCATTACCATCGAGTCCATCCTCTTCATCATTTTCAGCCTCCTAATTTCTCCCAGTTGTGAAGTAATGGATGACATCTTCAGGATCAAAATTCGGTGGTGATGGCATGGACAACCCTTCATCCACTTGAGTGAAATTGAGATGCACCCCTAGGTTCAAAGTTGCATCTTGAAATTCAGATGGAAAATTCAGACTCTCTTCATTTTCAGCTGCCTGATTACATGATCGAACTGCTGGTTCTTGTTGAATTTATGTTGCCTCAATGTTTTCTGGATTTGGGGGAATGTTTGTAGAAAAGGTTTCCACAAACTGTCCAATCTGTTCCTCATTCCAACCTACTATCCTCAAACAAGTCTCTGCTGCCATGAACTGTGCCTCTTCATTAGTTGTATCACCCTCAATTTCTGCTCCCAATGTCGTTCCTTCCTCTTCAACCACAAAAGCCTGGCTTGGCCCCATATCCAAGTCAAGTGCATGTCGATCTAATGGCCAAATTCCTATTTTTCTAAAACCACTTGCAATGTTATTAGGAGTCAAAGCTTGTGCAAAAGCTTTCCTGGTAAGTGTTGCCAACTCTTCCCTTCCAATGTCAAGTTGAGGATTTTCAGAGAGCCATATAGTCCTTTGCTGTTTGAAGTAGTTCTTAAATGGTGAGAACACACTAACATCAAGGGGCTGCAATTTGTGGCTGCAATGTGGTGGAAGTGTGAGCAAATCTATTCCCATAGTCTTTGCTTCTTCGACCGTTTTGAATGCCACATGGCTGCCATGACCATCAAAGATTAGAAGCTTTATGTTGGTTGGTGACACACCTCCTGGGACATTTTTTGTGAAGTGTTTTAACCATTCCACAAATAATTCTTTGGTCATCCAAGCATGCTCTTGGATTGCCATGCATGCCCTTGGCTCACAGTTAACAATATAGTTTCTAATGTTCCTTTTGGACTTGAACAAATAGTAACCAGGTATAGCTTGACCTGCTACACTAACACAAGCTAGGACAGTGATCCATTCTCTGCTTTTAGCAATTAATTGTGGAACACATTTCGTCCTTGTTTTTGCAATAACTCTCATTGCATAATTTTTGCCAGCTTGCACACCTGTTTCATCATAGTTCCATATGTTGTTGGGCCCATAATTATGTTTGTTGTACAACTCCTCCAAGTTATCATAGAATGGAGAAACTATTTTGGGCTGCAACTAGCTCGATTTGTGTCCACTCCTTCGAGTGTTCGAATTGTCAGATCAGGATGCCTTTGACGAAATCCAACCCACCATGACCTCCCTGGTATCCCATTTGTGAATGGGTTAGGCCTCACACCAACCATGTGGGCCACCGTTGACTTAAGCTATGACACTTGAAGGCCATGGCCAATATTAGCCATATCTTTACACCATTGCACAATTTCAACTTCTTCTTCATCAGTCAGGATTGTTGGTGGCCCCCTCTTTTTTGTGGATGTCACACCATTGAGCCATGACTGCAAACTGCTAGGCGAGATTCCCCATTTGATCGTTAAACCTCTGATTGACATTCGATGGTCCTCAACATCTGCAATGGCTTTTTCCATGTCATGCATAGACCAACTTTTCATGCACTGATCTGGGGTTGTCACTTGGTCAGCAGATGGTGGTTCCTTTTCTACGTCAGTATTATGAACAATAGGCTCAAAACCATCATTTTCATTGGTCTGTTCTGCATTTTCAGAAATAATTTCCTCGTCCATGTTCACTGCTAGCTCTTCATCAACATCTAGAACATTGAATGTCACTCCACGAGGTACTCTATTCAAGCTCCTCCCACCCGATCTTTTCCTCTTGTGCCTTGGTGCCATGATTGTCAATGATCTTGTACATTGTAAGTGATCAAGTGTCAGAAAAATAATGTATAAACATTGCAAAACACAAATATAAGTACAAAACACAGGTATAAACTTTGCAAAATAGAAAACAAATCTATTTTATCATTCAAATCTGCTCAAAATTCAATGGGTCTAATTCAGGTTAACACCTTATAAAATCATTTTGGTGCCCATTAAAAATCACTCCTACATATTAATCTCCTTACTAAGGCACCGAACACCAAACACATTACACCCCAATTAGGGTCCGATTAAAGCATATGACTAATGTTTTTTTTGTTGGGTATCCGATTATTTTGCATCATTTAATTTTGGTTTACATATATATATGTAGATATAGATGTATTTATATGTATTTGTATAAATATATGTATACATACATATCTATGGATACATATAATTACATAGTTACATGTATGCATATATCTGTACATATACATATATATATATCTATATATGCATAGATATATGTATGTATATATATATATCAATGTTCAAAGCACATTGTATAGACTTGGGTTTTCAAAAAAGAGCACAAGAAATTAACCAAGGGTTTCATAATAATAATTCCTCACTCGCAGGAATATAGAAGTGCGTTTTTAGATAGATGCAGAATATTCTAGGCAAGGGTTTCATGAGATTAATTCATTAAGCACACGAATTTGGGAAAAACCATGCAAGGGTTTTGATAAATACATATTTATTTTTAATGGGTTTGTCGATTTATGCCCAAACTGACATGGGTTCTTTATAGACATGTGTTCAAACCCACAAAATTCCTGATCATTTCTTGAGACAAAATCATGAGACAATAGACTTTACCAGGTCGTATTTAATCATTTAAGCACAAAAGAAAACCAAATTCACATTTTTTTTAGGGTATGTATGTATGTATGTATGTGCATACATACATACATACATATATATATGTGTGTGTGTGTGTGTGTGTGTGTGTATGTATGAAGTTGCATACATACATACATAAATTCAATGTGGGAAAAGGAGTGTAAGAGGAATGATTTATTTCATAAACAAGCAGTAATAATTTTTCAATCATCGAATAAATCCTTCATGGGTCCTGAAAGATGCAGAAGAAAATGATTAACCAGTACCATTGTTTGCATTTTAAAAGGATAGGCAAAGGATAGACATATACATCGATTTGCTGAATGAACAAGAGACACATAATGTAAAATGACAAATATATGTATGCTAGCCTGCTGTATGTGCAATGGGAAGTAGAAAAATATAAACAAATGCTAGGCTATTGTATTGGACAGCCAAATGAAACGTATTTAAACAGAGTAATAGATGTATATATGTGTGTTTGTCTATGTATATATGTATTTGTATATATGTGTATATGTTTTTAAATACATAATACACACACATATATATATATATATATATTAAACCCTGATAAATGACCAACCCTGACAAATGACCAAAAATAAACAAATATAAATAGGTAACACATATAAGAAAAAATAAATGACAAATATAAACCCTGATATAAACACTGAAGTAAATGACAAATGAGCAAAAACACACAAATATAAATATAGGTACCATTGTTTGCATTTTCAATGGATAGGAAAAGGATACACACATATACATCAATTTGCTAAATGAACAAGAGACACGTAATGTAAAATGACAAATATATTTTTGCTAGCCTACTGTATGTGTAATGGAAAGTAGAAATTTTTTAACAAATGCTAGAATGTATAAAGTAAGAAGACACTGCATAAATGAAAATAACTATAAGTACCTACCTGAGACTTGGGATATCAGAGGAAAGTGTAGAGGAATGTGCAAAAAATCTTTGTCGTTGCTTTCAACTTTGTAGAGAATAACATGCAATTGTGAATGCCACTGGCTACTTTCCCCCTCTTATTTAGGAATTCAAATCTAACAATTGAATGCATTCAATTTGGTTGTTGTGTTAGAAATTTGAATTTGTTTGAGCATTTGAATTTGAAGCTGCAAGTTACGTAGGTTTTAAAAGATGATATGACTGAATTCTGCATTATATTTGGATTTGATGTTTATTTGGGGAGCCTTACACCTGTATTTAATTGTGCAGGTACCTATAGGAAATGAAATAAATACATATAGCTGCCAGGGAGTGTGTGAAAGACTGTGCATTTCAAATCCCATATAGTTAAAAGGAGATTGTGATTATGTCATCTAAAACACCATTAGCTGTGCATGTATACTTGTAAATATAAAATGTAGTGAGGGACAAACATTTGCAAGTGGGGGTAATTGTAACAGTAAATGATTTAAATGAAATTGTAAATGAGCCTTTTTATGTGCAAGTTGACTTCTTTTATAAATGCAAAGGCATGTTTAGCTGTGTACTATGATTGGTGAGTGACTCATTCTGTTATGAGCAACTATTGGTGTTGTAATTTTCTATTTGTTCATAAAAAGTTTTTTAGTGGATCAAAGTCTAAATTTTTTTTGGGGGGTGGAGTGAGCATGGAGGTGGCGTTATTCAATGGGTGGTAGCTACTGGGTCTTCTCCCCTATCACCAAATATGTTCTCAGTGGCTGCAGACACACGACTTTGCAATGCTTCAATCTATAAACAAGGATTTATCCATTTATCTTGCTGGGCTTAAATGTCACACACTAAGCTTTGATGCTTAGTGTGGGCCCCTCCTATTTGCAACCCCGTTTTTCTGTTTCCGTTCTTTAACTGCCAAATGCACCGGACATCCACCATGCATCATGCTATTAACTATTATATGATGGGTCTGTAGCATTTGTCACTCTGTCAAACCTAGAGGACTAATGATATCAAGTTTCCACAATCCATAATGTTCTTTGCAATGATTTTTGGCTTTGATTGTGTGAGAATTTTTGCATCAACGTTTCAAATCACACTCCATAATCCATCATTAGGATGAGAGTCAGAGCTAAAGGAGAAATCATTGCAAAGAACTTGGAGGACTGTCAAGAACTTTACCTCGCCCCCAAGAATATAAGTTAATGTTTTTAACTTATATTGTTTTACTTGTTCTTTATTAGGCAGCTCTATTTTTAATTGTATATTATATAATTTTATATTATATTGCATATTATATAATGTTTCTGTTATATGTGTTAAATTGAAACTAAAATTGTTTAAATAAATATTTAATTTTACTAAGTATATTACTTGTAATTAAAATTATTTAAGTGGTTTTTACTAAGTGTATTTATAAATAAATTATATGGTTTGTATTTTTTATGTAAAGTAAATATTTATATTTTATAAAAATTATATGTCTTATTTTAATAAAAAATAATTTATTTAGTTTTTTGAATAATTTGATTAGTTAATGTATTTTATTTTTTTATTATCTTTATTAAATTGACAATTCATCTATAACCATCAAGTATTTAATCTTATTAAATATTAATTTGCATCTCATATTTTACAATATTTTTTCATAATATGATTGAACACAACATAGGATAAATTATCTAGGCCATCAAACCCCACTTGTTAGTAAAACCAATGCACTTAAAATTGTCCAATAAAAATAATGCAATACATATTTTAACCATAAAAAACATAGAAAACATGATATTAATAATCTAATGGTTAGTTGTTTTATCCTTCTTTAATTGTATTTTTATTTTTTAAAAAAAGGGTACTATGAAAAAATGATAGAAATTTAGATTGAAATTTTAAAATTTTATATTTAATTATTAAAAAATTATAAGAAATATTTAAAGTAAATAAATAAAATAAAATTTAAATTGTGTTATTTAACTCTTAATTGAAGAAGAACCTTAGATTGAGATTTTATATTTTATGGTTAATTATTAAAAAATTATAAGAAATATTTGTTAGTCTATAAATAAAAGAATACTTAGATTATGTTATTTAACTCTAAGTTTGAATAAGTTGGTAGTTAATTTATTTGACTTTTATTCTTACTTTATGTAAATTGAAAGAAAATTAGATAAAATTCTCATGTAAAAAGTTTCAAAAAATATCATAATCATGAATAGAGTGTTTGATCATAAAAGGTCAAAAAATTCAAGCCTTCAAACCCACACTAATATAAAGTGAAACTAATGTGCTTAAAATTATTTAATAGAAATATTAATATTTATTTCAAAGGGTCACATAAAAATAATAATAAACAAATTTATATTCATAAACATGTGGTTATAAATCTAAATTTTAACCAAAAGACAAAGTATTAACAATATAATTGTTAACTGTCTCATCCTATGTATTCCTATAGAAACAAGAGCTGCAGAGCAACAAAGTTGCTGCCAAAAATGTTCAAGAATAGTCACGTTTTAATTTGTTGTGTGTTATGTTTTAGCAACAATAATAATAATATAATTACTTTATAATAATATTTTTGAATAGTGGTTGTCTTATTATTTGAATCAATTAGTGAGGAATACCAAATATAACTCTGATAATAATCATGCATTGTCTTCATACAAAGTCATATACTCGATGAAAAAGAATGAAGTAAGGAAGTCCATTGAATGAAGGCCCAAAGGAAACTGAAACAATAAAGGTAATCAATAATGATTGATCTAATAGCAACCCATTAAGTCAATTGCCAAGTTAAAGATATAAACTTGAGTTAATCTATTTATGATCTTTTCTTCTGTATTTTAGCTACAATAAATCAATGGACCCACTGATTAAAGTTCTCTTAAATCAACCCAATTGATAATTTACAATTGAGACAATTGCTTGAGGAGCAGCCTGAATGTACACAACATCCGTACTCTGACTAGGAGCAAGAGATTTCAACCATTCAGGAAATGAATACATGTTGGCATCTCCTTTGGAAAGACCCCATATAGGACCATAAAGCCTTTCAATATAGAGGTTGAGTGTTGTAATTGTTTGATATTGAGATTTATTGGTTATCTCGAGGGACTATCTGTAATAAGTTCTTCCATTTTCGCTCCAAGAATGTGTCATGTTTTGGGACATGGCCAACAAACTGTTAACTAAAGATCTCATAAAGAATAAACAAAAAGTTAATAGATTTTTAATTGATGATATCAGATTTCTATATTCTATAATGTTTGTTAAACCAAAATTGATAAAAGGGCTTAAAAAACATTTGTATTAAAAAAAATATATTGCATGAAATATTTATGCATTTCCTTAAGCTAAACTTTTACTTAAAAAATTTACTAGTTAATAGTTTATATTTTACAGACATATATGGTCAATTATTAGAACTAACGCCCAATTATGTTTTGTATAAATAATCCTTTGTTCAAACAATATAATAACCGAAGCACTTCCATTTTAACAATCCACCCAGAAGAAAAAATGAAAGGAAATTACTGAACAACTGCCCCATGAATAAAATTTGATTTGAAGTCCACAATTGAACAATGTTTTCAAATAATATATGCAGAGGGTCTTTAACATAGTATTTGAGTGCTTTGGTTTGTCCAATAAAATAATTTTTAATTGATTCCATGTGCTCATTTAGATGGACAGCGTGCCATTTGGATGGATGCAGCAATGATGGGGTCTTTTGCAGGAACGTGAGCAATGACATGAAATAAGAGAGGAAGAGAGTTCCATATGAGCAAAGAACAGCTACAAATATTAGGGAGATATGATGTTGTTCACAATAAAAGATCAGGGGAACAACTAGACAGACCTTATGGAAGATTAAAGGTTCACAAAGGCATGAGAGAAAGACTGTTTATGACTGTACAGTGGAAGAAGACATAGCAATGCATTTAAGCTTGATGGGAAAGAGATTAAGGTTACACAGATGGAAATGCTATTAGCAAGTGTGAGATAAGAAGTGGTAAGGTCTGTTCTTGGATACTTTTGAATTTGATTGATAATGCAATTTTATTCAAATCTAACAAGATATCCTAGGAGAGGATAAAGGCAGGAAAGGGAATCGGAAGCTACAAGTGTCAATATTTTGATAGCGTTCTAACTATTTCATTTATTGCAGTTTGTTGGGATTGGGTACTTGAAACAATTACTGGCATATCATGTAATGACCCTGCTCAAATCTGACCTCAAAATACTGATTGAAGGATCGAGGAATTTCGTCAAACAATTCACATACAATCTCCCAGCTTGCTGGTCTGATGTTACAGCTTGCTTAAAAATGACTTTAAAGTGTTCCAAATGCTTGTAATTTCAATGCTGCAATGCTAGGACTAACGTCTAAATGCATCAATGACTAATTATGATTATTATGGATGCTCATATATGATTTCTACATATGAAATATCCTCCTACAGCCAACTGGTAATTTTATCAAACAGTTGGTATGCAACTATAACTCTAATCATAATGAACTTAATATCAAGAAATTGACAAGCAGCTATCTCTACTTTATCGAATGACAACTGAGGCACAATGCTGACTTAGATTTAACCAAGACTCTTGGTTTTACAATCAGACCTACATAACCATAATCTGAGTACAATATTGCAATATACTGATTAAAATCTCTTGGCTGATAACAGTGCCAAATCAGATTATAATGAACTCCTATAGCTCTAGCTAACATCAAAGTCAACTTCCCTATATTCAACTGAAATTAACAATGCAAAGATGCCTATGAAATGATGGAAGTAACTACAAATGTAAACCTGGAAATGATGGCTGACAGCAAGCAAATATTCGATTCTCCTTATACAAGATGGATTTGCCTTCAATGTTGCAGCACCCTTCCTCATAGACGCCTAACAGTGCCTTATGAATTTTCTTTAATTTTATTTCACCTCCCAGCTGCAAAATCGCCCCTGTTTATATCAGACCTCCGGATAAATTTTATAAGGCCACGAATCTCCTTCGAATGCATGTAATTACTTTACTAAAGCCTTTGATATGAAGTGCTGAAGATTCCTTATCAATTCGATGCTGAATAGGAGGGGAATCTTGGCACAATATGCAAACTAATATCGACTGAAATAATGCATCAGAATTCTGGAATTCACCCCTGTGCGCCCAGCTGGAATAATGGCTGCCAAGATACAGAAATTTGATTCTCTTTGTTGGTGTTTATTCTTGCTTTCAAAATGCAGCGATTGGCTTCCACACACCCCTACCATGCATCAGAAATTTTATTGGATTTTTGTCTCAGCTCTTTCCTCAAAATTGACCCTCTTAGCTGGCCGTCCCTGTCACTGAAATCTGATTCAATTTTACAAATTATTTGTTGTCACCTAAGCGATCCTTCAGCCCCAAAATCCATTACAAAGCTCTCACAAATACAGCGCCCCAATTAGAGAAGGTAATCGCAGTATATAAGAGTCTCCATGAGTAATTCAATGGACACTGTTAGCAGCTAGTAAATCTGGAAATGACTAAAATAAATCTGAGTATGCACAATTAGCCTAAGACCACAAATTTTGCTCAATGAAATAATCAACCCAGCAATACATCAGCTGCTGTGATGACTCCAAATCTGCAAGTAATTTTGGCCCTTGGCCACGAAATTTAGCCCAGCTGAGATGACTGACTTATCACCTCCACAACTTGCAATAATTCAGGTGATATTTCACACCCTCAAAATTGCTATCAATAGGAAGTTTTCGTTCCTATGACAAGAACAATCTGCAGAAACCCTAGGCTCCACAATGCACATCAACAACATCAACAACAACAGATCTGCCTACCTCAATAGTGAGACCTCAAGGTCTATTTATGCTTTTTCCTCTAGAGGTCGGCCTCAATAAAATAATATTATCTTTTGACTTCTAGAAGATTCCAATATATTTTAATTTTTGCACTTTATAAAATATTAAAATATTATATTATTAATAAAGTGCATCTCAATATCGACAGGTTCTCAGATGCTATGTTTACATGTGGTCTGGTGTCTGTGGGTAGGATCCGGCCCTTTTTGGTGACTAAAACTTGGAGGAGGGAGGCTGGGTGCTTCTTTGTGCTCTTCATTGGCTGCTTCAAGTTATCGGCGGTTTTGGCCCCGAGCCTTGCATGGCTCCAAACGGGACTTCTCCTGGTGGCAAGGGGTTGTCTTTCAAGGATACGGTGGTGGGATGCAATCCATCGGTATCAGTGCACATGAATCCATTTTTTGGAGAATCTGGATCTGGAATGGGAGAGTCTTCATATTTATCTGGAGGTTTTAGGCCCTCAAAGGTGAATGGGTGTCTTGCCAAGTGTGACAATAGGCCGGTTGTTGAGATCCAGCCTGAAGCTGTTGTGGATGATATTAACTACCTATCAAATCATGCTCTGATTTGTAAGTTCCTCGGGATACGGGTATCTTTGTCTTTTTTGGAATCCTGGGCTCGGCGTACCTAGTCTCCAGAGGGGGATATGGATGTTATGTTGGCAGCCAACGGCTATTTTCAAGTGGTCTTCTCTTGCATGTCGGACAGGAATAAAGTTTTTGAAGGAGGGCCCTATTTCTACAATCAGGTGGGGCTCTTCATTAAGCCTTGGCATATGGGATTCAACCCTACAGAAGAGCTTCCCTCGCGGGTTCCGGTTTGGGTGAGATTACCATGGCTTCCTTTAGAATTCTGGAGGGAGGACATTTTTAGCTTAGTTGCAAGCCAGCTTGGAAAACCAGTTGGTCCTTCGAGACAGACTATGGAGAAGAAGGTAATTACCTATGCCCGAGTATGTGTTGAAATTGATTTGAATAAGCCTTTGCCTGATTCTATAGAAATTCGGTTGGGATCAAGCTCATGGATTCAACAACTTGATTATGAAACACTACCATTCCGGTGCCGCTTGTGTCATGAATATGGGCATTTGCAGAGGATGTGCCCCAAATCTAAACCTGTTGAAGATTTAAAACTGGGGTCAGCTAGTGCACCTCCTAATCAAGATAAAGGGAAGGCCCCCATGAGGGAGGACAAGGAGGGTTTCATTCCTGTAAGAGCTCGTAACAAGGGTCGAGGCCAAAAGCGGACCTTTAAAGATAGACAAGTAGATGAGGTTTTCAATAAGTTTGATGCCCTAGATGATCTGGAACAGTTCGATGGAACTATTGCTAATATGCCTTCTGGACAAGATCTCTTGGAGGTAGGGGAAACAGGTGGGGATGAGAACAACGTCATTCAGACCAATCCGCAGGAGGGAGTGACTGGGATTCAGATGGATAAAGACATTTCTGTGAGGCCGATGGGGGAGTTGGGAGCCAGTGGAGGCATGGAGTTGCAGGAGAGTTCTGCTCCTTTCTGTTCTAAGTCTTCTGCTAGGATAGATCGGCAGGAGGAGAGAAAAAGTAAGGGATCCCCTTCTGTTTTAGGTATTCATCAGAAGGCCATTAAAAAGGATGCTTCAGAGAAGTCTCTTAAGGTGGGAAGGAAGAAAGACCAGGAAAAGGTGAAGTTAGTAGGAGAGACCTTAGTGGAGTTTGGTGCTGTGAAGACCATTGATTCCCACTTTCCTCTATCTCAGAAATGATTGTTCTCTCATGGAATGTAAGGGGGTTGAATAGCATCCCTAGACAAAAGGCTATTCGGGAATTGATTAAGTCTTATTCGCCTGAGGTGGTTTTTATTCAGGAAACTAAGTTATCTATTGATAGGATGCTTTCCACAGCTACTAAGATTTGGCCTAGAAGCCTCTGTCAATGCATTGGTGCTCAAGGATGTTCGGGAGGCTTGGCTCTGTTATGGGATCCTCGCAAGCTTGTCCCACTCTGGTGGATATCTAGTCGGTCTTCTATCTCCGTTGTGGCCACTTGTTGTGAAACCGGTGAGACTCTTCTCTTCACTAATGTTTATGCTCCTACTGACTTCATGGGAAAAGCTTTACTTTGGTCACATATAGGATGTGTTCGTTCTCTTGCTCCTTTGTTCCCCTGGATTATAGCAGGGGATTTTAATGTTGTTTTAAGTTTGGAAGAGAAGCGTGGAGGTAATCCTAGGCTTGATCCTTCTACGAGCCTTTTGCGAAGTAATATTGAAAGTTTGAAGGTTGTGGATATTACACCTTCCAATGGTTTGTTCACTTGGAATAATAGAAGATGTGGGGCAGAGGCGATAGCTGAAAGGTTAGACAGGTTTCTTGTGTCCTGCTACTGGATGGCGGATTGTTGGAATACCAGATCGGAGATTTTGGACTGGAGAGGTTCAGATCACTGGCCAATTCTTTTGTCTGCCTCTAAGTTTCGAATGACAAAGAATCCTTCTTTCAAGTTTCAGCTTATGTGGTTGAGGGATGCCTCTCTTCAGGATCATATGCTTGCTTGGTGGGGGGAAGGGAAGCCTGCTTATGGCACTGCTATGTTTTCCTTTGTTAAGCAATTACAGTTTGTTAAGTTTAAGCTGAAAAGGTGGAACAGGATGTTTTTTGGCAATCTCTTCGTAGCTAAGAGAGATGCCCAGCTGAGGGTGGACACTATTACCCATCAAATCAGAGAGCAGGGTCTATCTGATGGGCTATTTAGAGAAGAAGCTATGGCGCTGAGAGATTTGGAAGAATGGGAGCTTACGTGAGGAGATCTATTGGAAACAAAAAGCTCGGATCGATTGGCTACAGGAAGGGGACAGAAACACTAAGTTCTTCCACAACACTGTAAAAGACAGAAGACAGGGGAGTGCTCTCAATTCTCTCATGACAACAGAAGGGAATTTGGTTTCCTCTCATAGGGAGATTGCCCTGGAGGCCACTCATTTTTTTGGCAGTCTATTTTCTGAGGATTCTGATCCTGCTAGGGCTGAGGAGGATTTGGTGTTGGAGTGCATTCCCCCCATTGTCACTCCTGAAATGAATGAGGCTCTCATTAAACCTGTCTCTCTTTCTGAGATAGAAGCTGTGGTGTTTGGAATGAAGAAGGGTAAAGCCCCGGGACCCGATGGGTTTCCTATAGAGTTCTTTCAAGCCTTTTGGGACATTGTCAAGATGGACCTCTTTGAAGTGGTGCAAGAATCGTTTAACAATAAGCAAATGCTTAAGGCTCTAAATGCTACCTTCCTTGCCCTCATCCCAAAAAAGGAAGGTGCTAACTCTCTTAACTCCTTTAGACCTATTGCTTTGTGCAATGTCACGTACAAAATAATCACTAAAGTGATAGCTGAACGATTAAAGCCATGGCTCAGTAATCTAATCTCTGAGGAGCAAGGGGGATTTGTTACAGGAAGGCAGATTTTGGATGGGATTATTATAGCGGCTGAAGCTGTGCACTCTATGGCAGCCTCAAAGGAGAAAGCCATGTTCATAAAGCTTGACATGGCCAAGGCTTATGATAGGGTCAAATGGAGCTTTTTGCAAAAAGTTCTCCAAGCTTTTGGTTTTGGGAGGGAGTGGATTAGTTGGGTTATGAGCTGCATTACCTCACCCTCTTTTGCTGTCCTGATCAATGGTGAACCTACCGATCTCTTCGGGGCGGCCAGAGGCCTTAGGCAAGGGGATCCTCTCTCCCCTTACCTTTTCATTTTGATGGCGGAGGGCTTGGGAAGGTTTCTCAAGTCTCAAGTTAGGCAGGGTCTGATTCAGGGTTGGAAGTGGGGGCATGGCATTTCTCCTTCTTCCCATCTCCAATTTGTGGATGATACGTCTTTGTTGGGTGCAGCTAGAATTCAAGAGGCTATTAATTTCCGAAGGGCTTTGGATATTTATGTGAAAGCCTCAGGACAAAAGATTAATGAAGAAAAGTCTCACATATTTTTCTTCAATACCCCTGCTCCCATTCAAGCTAGGATTGCTCGGATCTTGAGGTTTCAAATTGGAACTCTTCCTTTTGTTTATCTTGGAATCCCTCTCTCAGACGAAAGACTGTCAAGAGGTGTGTGGCAGGAAATTTTGGATAAATTTCGGAGCAAGGTGAGTCATTGGACCCACCGGTGGCTTTCAACTGCTGGTAGGGTGACTCTTTTGAAGTCCGTTGTCCAGGCTCTTCCTATCTATAGGTGTCTTGTACAGACTGCCCCGGCTGGTTTCGTCAAGGACTTTGACTCCCTTTCCAGACAGTTCTTATGGATAGGTAATTTGCTTTCCTCCAAGTGGAGTCTGGTCAAATGGGATTGTGTTTGCAGATCAAAGCAGGATGGGGGCCTTGGTTTGCGGAAAATGAGCTTGATCAGTAGGGCTCTTACTGCTAAGCTCTTTTGGAGATGGTGTACTAGCCAGGATCAAGGATGGGCTAAGATCCTTAATGTTAAGTATCTTGGAGGGGTGAATGGGAAAGATGTTCCAAGATACAACTTGACAGGAAGGGGATCCATGGTTTGGGATACTTTGAAGAAAGGAGAGCAACTTGTCAAGAAGGGTCTTTTCTGGATTTGTAATCGGGGATCAGATGCCTTGTTCTGGGAGGATTCTTGGGATGGATTCCCTCCTATCTTATCACAATACCCCCACTTGCAACCTCTTTGTGATATTTTTCTTGCAGCTGGCTGGAGTAAAGTTGAGGATTTTAAGGTGTCTTTAAGAGTGGGTCGTGGCGAGGGAGCTAGATGGAAAGAACCTTGTGAATGGCCTCCAGGGGGTACTGAGGGTGAGAGGGAGACTCTTGCTAGGATTCTTGTTGGTAGAACTTGTAACTCTTTGAGAGAACCCGATACCCTTGCTTGGGGACCTAATCCAAAAGGAAAGTTCTCAGTGGCATCTGGTTATCAAGAGTTGGAAAGATTAGCTTTTGATAGGACTGACAGTCCTTGGTGGAAGCAAGTCTGGAATAAGTCTGCTTGGCCTAAATGTAATTTTTTCTTGTGGCTTGTGGTGCAGAATAAATGCCTTACCTGGGAGAATCTTCAGAAGAGAGGCTTTCATGGGCCTTCTATCTGTATTTTATGTAATAAAAATGAGGAAAATAGCTCACATCTCTTTTTCCACTGCTCTTTCACCAGAGTTATTTGGCACTGGTGGTGGGAAGCTTGGGAGCATGCTTGTATTCATGCCAACTCTCTGGTTGAGTTCTGGAATAGTCTTGGTAGACCCCCTTCTAAGACCTCCTTTCTTGAGGTGGCTTGGGACATTGGTCCAGGATTTATTATCTGGCAGGTGTGGTTGGAAAGGAACCGCAGGATATTTCAGGATAAGTTGAGGATGGTGCAACAAGTGTGGTTGCAAGTGATAAATATGCTTTAGGAAACCCTAGCTGCGAAGTGTGATCTCTCTGAGGATATTGATCCTGGAGATGTGCGCGTGGTTCACAACTTGAATATTTCTGGTGCTGGTTGTAGTGATGCCCTTTGTAAGAAGCAACAGGTTAGAAGTAAGCAAGCTAAACGAAAGGTTTGTAGGGAGGGAAAGTGGTCTCTCCCTCCTTTGGGGACTCTTAAGATCAATACTGATGGGTCTTCCAGGGGAAACCCCGGGCATGCTGGGGTTGGAGGAATTGGCAGGGATTGCTCTGGTGAGGTTATCTTCTTCTTCTCCTACTATAAGGGGATACAGACCAACAACTACATGGAGGCGCTTGCTGTCCTCTTGGCTCTTGAAAGAGGATGTGCTCTGGGATGGAGTAAGATTATCTGTGAGTCTGATTCCCAGGTGGTGGTGGATATGTTGAATCTACAACGGATGGAGAATATGGATTGGCATCTGGCTGTGGTGGGCAGGCAAATTCTTAAGCTGAGTGCTTCTTTGGATGCAGTCTCTTTCTGCTATGTTCCTCGCGAGTGGAATAGGACTGCTGACTGCTTGGCTAAGTGGGCTTCAGATCGCGGGGAGGGATGGATGGCGGGAGATTGGGCCCATTTGCCTCCGGACTGTGTTCAGGATCTTGAGAGGCTTGTCAAGGAGGATATGGATGATTAGTTGTGCCCCTTCGGGGGCTTCCTTTTGTTAGTGTTGTTTTCTCTTCTGGGCTTGTGGCCCTTGCTTTTGTACTTTGCTGGTTGATTCAATAAATTTTTACCCCCTTTTTTAAAAAAGTGCATCTCAACATCAAATTATAAAATAAGGTTTCCATAAATAGAAACAATAATGATATATGATGGAAAACCTTACTCCAACCAAACTCGAGCCAAGTAATCACCGATTGACTGAGATGACTCTCTCACCTGCCTCATTAGCCTCGCTATTAGGCTATCCTCACCGATATGTCATTCCTAATTGTGAAGGACATTACATATCAAGACTTAGTCATAAAATCATCAAACCTGGTCCAAATCTTTGTGTATATGCTCTTCAGGTTTATGGCCATAATAGTGTTAATCCAAAACCAGCAACGAGCAAGTTTGAGGTGAATTTTAATCATATAAAATAACAACTGGCATGCTTTTCAAGAAAAGTGGCCATAATAATATGGAGAAGCAAAGAAATCCAGGAACAATTTTGAGGTGAATTTTGATGGAATAGCTTAATAATCTAATGGAGAGGGCTTAACACATTTTGGAGTCATTCTTGGTACAATGGTTCCTAGGGAAATAAGATGCTCAGCTATATCATTTTTTAGGAATCAACAACCAAAATTAGCACTCAATAATGTGGGAAAAATCTGCACTACATGGAGGCATCAATTTGAAAAAAACAAATTGTCAAATCCTAAAAAATATCTTTGTTAGTGCTGCAAATTTCATGATTTTATGATTTGCAGCTTTCATGCAACAGCCTAGGTAGTAAAAAAAGCTGCCCTCAGCCTCATGGGACCTTGTCTTAAATACTTATAAAAATACATGATATCTAAATCAAGTGTTCATCTTGATGACAAACTTTTGGAAGGCAGATTGACATCTCTCCTCTTTTCAGCTGTAAAATACAAATTGTAATAAAATTGTAGTGACAATAGACAATGTAACATGCTTTCTGGTGGAAACTGAGTTTCAAAGTGAACATCATATTAGGGTTCAAGCTTCCATTAGATACTTAAATAGTATTTCAAGTGCTAGAGTGTTTTACCATCTCTCAGACACCACAAGTTGTTTGCTTGGTATGTTTTTATAATTTATTTGCTTGACTGCTTAGTTTTCTTTTTATTTTCCTTTGATTGTCTTGTTGGCCTACAGGTTTCACATGTAGATGGTTTTACAGTACAAGTTAGAAATGCATTTCTTTAAAAGCCCAGTGAACAAAGAAAAAAACCTCTTACCTTACACCTGCATCTCCTGAGTGGAATTGGAATTTCACCTGTAAGGGTGTATGAGGCTATGTTTCTGTGCACTACCAACATCAAAGAAAGACACTTAAATCGATGACTGCATTGTTCAGAACAAACTGGAAGATCTCTGTGTTAGACTGTCTTACCGACTTAGTATTTAATCATTCAACTGGCACAACAAAACTGAGTAGATACTGACACAAAGGTAAGCATATAGATGAAGTGTAAAATAAACTATACCTAATGCTAAACTAAGTATGATTTACTTCAACTTTCAATGTGTTTACTATACTTAACTAATATGATTTTCTTTCAATATAATAAAAAATAGAGCATATTTAGTTTCTATTATAAACATGTAATAAAACATTTGATCTGAGAATCAAAATGAAACTAGAACTTTAAAAAGGAGAATAAGGTGAGACAAGGCATATCTGGATGATCGCAGGGTTGGTAGTGGATGGCTAAAAAGTTGACTGGAGAAACTTCTGGATGTGTACAGGGCTCTCAGTAATATCTGCAGACAATAGTGACTAATGGGGATGATAGTGACCTCAGCTAGGCATTGGGGTCCACCAATGACACTATTGACCTCGGGGCGTTTGTGTTTGACAGGCTTTAGTGACCTTTTGCAGATGCTAGTGTCCCATGACTGCATAACCCTGAAAATAAGGTCTACCTTTGTTGCTTGTAGAATTTGAAACTATACCTTCAATAATGGGGTATAACCTGTCTAAGTCTGTAGAGGGGAGAAAAATTGGGAGATTAGGTTAAGGTACTTGCTTCAGTCAAGCCCTTGTTATGCATGTTTTAGCAACTATATTGTAAGTTTTACAGGTATGTAATGCCTAGAGTGCAAGGGGAAATGGGTGATGTGTGCAATAGTGACAAAGATTACTAGGGCTTGCTAAATTTGGAAATGTGTGTCTAGTGCTTGAGTAATGGAGGAAATAGAGTGATGTGCCATGGGGGGGAACAATGGATCTTCATATCTACTCTTCAATGGAGTTCTTGGAACTTGTATTGGTTTGCAATGGAAGAAATAGGAAACTTAATATGGGAGAGTGCGATATATATATATATATATATATATATATAGAGAGAGAGAGAGAGAGAGACCAAAGGCAATCATCAAACTTACCTTTATACTAAAACCCGTGTATGAGACCACCATACCAACAAATTAGGCAACAGTTACATGTATTTTCTAGTACAAGAAATTGCTTAAGTCGTCATTTCTTTTTTACAGTATGTGCGAGAAAAACAAAATTCAAAATTGTGTAAACCATCACAAGAAATCTTAAATTTAAGGGGTGAATACATAAAGCATAACACTTCCTATTCATGGATGGAGAACCTCAACCTTTGACCAAACAAGAGTCTTTGGCAAGGTACACACTTACATTTGTTTAGTACTTGTATTTTTGTAAATACACTTTCATGACATTAAAGAAACAAAGGTTTACAGACATAAACCAGAGCAGAGAATAAAATTCCAGATGAAGTATCTTACAAACCCTCTGAACATGATATGACCTATTTCATTCATCATAATCAATTTCAAGCATAGAGCATACAAATTTTTTGATCAAAAGATTTAAAAAACAGCAAAAAGCATAGCCTCGTGAATCACAAATTCTGATCACTTCAACACACAAAATACATGAGACAACAAAGTGCACAAAATCAAAACAAGAATTATATTACGGTTTACGGATGCAAAATACCTTTCGTTTTGAAAACTGGAAATGAGTACAAGAGTACCTGGGTAACCATGATTCAAAGCATCATAAATTCCATAACAATTCCCTAAATTGATGAGTTTCTGAAACGCTAAATTCGGAGAATCCAAATAAATCGAAATCATGTATATCTACGCTATACCATTGGCGTCCAAGAAAGGGGAGTAACTATAAGCGAATGTAAAGCCGAAAAGTTATATTTAATGCCTTTAAATGCATGCACCAAGAACTCATTGCTAAAGCAACTGGTTGAGTCATAGAACTTGTTCTTATTTACCAGTTGCTTTCAGAAAACTATAATAAAAAAATATTTAACTAATTGTTAAAAAATTTATTGGCTACAAAAGCACAACAATCTACAATAAGACTAAAACAAATGACACCTTAAACAATATTTTCAGAATATTACTATTTTTAAGCATTTTTTAAGGCAATTTTTTTGCCATGAAGATATTAACTTTTTATTTCACTCTTCCCGAACCATAAAAAAAATATTTAACTAATTTTTCAAATATCATTGACTAAAAAAATTGAAATGAATATAACATTTTAATTTTACAATTTATTTGCCACTAGTTAATGTTTGGTATGCTGAATGCAATGATTAAACATTATAATTTAAATATTTTAAGCTTTATTAGGCCAAAAATCTTAGATGTGAAATAATTATGATAAAAATATAAGATTAAATCTCAAACGTGAAAACAATTCTTGCCGTAAATATTTGTTAGTTAATAAAAATATTTTATTGGTAGTTTTTAAGTTAATAAAGAGCAGAAAAATAAGCTTTATTGCATAAATTTCGGTTAGTTAAATGTTTTTAGTGCGCCTTGGTTAGTTAAATGTTTTCTTGGGCCTCATGCATATCAATATCCATACCAATACCAACTCAATTTATGTATGATTTTAGGGAGAAAAATTGGAGGATTCTCCTCCTTCCACTAGAATTGTTGTCGATTCAAGATAAGCAACATCACATATCAAGCATAAGTATTTTCTTAGTTCTTGATAGTTCATGGGACCATCCAGACTCTGAAGATTTCAAGTTTTTGTGAATTCTTTTCTTTTTGGAGTTGGTTGTGAAAATTTGTCATATTTCAATCTTATCTTATTTAGAATATCACTGATTTGGAATCACTTGTGCTTTTTTTATTTCATAAATTTTTATTTGATAGGTCTCACTTTCAAGCTATAGGTTCATAGTTATTAAATCAATTAAAAAGCCAAGTCTTAGTTGTTTCCATTGCTTGATGGAGAGGCTTATGGTCTACTTTCCTGAAATAGGGTCTTGTGCTTCTCGTCAGTTCTTTGGATGAAATATAGTCTCAAATATTCCCAAAGTAATTAGCAGGAAATGAGCTATTTCTACACATGAATCTCTTTTGCTAGATTTTGGCATTTGATGGAATTAGTTATTTAAATGATAGCTAATGTACGCAGTCCTTGTCTCCCATTTATGTCAAGAAAGGGTTTGGGAACTACAGGACTAGTGATCTGTAAAACTAACTCAAGAGAGATAATTCACCAACTTGTGACTATTAGATTAGTTTTATTTGCAAAGTGTTCAAGATGGTGCTTGAAAAAGTTGTTTTACCCCATATTATTCCACAATTATGTGCTTAAATAATTAACATAGAGAAATAACATTGCACAAATCCACAACAATGAACACCAAGATTGGAAAACTCCGGTAAAGAAATGGAGACTTATAGCTTCTATTGAGCTCAAATATGCAAAGATACGATGGTGCTCGGGTTCATGAATAAGCAACAATATGTGAATTCCATTCAGAACACAATCTTCATCCCTCCTACATTGTTGTGTGCTCTTTGCTCTGCGATTCTTTTTTCTAATTAACAGCTGGTGGGATCAATGGATCACCTCTATTTGATTAGATGGTATAAATTCAATTTGTTTTGTTCAGGAGTTAAAGCCATGGATTTTAAGTTGAAGCAGTTTATTGATTTTCTCTAGAGATCCTTTATCCTTTTGTATTTATTGCTTTCATAACAAGGAGATGCTTGAAATATTTTATCTTGAATTTTTCAAACACAAGAACAATGACTTCACAACTAGGACAAAAACTATTGCACTTGATTCAAGCAAGTACAAATTCTACTTTTTCAATTTCTGACTATATGATAAATTGTGTTAGCATTCTAAAAATCATGTACTATATACACAACAATGATAAGTAGTTTTTTTTATAAACAAACATACTATTTCACTCTAGGAAGTCTATCTATTTGACTATCAAACAAGCTCTATATCTTATTGTTTAAAGACAACTACTCAAAGAACAAAACTGACCTGATTCTAAAACCAACATGTAACCAACTTTATTCTCCTTAAATTATTTCTCCTTTTCTCTTGTTTCCCTCTCCAAATGTGAACCCAAATTGAATCCTTAATGCTTTACTTCCAGATTAAATAGCTTCCTTGGATTGCCCTTAATTGTTTATTGAAGCAGATTTTGATCTATTTGCAGATGGAAAATTCCACAGAAGTTTCCCAGTTTTCTTTCCAAAGAAGAAGCATTGGAAGAATCTCAATTTCTCGTTTAAAACTATATATGATTAAATAGCTTCCTTGGATTGCCCTTAATTGTTTATTGAAGCATATTTTGATCTATTTGCAAATGGAAAATTCCACAGAAGTTTCCCAGTTTTCTTTCCAAAGAAGAAGCATTGGAAGAATCTCAATTTCTCATTTAAAACTATATATATTTAATGGCAAACTGGTAGATTAATATTCTAGATTTCATTTTCCAGATCAATCCTTAGTAGACACGGCTTGCAAGGGCTTTATTGTCTTAAAGCTTTATTAGAAATTATTTGTTGAATGAAAATCCATTAAATTTTACTCCTTTCTGCATAACTAAAACGTTAATCAAGGCAAGCCATTCAACAAACATGAAACTAGAATTTACCCCGTGTTAAAAACATACACATGTGAACAAAACATATTTGTAGAGGAAAAGCTTTAATATCTAGATTTATTGGGCCCCTTTTTACATATCATCGGAATTGTATTAACATCTTTCTTTTTGTTGATTAAAACTCCTCACAGTATATATATATATATATATATATATATATATGTTTATATATATATATATATAAACATATCTTGATTCTTACATTTTTCACTCTCTTGAAACATAGGTGACGCTGGAGTGGAGATTGTCCCATTTAGACTACTTAATTTTCCTTATTAATTTCTTAACATAATCCTAAGACTATGTTACTCGATCTCCCTTTATATGATTTTTATGTGTGAATACAATGAATCATAATATTTGTTCTAATATAAATTTTTAAATGTTTATTTTATTATTTATTTGCATTAAATTTAATATGAATTTAATATAGTTCCTTATTTATTCGATTGTCATATTATATATTTTCAATTATCATAGAAGTGATAATCTTGATAATATGAATTTAATATAAATTCCCTATCCAACCACACAATTTCAACAAAAACCTCAAAAGGATCTAGCATTAAGTTGCACATAAAATTCAAAACATAAACTATATTTCATGCATCATAAACAAAGATCTATACAAAGGGGTAAACCTTACCAAACTAAGTGCAACCAAAAGGTGGTAGCCATTCCTTCCTTCTCCAAGCCTCCTATTCTTCCATTCATGTTTGCATGTGTATATATGATTTTAAAATTATTCCATTTGGTTTGTCTTTTCTTGAAAAGTAATCAATCTCTGACAAAGTGCACAAGAATAAATATCCCCTCTTAAAAGAAGGCATGTAAAGATTCAAGTCTCAAGTTGTTAGTATATCTAGCTCAGATCATACATATATTCAACACTCCATTATGTTTGGTGCCATTTTGTCTCTTAACATTCATAAGGTACACAACAAAAATACAACCTCCTCCCATTCTTTGTTAACTGTTAGTCATCTATTGGTTTTGCATCTAGGTTGTGAATTGGTTTGAGTAGTTTTTAGTTTACCAAATGATTGAATTTCATTTATACTTTCAATTTTTATCAGACATATATTACATGTTGATGTAATCCAAGAATACAATTATAAATGTCAACTGTTTATTATTAGATGAAAACTTTTTTGTTATGTACCTATTATTTATTTGTTTTATAAACATTGTTGCTAAAACTTAGCAAACACAACAGATTAAAAAAAAAACTATTCTAGAACTTTTTGGCAAGAACTTCACACAAGCCTGTTCTTTTAAGTTTATATAAGGTGTACAATACCTAATCTCAACACTTGAAACCTCACCTAGAATCCTTGTGAAATCCACTGTGTGTTAAGTTTTCTAGATTTTTAGGTTATTGGGATTTACCATACATTCATGCCTTCTTTGGCATCCCCAATCCACAAATCCTAAAAACTATTGGAAGGTATGTGATTATTTTACAAAGAATTTTAATTGTTACTTACTTGGTTACATCTTTCCATCCACCTCAAAGATTTGAAACCCCACCAAATCCTTCATCAAAATTAATCTAAGTATTTTGGAGTGTTGGAGTTCTTCATCCCTTATGAATAATATGCAAATAATATTATGAGTAATTAAATACATCAAATTTATAAGGTTGATGATAGCTTAATCCTCAATAAAAGAAGATGAAAATAAGTTTTTTTATAATATTATGATAATATTATATTATTATATTATATAATATTTATATATTTTATTATGATTTATATTATATAATTATATTATTATCTTATAATATATCATATCATATATTATCATATTATAAATAATATAAATTTTTAATATAATTATATATATAATACTATAGTTTAAGTATAATAAATAATACTTATATATATAATATATATAATACAAACATAATTTAATATATTATATATAAGTATTATATATTTAAACTATTATATTATATATAATAATTCTATTATTATTTATATATTAGCCTTAGCAACTGTATTAGTAGTGAAATGTGGTAAAAATTTGGGTGCCACAAAGATACATCTAGAAGGGGATTCGATGGTTATAGTTCAAGCGATGATGACTGGAATAATACATGCTTGGCACCTACAAAATATGGTGGATAATATTAGGGAGGATTTATCATCCCTAGAAAGCATTAAAGTTAGACATATTAGGAGAGGAGGTAATGTAGAAGCGGATATATTATCTAAGTGGGTGCTTTCTTTTAATGAGGTGGGAGTTGTCAAATTTGAAGATTTTAGGGACGTTAGGTTGGTGGATTTAGATTAGAATGGGAGTACGATGCATTTAATGGTGAAAGGTGACGGACAGAGAGTGGGAATTTGAAAAGGCTAGAATGAGTGTGGGAAGATGAGCGTCGGCTGGGGAGTACACAGTGCCATTAATGTGATTTGAAGGTAGTGAGTTGGTTATAAGGGGAAGTAATGATGATTTCCCCATATTTCGAAGAAGCATCTTTGAGAAGCTGTAGAGATAGGTGGTAGAGGCGGGGGGATTTAAAACCATGGAGGCAAACTTCACCTTTCGCTCGCGGAGATCTCTGAATCCCTTCTTCGGCAATGCATCTACAAAAAGGATGGAGGGTCTATTTCTCATCGAAGACAAGAGGCTTGTACAGTGTGTTCAAATGATCATGGGTAGAGATTTTGGTGCACTGAGACATAGATTAAGAACAAATTTAGATGTGTATTCCTTGATTGCAGCTTGGGGTCTAGATATTGGAGAGCCAGTGAAGCTGGTGAGAAAAGTTTTGAAGAAAATCATCCATGAAGATTTTCTAGTGGGCATGGAGTCAATATTAGAATGGGCAGTTCCGAGGGTTGGCCTAGACATTTCAGAAGGTGTAATTGATGAGGAACTGGAGCTGCTTTATGGCTACTCAAGTTTAAAGCCTTTCGTTCGATGGCCCGAAGGAAATTTTAAGGCACAATGTCGAGAGGAAGCCCATCTAGGCTAGAATGCTCTTAAATTGTTTATTGAGATTGTGGAGTTAGATGAATTCATAGAGAAGGCCAAAGCGGAGGCGCAAGGGAAGGTGGTGTGTGGAAAGCGGCTAAAGAAGCGTCCAAGGAGGAAGCAGAGGAAAAGGCAAGTTCAAGAGCTGAATGAAGGAGCGTCAACATCTAGGAGCACACAGAAAAGTAGGACCCTTGATGGTCCCTGTTAGCTTTTCTTGCCTGGGTCTAAGTTTTTGTATGTTTTTTGGTGAAACCTACTAGGTTTAAATTGGGGAGTTCCTGTTGTCGGTGGTAATGTAGGTCTATGTATGAAGTCTTTCGGTGGTAGGGTAAACAGTAAAAAATGCAATAGTTATGGTGGCCTATGGTGGTTTTTTGGCATGCTTATATGCTTATTCTCTACTGTTGGTATTTTTTGGAAGGTATCGAAGTGGAATGTATGTACTCTTTATTTTCAAGCAATAAAATATCTCAATGCTACTAACCAAAATAAAATAAAATAATATATTATAATAATGTAATATATTATCTTATAATACATCACATATAATAGTTTAAATATTATAATTCTACATGATTTTTTTAATGCATTGCAAAATTTATATTATGCTTATTTGTATAATATAATATTAAACTATTATATTATAATATTTATATCTAATATAACAATATAATATAATGTATTTATAACATTTATATATAATATAATAATATATTATTAAATAATATAATATATAATATAACATAATATTATTTTATATTATATTATAACAATATTATATATAATATATTATTTAAAATACTATATTATAATATTTTATATGTAATATGTCAACATAGTACTCCATAATATATAATATAATATTTTAATGCATTAAAAAAAATCAACTAATCAAATTATTCAAAATTATTTTAAAAATTTTATTTTATTACAATAAAGCATATAAATTTTATAAACTATTTTAATTATAAAAATTAAATATTAAATTAAATAATTTGAATTTGAATTTAACACATAACTGTTGTGCACACATTATATAATATGCAATATAAGATAAAACTATCTAATATATTATATTATACAATTAAAAATAGAGTTGCATAATAAAGAACAAGTAAAACAATATAAGTTAAAAATATTGCATGTTAAATTTTATTTTTTCGGGAGGTGAGATAAAGTTCCCTGATATTCCTTTAGGTTTGACAAACATGGGTACTTTACAGCGGATTGACAAATGCTATGAACCCACTGATAACGGTTAATGGCATGATGCATGGATGGATGGCAAGTGCATTTCCCAGTTAGTAGAAACAAAATCAGGAAAATAGGATTGCAGTTAGCAGGGCCCACACTAAGTCAACACTTAGTGTGTGAAATTTAAGCCCAATCGATTTATCTTAGTTGTTGCAGATGCTGCAACTATTGATTTAGCCTGACCAATATTCCAGTCTCGAAAAAGAAATTGCCTGCTAAGGTTACTTTTCTCAATAACATCATCATATGTTATAGTAACTATGCTCAGCTGGTAAGGACTACCCACTGCATTGTCCATAATACTAAGACATCCTTCTGAACACCTCTTTCACTCATCATAAATAGATTTTCATGTGCACATACCTCACTATGAAAAAATGAGTTATACACTTGCCAATCCAATCTCTTTCACACTAACACTATGTAGTTGATACTATATGTCTTACACAATACTTTTCCCTTGACTAACTAATTCAAACCTTTTTGGTATGTAGGTGGACACTTGCTAGACAATCACAACCAAAAGAAAAAAAAGAGATTTTCCCCTCTCATCCAAATTATATTTTCATAGGTTAATGTAACATTGGTGGGTAGGAACTACAACTCACCCTCAATCAGACTTCAGGTAAGTAATGGCAAAAATCAAGCTATTTATGTGAAAGAAATTCAGCTCTGTTGATGTTGGGTGTGTTTGTGTAACAAGGTCAGGATTGGATTCAAAGAATTTTTGGGTGTGTTTGTGTAATAGGGTCAGGATTGGATTCGAAGAATAAGTATTTGTTTGGGAACATTAACATGCAAATTGAAAGCTGATTCCTGGATAAACTGTTGGCAGTGTGACTGCTTATTATGTATGTATTTGAAATTACAGTCTTAGTTCATTTCATTGACATTGATTTATCATAAAAAATAACTTATTTAAGATCAATTATATTGAATTTGTCTTCTTTTGAGTTTGTGGTAAAGATGACACAGAGCAAATAATTTACTTCTATATGATCCCACCAAAGACTTTCACTTTGTGGTGTACTATGGACTACTCAACACATCTTCTATGTTTCTGTCTTTGATCATTAATGAAAGGAATTTGTTAATGGTTATATATGTTGTTATTTTATTGTTTTGATATGACTAAATTTGAATCACATAAAACTACAGATTCATGATGGACAACATGCCAATCAAAGTGTTCAACAACCGCAATTTCAATGTTTAGTCAACAATAATGTTCATGATCTGGGCAAACCGAGAGTGATTTGTGATGTGGATTTATTTGGTAAGAAGCCAATTGCGAGGAGTGAAGCAATGCATGTATCCACATATATTGGGAGGATTACAGGGAAGAGGATGGGGAAGCAATATTAAACACTTGGAATCAAGATTGTAACTTGCGTTATCGTCATGGAGGTTTGCTCTGTCAAAGATTTAGAAAAGAAAAATCTTCAATGGCTATTATTTATTTGTCTTGGCCACAATATTAATTTTAAAATACTAATAAAAATCAAGAAACCAATGGACTGTCATTTTAAAATTTATC
Source organism: Sequoia sempervirens (assembly GCA_007258455.2). Taxonomy (NCBI): domain Eukaryota; kingdom Viridiplantae; phylum Streptophyta; class Pinopsida; order Cupressales; family Cupressaceae; genus Sequoia; species Sequoia sempervirens. Next base: position 282,476,659 of record VDFB02000008.1, on the reverse strand, counting down.
TCATTCAATCAATTACATTTACTACTTTTTAACAATAATATACTGATTTTATTAATGAAGTGTAAGAAAGTTAAAGACAGAATATAATTTTTTTATTTAAATAAGTATTAATATTATCATATCTATTTATTTTTTTTAAATATTAATATAAAAAGGTTGTAATTTGAATGTGATATAAAATTATGAAAATGCTTAATATGATACTTATTGTCAACAACTAGCCTTGATAGCACTGATATTAAAACTCCATGACCAATTACAAATGATTTCAAATGATAGTGCTGCTATTTTGTTTTTTGATCCTTTATCTTTGGACTCTTGCTTGTGTATTTTAGAGCTCAGTTTTTTTCATATTTATTACTGATCTTCTTTTTTATCTTTGAGTAATTTTTTAATGTATTATTAATTCTTTCTAATTTAATCTAATTTTAAAAAATATTTAAATATTAAAATTAGAGTATATATATATAATAACTTCTAAAAAATCATATAAAAAATAACAAATTTATTATAAAAACTATAATAAATTAAATATTTTTAATTATAAAAAAAGATTATGTATCAATATTTTTGTGATTTGAAATTTTTAATTAATATATAATTTATATAAATATTTAATTTTAAATTTATTATAAATATATAATTGAAAAACAAATATATGAAGAGAGAGTAAGTATTAAAATGGTTGAGTCAAATTATTATAAATTATGATATCAAGAATAATTTGTGATTCTAAAATGAATTTCCATATTGATTATTATCATGCATCAATTGAAATCATAATACATAGGAAATCGAGTGTATTCCACAAAGGATAATAATCAACATCCACCAAAAAATTATTTGAATGCTCATTTGAAACTCCATTCACAAAAACCTTTTTCCCAAGATAGTCAATAGTTATAGACTTAGACAAAATAGATGATAACAAAACCATGTTATTAGATACCTTAATTGTAGCATCTAATATATTTTATATTTGAAAATTGTTAGCCAAATATAAAAATATAAATGCTTATTAAAGAATGAAAGAATAAGTTTTATGGAGCAAATATTTAATAAAATATTTTAAAGATATTTTTTCTTAAAGAGTGGGAGTCTTTTTTTAAAAAGCACAATAATTTCTATAATAGAACTTAAAAATGATAAATCTACAAAAAAAAAAATTGAAAGATAGTTGAGATAGAGTAACATATGTAAAGTTTTATTAATCTTAATGAGTTAATTTATAGGATTTAAAATAATTTTATATAGTGGGCTGATGCAAGAAGTTGGGTACACAAAAAGCTCAAAAAGTGGAAGTGTTTTTGCTGTTTTTTAGAATTTGTCACACTTGGACTGAAAATTTGAGGCACTTACACAATGAATCTTAAAAAAATTCAGTAATATTAAATTTATCATTTTGAATCTAGTTTCCAAATATGTAAATTATTCAAATACCCAGATTATAGAAATTAAATTTTAATAGGGATCTATAAAAACCACTTTTTAAAAGTCCATTTTTTTTACAATACCAAGCACGTGTACGAACAACACTTTTTGACCCAAATAAAAGTATTTTGCTAATTCCTTTTGGAAAAAGAGAGCTAACAACATGAAGTTTGGTTTGGATTTTTTTTTGTAATTTTTGGTTGAATTTTTTTTTTTATTAAATTTATATTGGCCTTAATTGTTGTTTTTAAAAATTAACGTGTACAGACAACATAATTGGACCTAAAATAAAAAAAAATTTACTCTTTTTTTTCATTGTGTAGAAAATTGTCTGAAGTTTGATCCCATATAAAAAAATTTACAAAAAACTTAACCAAAAAAAGTCTGATATTTCAAGTTTAAGGACTAGTTTGCTTAGAAATTAATTAAAAAATAGCAAACATAATCCAATATTAATAAAAATTATATATTTGGAAAGTAGACACTGTGTTCTCTAATGGGTTTTAATTTTATAGATTGATTCAGAAAAGAATTTCATCAGCCATGTTGTCAAAGTTAGACATTCTTCTTCAATCTGCCTTAGTTTTTTAGTTGCAGGTCAAAGGCTAAGGCTTGAATTGCCAAGCCTTTCCCAAGCCTAAAACCAGGGCTGGATGTGGTGTGGGAATTCGACTTTTAAATAACACGTACGTGTTACAAAAACGCATACGCATTATTTAAATGAAACGCGTACTTGTTATCTATTTACCCGTTGGGTAAAGGTAACGCGCGTACGCATTATGAAATGCATATGCGTTCCTAGAACATAACACGTACGCGTTTCTAATATAGTCATTTTTCCCTAATTTAAAAAATACTGGTAAAACATGATTTTCTTGCAACATTATTTTTCTGCAGTACGGTCTGAAAGTGTCATTTTCTTCATTTTTTATTGCAAATTTGTCTCGTGTAGGGCATATTCTATTCAAATTGTTGGAAGAGACAAAGTGCAAGTTGAATTTTCTGAAGTGGAATCAAGTAGAAAAACATTTTAGAAGAAGATTTTGAAAAGGAGAATTTTTGGATGTACTCATGATGTTTTTGTACTTCAGAGTTTATAGAAAAAATGATCTTCATAATACATAGTTTAATTTGAATATTTGAAGGAGGTGGCAATTTGAAAATAGGTCTTTTGAATTATTATTTTTGTTATCAAAAAGGGTTTGGTAACCATAGGTGATAAGAAAAGACAAAAAAATATGTAGAAAGTTAATGGCACCCGAAGAAATTCAAGTAATAAAGATAAAGAGGCAAAAAAACAAAGGGAAAGGAAAGAAAGGATTCGTCAAATGAAAGATTTGGAAGCATCTAGTTCCAAGAATGTTCAAGAGGAAGCCATGAATGATGAAATGAATGTAAATGATGCAAATGTGGAGATGGTGAATATGGAAGAAAATGCAATTATGGAGACAAACCCAACTATGCCTTCAACTTCAACTTTGAATGATATGCAAACAACTTCGGGCATGTCTTCAAATCCACCTCCCAATGATATGGAAAATGCACCTATTCAAACAATCTATCCAGGTATGTGTTCAAACCCAAGTTTTGATAATATTGATATTGTTTGTTTAGTTGAAGTTGGATACACCATTGATGAGACCAATAATATTAGGGTTGAAACAATGCAGAAACAAAAAAATGATAAAATTATATCATATGAGAATGCAAATGAGAATGAAATCCCTCATATTGATGAAAATGAGAATTAAATCCCTTTTACATTTGAAAATGAAAATGAAACCCCTTGAGTGAATGAAAATGAAACTCTTTCTATGGATGAAGGTGAAAATGTTTTTTTTTACAATTGAAACAGATGTGCTAGATAACCTTCGTGGTAAAGTTTTTTCAAGACAAATTAGAAATTATGGAAATCAAATATATAAAATGTTTTTTTATAGAAAGAATTTAGGATTCCAATGTCAACTCATAGTGCAATTGATGAGAATGTTGAAAATGAGAAAAGTGATGAAAAAATTAGGTGTTTTTGTAAAATCAAAAAAGAAAGATGATTCAGTAGAACAAGTCATATCTAGTGTTGCTAATGCTATTGATGTTATTGGTAAGAAAATTCGATCAAAAGATAAGAATGCGGCTCATCGTGCAATAACAACTGCTCTAGTTGATAAAACAACTTCAAATAAAAGAATGTTAAGTAAGATTAGTAAATGTGTAAAAGTAAATCCTAGAACTTTGATAAGAGCTGCTAAAAGAAGAGAAAGTATTGAAAAGGATCCTATTAATCAATGTTGGAGTTTTAGTGGTAGACTCCCAAGATCAGACATGAAATTAACTAATGAAATTAAATCTTTAATCGATAAATTTTGGCATGATAATACAAGAGTATCACCTAACATTAGAGATGTCTTAAAATTAAGGGTGGGTTCCAAAATTGTGAACCTCACCCAAAGCATCTCTTAGATATGACTCAAACCAAATTATATAAAAAAAAATTAGATGCTTCAATCTTACCATTGAATATTAACATAAGTCAAAGATCATTTGAAAAGTGTAAAGGTCTTGGTATGTTAGAATTAATAAGCAACGAATCTCTTGTTGTTGTAAGGCTCATGTACAATTTCGTTATTATTATGATATATTTCGAGCATATACTATGCACTTTCATGCTAACCAAATTATGCGTGACATTTGTGTCATTATATGCCACCGATAAAATCAAAGATTTTATAGCAGTTTGTTTGTTTTGTGATCCCTCTTTAAATGGAAACTCATTTTTTAAAAGCATGCATTTCTGGAGAATGCGATAGATGTGGTAACTTTTCATTATTAGGAGAATGTATGCATGAAAGTAGTTTAGATGAATTTGGACAACAATTAGTGGATGTAAAAAAATTTAAAAATGTTGAGTATTCTTTAAAAGATGGAAAAACTGGAAAACGTGTTGAGTTAATTGTGGAAAAAGTTAGTGTGCATGCTTTTATTAATGAATTTAAAGATAATTTTGTACCTAAATATGTTCAACACTCTCATAATGCTCATTGGCTTGATAATCAATTCTGTTTATGTAAAAACACATTCCCAATTGGAACTATATTGTCAGTTGTTGATTTTGCTAAAATTATACTCTTGCTCACAAGAAGAAATTCAATCACAGTATTATAATTCAATGCAAGTAGCTATATTTGTTCACATTGTTTATAGACATGCAAAGATAGTACAGAAGATAATAGAATAATTTTGAGAGAGTACCATTTTTATGTAAGTGATAATCGATTACATTCATCTGAGTTTGTACAATATTGTTTTGATATATTTTATAAAAATTTAAAAGAGAGGAATTCAAATGCTAAAACATCTCATATGGTCAGATAATTGCACGGGTCAATTCAAAAATGCTAGAATGTTTTATTGGTTATGTAGAATTCATAAGGAAAATAATATCCAACACATATGGAGTTTTTTGAAGTTGGTCATGGTAAGGGAGAACACGATGGAGTAGGTGCATGTGTGAAAAGAGCTCTTGCTAGAGAGCAACTAAAATTTGAGGATGCTACGAAATTTAGAGATGCACGTGAAATTGTAGATTGGTGCAATACCAAATTATCTACAAGAACAAGTGAGAGCTCAATAATTCGACGCTTCTTTTGGTTAGTTGAAGAAAATGATATTTTTTCTCGACAAGATTGTGAAACAATTAATAGATCTGGAAAATGGCATTCATTTAAGACTTGAATGCAAACACATGGACAATATGGACAAGGGAGTTGGCATGCTTTTGTCAATTTTTTATTGAGGTGATTGGGAGGCATGTGAAAATACGGAATGGGTGAACAATGGCAACAAAAGCCTTAACACCTACATGGACAAATGTTCAACATGGAACGATAATTGAAGATAATCAAGTGTTCGCATCAAATGATTATGATTGTGTTTCAGGATCTTGTACAAGAAGGTACATTATTTATTGAGTTGAATTTTGTATGTATGCATGTTTATATGTGAATTAAATATAAGTCACTCTTTATTGAATTTTGTATTTATTTTTGCAGGACATGTGTATGTTGTTGTTGCACCTGAGGGGAATGAAGAGGAGACAGATTACTGGTTGGCTAGATGTGTTGAGAGAAAACATAAGTTGGCACGTCCTAGAGTGGATGATGACAACTTTGAGTATCCAACTGGTTCAGTGGTTGTTGTTGGCACTTAGCTTCAAAAATATTTGATGAGAAAGAATGGCTTGCCTACATTTGAAGATTATGAAAGACATAAGAAGATTATACATTATTCACATTTGATTTTGGAAACCAATATAAAACTAGTTAGATATCAAGGGAGGCCTACTAATAAAGTTGTATGGACACTTTCAATGGATGATCATGAGACAATCATAGATGCATTAAAAAAAAAGAGGATGCAGATGGTACAACAAAGTAAATAAATATTGGTAAGTATATCTAGTTGTTTATATAGTTAATTGATATATATATTTGTATTTAATCATTTCCTAATTAAAGTTTTATATCATTTTTTGTTTCAGGTCTCCCAAAATTAGATGCTTTACAAACAAGAGAGGAGATGCACATATATTACAATGGAATTCAAATATAGAGATAGGTCACTATATATAGTTCTAGATACATTTAATTGATAGTATAAATTCATTATCTCAACTCCCCTTAATCCACCCTCTTGCATCCCTTCAAGTCATTCTATCAACTCCCCTTAATCCACCCTCTTTCATCCCCTTAATCCATCCTCTTAAAGCACCCTTAAGTCATATCCTCTTACATCCCCTCAGAATCCATAATCTTGCATTCCTAAGTCACTCTCATAATTCTATTATCCTCTTAGGGCATGTTAATCCATATCGTAAGGTTCATGACATGCATCCCCTTAACCCACTATCTTACATCCCTTTAATCCATTCTATCAACTCCCATTAATCCACGCTCTTACATCCCCTTAATCCACCCTCTTGCATCCCCTTAATCCACTCTCTTACATCCCTTTGAGTCATTTTATCAACCCCCCTTAATCCACCCTCTTACATCCCCTTAAACCATCCTCTTAAAGGACTATCATAATTCCCCTTAATCCACCCTCTTGCATCCCTTCAAGTCATTCTATCAACTCCCCTTGATCCACCCTCTTGCATCCCCTTAAGCCATCCTCTTAAAGGACCCTTAATTCATATCCCCTTACATCCCCGTAATCCATAATCTTGCATTCCTTAAGTCACTCTCATAATTCCCCTTAAGCCATCCTCTTAGGGCTTGTTAATCCATATCGTAAGGTTCATGACATTCATCCCCTTAATCCACTATCTTACATCCCTTTAATCCATTCTATCAACTTGGTGCAGGAGCACCAACCAAAATACAAGCATATTTTTGATGTGTTGTTTTTAAATCTTCTCCTTTTTGTTGTGCATGGTCTTTAACACTTTTAGCTTGTGTTAGAGGACCTTTTGGTTCATTTGGGAAAGGTTAAATAAATTGGGAAAACTATTGGTGGGCGTTTCCTAGGCTTTTGGAAAAAAAAAACTGGAAAACACACTGTGTTTTCAAACAGTGAGTTTTTTTGCCATTCTTGGGCTCAGGAAACTTAACCTAACTAATTCCTTGTGTTGTAAAAGAAACCTCTCGACATTTGAAGGAGGTTGGATGTTTTTGACATTGGCAGTTTTCATGTGAAGAAAAAAAAAACAGTGATTTTATTATGAAAAAAATCTGATTTCCTATTTTTGGCGTGTGACTGCTGCTATATGGACTGAGAAATATATTTTATTGGTTTCTTCTAGCTTATAGAGGAGTCTTTGAATTGGTTTTGTGGCTGAGTAAATAGTTTGTTCATCGCTTTTTCCCATTCTTTACATATTTATTGTTTCTTGATTTATTGTTTTGACTGTAATCTGTTAGTAATGGAGTCTTAGGCCACATTCTTCCTGAGTCAACAAGCATGGACTCGTTGGGAATGTGGCCAATCTCCTTAACTATACATAGTTTAGGGGTAGGAAGCATTAGGAAGTCTAAGAGCAAGCTTAAGGTCTTTTCCTAGGCAAGACCAAAGGTGCCCGGTTGGGAAAAGACATTCTTTGCATTGACCAAACGTGGCAGGGGTGTAAAATGACTGAAAAAGCAGAGTGTGAGGTGTTTGCAGGAGTCTTCACCAGGGTTGGCACGTATGCAGAACTTTTGATTTGTCATCTGGAGGATATAAACTAAAAACAATCCAAGAAAAAGATTAAGGAAAGCCCTAGTTCTTGTAAGAACAAGGTACATCACATGTACGGACAGGAAACAGTCCAAGACCCTGAAAATCTATTAGTGTTCCAGATTTGAGCAAGGGTGACTGAAACAAGCTTGACCTGAGAAGGTGAAAGAGAGGAGTGATAAGTGTTTTACTTGTGTGAGGAGGCCTAAACCTAGTAGCCCTCCTAAAACCCTAACCTAGGGTATGAGGAAAGCGATGGAAGAATAGAATTTTGTGCTTGTGCAAGAACCTTCTCTTGACTGTTTTAAGGCCTTGGAAACCCATGCACACCCCTGTATGCAAGTTGGAAGATGTTAGAGGTTTACTAGCCTTTATAAGAACTAAGGGCTAGATTGAGTGTATGAGGAAAAGCATCAAGAACTCATTGGTGGCAGCAAACTGGAAAATAAGCACCAAGAACTGTTTAGCAGCAGCAAACTGGAATTGATAGCAAGGTTGGCAAGTGACCAGGGGTGCCTATTCACCTTTAGGACCTATAGGTTGAGTGGTGGAGTGAAACACCAAGGGGTTGTCTATCAGAGACCCAGAGCATTGAGATTGTGAGTATCTCAATCCAACCTTGTTTCTATCAGATTGGTATCAGAGCTTGTAAAAGATTTGGGAAAGTAGCTTATATGTCAGAGGAAGTTGAATCAAGTGAACCGCCCAAGATGGTGACAAATGCACAGTTAGCCAAGAAGGTTGAAGAGCAAGAAGAGGACAACAAGTCCCTGAAAGAAAGAATTGAGCAATTGGAGAAGGCATTGAACAATGCAAGACTGGAAGGAATAGTGCCAAAGGAAGAAGAGGTTGCAGAGGAGGACAAAGTCCCTGAACCTGACCCTGTACTGGAGGAGGAGCCTTTCTTGAAGGCATTAAAAGCACTGAGTGGAAAAGGACTTGAGGGCATACCACTATTCCATGGAAAGATGGATCCTGATTTGGTTATGGACTAGATAGATGGAATGGAGAATCACTTTGAATGTGATGGAGTCACGGAAGCACAGAAGGTGAAGGTGGAAAAATCAAGGTTGAGAGGTTCAGCTTTAACATGGTGGAAATTTTTTCAGAATGAAAGGGAGAAAGAAGGCAAGCAGCCCATATCAACCTGGAAGGGAATGGTTGCTAAAGTGAAAGAAGCCTATATGCCAGATGATTATGAGATCCAACTCCATAAGAAGAGGCAGAGTTTAAGACAAAAAGATCAAGATGTCAACACCTACACTGAAGAGTTCCAGAAGCTTTGTTTGAGATCAAATGTGGCAGAAGATGAGAGCCTAAAAGTGGCTAGATACCTCAATGGTTTGAAGTGGAATATACAGGAAGAGATCGCTTTACTCAGCCCCAAGACAGTCCACCAATGTTATCAACTGGCTATAAAGATTGAAGAGAGGAATAAAAGAAAGCATGATCAGTCCTCTAAAGGCAGAGGCAGAGGTAGAGATCAAAGAGGACAGCATGGAGGTTACCAAGTAAGAGGTGGTGACCAAAGAAGCCAAGGTGAATCAAAGCTTACTGAGCATGGAGGTGAAACATCATCAAGAGGAGGATTTAATAGAGGAAGAGGACCTCAAGGAGGTTCAAACAGAGGAAGAGGAGCAGGCAGAAGTAACTCCTACTTTGC